>CM076578.1:1851662191-1851746138 GCA_034641835.2 Pinus albicaulis | reverse complement strand
GCTAAAGCTCCCCCTGAATCTGTGCATCCAAGCATATTTTCCATATGACTAAGGCTCCCCCTTAGTTTGTGCATCCTGAACACTTTCACCAACAAATCATCAAGGCATCTTTATCAAAACATGAGAAAAAGAATTATGAGAACTGGAACACCACCAGATATGTGGGCAGGGAAGTTACCTACCATGACAACGCGGTTGTGTTTGAAAAGGAAAGTACGACTCTAAACAGAAAAATGTCAGCAATCAGACATACGCGGTTTTCTGTGCATGAACTCGCGTATATACGCGACTGTGTTTCAGGAAAACCGCGTATCCAATGCCATCTTCTAAATTTATGCAGATTTGTTCTTTTGACTGGCAGAGAACACTCCCAGCTTCTGTCTTAGATACTCGAACGCTTCCCTGGGCAGAGGTTTGGTAAAGATATCAGAAACTTGTTCTTTGGAGGGAACATACTCCAACTTCACCTTTTGCTCAAGCACTTGTTCACGTAAGAAGTGATACTTGATGGGAATGTGCTTGGTCTTCGAATGCATAACAGGATTCTTTGAAATACTGATGGCACTTGTAGTGTCACACATAATGGGGACAGGAGGTGTACACTTGATTTGAAAATCTTGTAAGGTTTGCATCATCCAAAGGAGTTGAGTGCAACAAGATGCGGCAGCCACATATTCTGCTTCTGCTGTAGATAAGGAAATAGAATTTTGCTTCTTGTTGAACCAAGATACTAACCGGGGTCCCATATAGAATGCACCACCACTAGTGCTTTTCCGATCATCAACACTTCCAGCCCAATCTGCATCGGTGTAAGCATGAAGAGTAAGATCAGCATTCTTTGGATACCATAGACCAAAGTCTTGAGTTCCTTGTAGATATTTGAAAATTATTTTCACAGCCTGAAGGTGAGACTCTTTTGGATTAGCTTGGAATCATCCAACAATCCCAACTACATGCATAATGTCTGGTCTAGTCCCAGTGAGATAAAGTAGACTTCCTATCATTGATATGTAATTTGGTTGATTCACTGGAGGAGAATCATCATGAGAACTGAGATTGCATCCGGTTATCATTGGTGTACTTACAGGTTTGCATTCTTCCATGCCATACTTCTTCAGAATTTGCTTGAGATATTTTTCTTGTGACAGGAATATACCATCTGCAGATTGATGCACTTGCAAGCCAAGAAAGAATGTTAGTTCCCCAAGTAAAGACATTTCAAATTCTTGCTGCATGACAGAAGCAAATTTTGACTCATAGATTCTTCGTTACTCCCAAAAATGATATCATCAACATATACAACTACAATCAATAGTTTATCATTTTCAACTTTTGTGTATAAGTTGCTATCAGCAGATCCCTTTGTGAATCCTTGTTGATGAAGATATTTGTCAAGACGATAATACCAAGCCCTTGGAGCTTGTTTGAGTCCATACAAAGCCTTTTTAAGTCTACAAACAAGATTTTCATCATTCCCCAAAATGAATCCTTCTGGTTGTTCTATATATACTTCTTCTTCTAGATCACCATTAAGAAAAGCAGATTTAACATCCATTTGATAAACTTTGATTTGTTGATAGCTTGAAAAAGCAAGAAACATTCTTATGGCTTCAAGTCTAGCTACAGGAGAAAAATTTTCTTCAAAGTCTATACCTTCTTGTTGAGTATACCCTTTGCAAACTAGTCTAGCTTTGTTTCTTACAACATCCCCATTCTCATTTAACTTGTTCTTGAAAATCCATTTAGTTCCAATGACATTTTTATCATGTGGTCTTGGTACCAAATCCCAAGTGTCATTTTTTTCAATTTGATTAAGCTCTTCATCCATGGCATGATTCCAACATTCATGTTTGCTAGCTTCATTGACATTGTGTGGTTCAATTGTGGAAAGAAGTGCCAGATTACTAGAAGATCCTACAAGAGTTCTCCTTGTTCGTACACCTGATTCCTTGTCTCCCAAAATTTGAGATTCAGGATGATTCTTTTGAACATATCTGGATGGAGCTTTTTCAGATAGATCATTTTCAGGTTCTTCATTGGATCCATTGTCTATATCATTTCCATTTGATGTAGAAGGCCATATGTCACTATCATCTTCTTTTATTGTTTGTTTTTCTTTTTTAGGAGCTGCAGGAGACTCATCAATAACAACATCAATACATTCAACAATATTTCGAAGCCTTTTATTGTAACATGTGTATGCTTTGCTTGAAGATGAGTAACCAAGAAATATCCCTTCATCTGATCTAGGTTCAAACTTTCCAAGCTTTTCATCATTATTTTTGATAAAGCATTTACTTCCAAAAACCTTAAAATGCCTCACAGTGGGAGAATTGCCATACCAGAGTTCATATGGAGTTTTGTCACTATTTACCCGAACATGAGCCTTATTGAGAATGTTAACTGCTGTATGTGCTGCTTCACTCCAGAACATGTCAGGAACATCAGAATCAGCAAGCATGGCTCTAGCCATTTGAACAATTGTTCTATTCATTCTTTCTGCTACACCATTTTGTTGTGGAGTGCCTGCTACATAGAACTGTCTTTTAATGCCATGTTGTTCACAAAAATCAAAGAATTCATTTGATGAATATTCTCCTCCTCGATCAGATCTAATACACTTGATTTTTAGATCTAATTCATTTTCTGCCAATGCTTTGAAGCTCTGAAATTTTTCAAGTGCTTGATCTTTGTGTTTAATGAACCCGATCCAACACATTCTAGAGTAGTCATCGATAAATAAGATATAGTATTCTTCCCCACGTAATGACCTTTTCCTCATAGGTCCACAGATATCAGTATGAATGAGTTCAAGAGGCTTACTTGATGATCCTTCTTTGGCATTAAATCGTACTCTGGTCTGCTTACCAAATTGACAAGATTTGCATATGGTACTTTTCGGAAGATTGACCTTGGGAAGATCACGAACAGCTTGAAGTCTGCTTGCTTTGTTGATTTGAGAGAAACTCAGATGCCCCAGCCTTCTATGCCATAGCCAATTTTCTGAAGACTTGCTTAAGTAACATTGATCTATGCCGTTTAGTACATACAGGTTGCTTGGATTTCTTTTTCCTTTTATAATGATTTTACTTGTATCAAGATCACGAACCACACATTCTTTGGAACTGAAGACCACTTCTGCTCCTTGATCACACATTTGACTAACACTTAACAGGTTATGCCTTAATCCATCCACATACATGACATCTTTAGCCTTCACTTTTTCTTTTAGAAATATTGACCCTTTTCCTTTAATTACAGCAGGAGTATCATTTCCAAATGTAACTTTCTTTTCCTTTTCTAGAGCATTATAAGTATGAAGTTTTCTTTTGTCACCTGTCATGTGTCTTGAGCACCCACTATCAATGTACCATTGATTTTCTTCACCTTCTGCAAATAACGCTATCCCACAATTTTCAACCGGTATTTCTTTCTTTTTCCACACTTTAGAGCTTGAGGGAACATGCTCTTTTGGCTGGACCTTGCTCCTACATTCAGATTCTTCATGACAAAAGTTATTGCAATAAGTACATTCAACTTCGTTTTGAAGAGGAGAAAAGTTGTTATAGGTGTTCTTCTTGGGTTCAATATTCATCCCTTTTGTTCTTGCTTCTCTTGTCATGATGGTTTGATATGCAACACATTGAACAGCTTTATGACCAAAATTATGACATGAAAAACATTGTCCATTGAAGTAGAAATTTCTGTGATCATGAAATCTTCTATTAGAGTTTACCTGTTGGTTATATCCATTTTGAAAGATCTCCCTGTTAGTGTTTCTTGAATTGAGATGATCATGCTTTACCTGTAAAGATCCTTTGTTCCCCTACTGAGTGGTTGAATGTAGAGAACCAGCTGTGGCTGCTTTTAGAAAATTTGGTGCTGATGTCTGGGAAGATTCCCCAGTATACCCAAGACCTGTTTTTATAAGAGGAGACCGTTGTACCTTGATAATCTCATCCAAGGTTTCTGAACCTTTAGCAAATCTAAGATTGAGAGATTTCACTTTCTCATTATCTTTCCTTAGACTCACTACTTCACACTCCAATTCCTCAGTGCGTTTTTTTTCTGCTTCAAGCTGATTTTCAAGAGTCTCTATGATTATGTTCTTTTCTTCATGGCTTACCTTGAGTTGAGTGTTTTCTTCAAGAAGATTATTGTCTTCTAGAGAATCCACAAAAGTACCCTTTTCTTTTCTAGATTCTTGTTCACATTCTTTCACGAATGCCCATACTTTTGCACCAAGATTTTGCAGAAAAGCTTTTGTTTGTACACTTCCCATTGTGACGGATCTCCTTCAAGCGATCAAGCTTCTGCAGAAGGACCTGCTCTGATACCAATTGTTGGGAAAAATACTGAGAGGGGGGGGTGAATCAGTATTTACTGCATATTCAAAAAATTTTACTTTTTCATTCCTTAAAACCCATACGCTACTTTCCTTCAGTAAACTAGCGTATATACGCGGATCCCCTTTATGAAACTAGCGTATACACAGAGATCTAGATCTGTCATTAAATCTTCACTTATATTATTCCATCATTCATTCATCAGATTTTCAATAAACAGTAAACATGTGCAGTAAGAACAGAATAAACCATCACACAAAGCATCACACATGAACACCGGGATTTTTAGGTGGAAACCCAAATCGGGAGAAAACCACCGCTGCAGTTGCTCAGCCTTCAATATTTTATTATAGAGAAAACATCTTACAACATATGTGTTGGCGCAGACTTGACCAGCACGCAGGCACCCACCTGCGCTCGTTTACCAGCCTCTCCTGGAAGGGAGCAACGACCCCCTGACTCGTTTACCAGCCTCTCCTGGAAGAGAGCTACGACCCCCCGATCTCGTTTACCAGCCTCACCTGGAAGGGAGCTACAACCCCCTGACTGAAGGCTACAACCCTCAGCACCACCTTGGACCACGTTTCATCAATTTTCACATTGGATCCAACAACTTCAATAGAACACCACTTGCAGGCCACATTTCATCATATTTTCATACTGGACCCTTTCCATACTTTTAAGCACAAACATACATCACCAACAGATACATATCAACACAGATCAGATAGCAGAAACACAGCAGATCAGATCAGATATTTCATACCCCTTGCTTCAGCAAACCCTAGTTTGCATACGTGCTTTCCCTTCACTGATGTCGCGTATATACGCGCTTCCGTCCACACAAACCAGCGTATACCTCAGTGTATATTTTATTGCGCATACGCGCTTTCTCTTCGCTGAAGCCGCGTATATACGCGCTTCCTCCGCGGATAAGTAGCGTATAGATCTTCAATCATTATGGAGCAGCATACTTCTTTAGATCAGATATTCAGTTCAGATTCAACCCTTTACTTTAGACAGATGTTCGCCTCATCACAGATCTAAGCCTTCCATAATCAGATCTAGCAAATACAAATGCATTTCAGATCTAGATCCCCTTCTTCATCATTGGTGCATCATGCATTCAGATTTATCTTCAAGTGTAACCCTTTCCATTCAGATCTACTTCAGAGAGAAGTATTCATTCAAGCTCAGACATCTTGCACCCACACTCATGATTTGCACAATGAATTTCTTCTCCTTATATAGGTTTACACTTTTTCAATACCATGAGCCAAAACCACATTACTTCCGATGGTATTCCTGGACGGGGTCATTTAGATGAATCATTACCCAATACAATGGGTCAATACCATGGTGGTTACCCCTGGTTTTGCACTTTATGAGCGCTTTTTCCCATACGCGACTTGGCACGTTGTTTCCCGCGTGCATACGCGACTTCTCCTAGACATATCTGCGTATGCCTTGAGACATACTCTTTTCACCATAGATTTAGCACATGCTGAATTCCTTTCTTCATTGCCTTCTGTACTTACTGTAGATACATCAGATTTAGTTCATCAAGACATATTCTATCAAGCACGACTTCATCAAGTAAGTTGTCATCATCTTCATCAAGTGGGTTGCCATTCAAAGGACAACACTTAGCATAATATTGCTAACAAACATCATATCATATCATATTTACATCATTTATCAATTCCATCAGGTGAAGAATAACTTCATTAGGTGGATTGCCATCAAGGACAACACATGCCAACACTCTCATGTCTTCATCTTCATTCAATGGGTTGCCATCAAGGACAACACTCTGCATCATATTGCCAACAATCTCCCCCTTTGGACTTGATGGCAACCATGATGGTGTTTGGTTACCACAACAGATAGGTACATTAAGAATACAAGGACACCATGTCGCTCTCTCCATTTTTGACACCATTCTTTCTATTCATTCAAACACCATGTCACTCTCCCCCTTTGACATCAAGGGAAAAGGGCGGATCAAAACCAACATACTCTCCCCCTTTTCTCCTCATGTGGAATAAGCGTTCTGCAAATCTGATATATACTGAAGTGACCAAGCTCCCCCTGAGTTCATGCTGAATCTTCAAACATATTTTTCAATAAAGTACATGACTCTATGAACTTCCTATCACCAAAGACTCATACTTACATCAAAGATCCATCAAAGTGGATTTACATATGAGACTCAACTACCACAACCAAGTGGGTTTACAAAATTTGACTCGACTACCCAACCAAGTGGGTTTACAAAAATGACAAGTCCTTACATGACTGAATATTACAATTTTACATCATGGGTCTCAACAAGACCTTTTCAACAAATTACAAAAATGACCATTTAAGACCAACACCAGGAAGTCCTCAAGAAAGAGAACATATTTCAGAACCACCATAATGCCAACAATGCATTGTACTCAGCAATGTCACTGCTCCCCCTGAATCTGTGCATCCAAGCATCCTTTTCATATGACTAAGGCTCCCCCTTAGTTTGTGCATCCTGAACACTTTCACCAACAAATCATCAAGGCATATTTATCAAAACATGAGAAATAGAATTATGAGAACTGGAACACCACCAGAGATACCAAACAGTATCAGAGATACCAAACAGCACTGCAACTGTGCTGAAGAGAGCTGACTCCAAGCAAAAATTTGTCAGCAATCAGACATACGCGGCTTTCTGTGGAGGAACTCGCGTATATATGTGACTGTGTAAAGGAAAACCCGCGTATCCAATTTAAACTTCTGAATTTATGCAGATTTGTTCTTTTGACTGGTAGAGAATACTCCCAGCTTCTGTCTTAGATACTCGAATGCTTCCCTGGGTAGAGGTTTGGTAAAGATATCAGCAACTTGTTCTTTGGAGGGAACATACTCCAACTTCACCTTTTGCTCAAGCACTTGTTCACGTAAGAAGTGATACTTGATGGGAATGTGCTTGGTATTCGAATGCATAACAGGATTCTTTGAAATACTGATGGCACTTGTATTGTCACACATAATGGGGACAGGAGGTGTACATTTGATTTGAAAATCTTGTAAGGTTTGCATCATCCAAAGGAGTTGAGTGCAACAAGATGCGGCAACCACATATTCTGCTTCTGCTGTAGATAAAGCAATAGAATTTTGCTTCTTGCTGAACCAAGATACTAACCGGGGTCCCATATAGAATGCACCACCACTAGTGCTTTTCCAATCATCAACACTTCCAGCCCAATCTGCATCAGTGTAAGCATGAAGAGTAAGATCAGCATTCTTTGGATACCATAGACCAAGGTCTTGAGTTCCTTGAAGATATTTGAAAATTATTTTAACAGCCTGAAGGTGAGACTCTTTTGGATTAGCTTGGAATCGTCCAACAATCCCAACTGCATGCATAATGTCTGGTCTAGTCCCAGTGAGATAAATTAGACTTCCTATCATTGATCTGTAATCTGGTTGATTCACTGGAGGAGAATCATCATGAGAACTGAGATTGCATCCGGTTATCATTGGTGTACTTACAGGTTTGCATTCTTCCATGCCATACTTCTTTAGAATTTTCTTAAGATATTTTGCTTGTGACAGGAATATACCATCTGTAGATTGATGCACTTGCAAGCCAAGAAATAAAGTTAGTTCCCCAAGTAAAGACATTTCAAATTCTTGCTGCATGACAGAAGCAAATTTTTGACTCATAGATTCTTCGTTACTCCCAAAAATGATATCATCAACATATACAACTACAATCAATAGTTTATCATTTTCAACTTTTGTGTATAATTTGCTATCAGCAGATCCTTTTGTGAAGCCTTGTTGATGAATATATTTGTCAAGACGATAATACCAAGCCCTTGGAGCTTGTTTGAGTCCATACAGAGCCTTTTTAAGTCTACAAACAAGATTTTCATCATTCCCCAAAATGAATCCTTCCAGTTTTTCTATATATACTTCTTCTTCTAGATCACCATTAAGAAAAGAAGATTTAACATCCATTTGATAAACTTTGATTCGTTGATAGCTTGAGAAAGCAAGAAACATTCTTATGGCTTCAAGTCGAGCTACAGGAGCAAAAGTTTCTTCAAAGTCTATACCTTCTTGTTGAGTATACCCTTTGCAAACCAGTCTAGCTTTGTTTCTTACAACATCCCCATTCTCATTTAACTTGTTCTTGAAAATCCATTTAGTTTCAATGACATTTTTATCATGTGGTCTTGGTACCAATTCCCAAGTGTCATTTTTTTCAATTTGATCAAGCTCTTCATCCATGGCATGATTCCAACATTCATATTTGCTAGCTTCATTGACATTGTGTGGTTCAATTGTGGATAAAAGTGCCAAATGACTAGAAGATCCCACAAGAGTTCTCCTTGTTCGTACACCTGATTCCTTGTCTCCCAAAATTTGAGATTCAGGATGATTCTTTTGAACATATCTGGATGGAGCTTTTTCAGATAGATCATTTTCAGGTTCTTCATTGGATCCACTGTCTATATCATTTCCATCTGATGTAGAAGGCCATATGTCGCTATCATATTCTTTTGTTGTTTTTTTTTCTTCTTTAGGAGCTGCAGGAGACTCATCAATAACAACATCAATACATTCAACAACCTTTCGAAGCCTTTTATTGTAACATGTGAATGCTTTGCTTGAAGATGAGTAACCAAGAAATATCCCTTCATCTGATCTAGGTTCAAACTTGCCAAGCTTTTCATCATTATTTTTGATAAAGAATTTACTTCCAAAAACTCTAAAATGCTTCACAGTGGGAG
The DNA here is from genome assembly GCA_034641835.2 of Pinus albicaulis. NCBI lineage: Eukaryota > Viridiplantae > Streptophyta > Pinopsida > Pinales > Pinaceae > Pinus > Pinus albicaulis. The sequence continues at coordinate 1,851,737,014 of CM076578.1, read as the reverse complement.
AATTACCATACCAGAGTTCATATGGAGTTTTGTCACTATTTACCCGAACATGAGACTTGTTGAGAATGTTAGCTGCTGTATGTGCTGCTTCACTCCAGAACATGTCAGGAGTTCCAGAATCATCAAGCATAGCTCTAGCCATTTGAACAATTGTTCTATTCATTCTTTCTGCTACACCATTTTGTTGTGGAGTGCCTGCTACAGAGAACTGTCGTTTAATGCCATGTTGTTCACAAAATTCAAAGAATTCATTTGATGAATATTCTCCTCCTCGATCAAATCTAAGACACTTGATTTTTAGATCTAATTCATTTTCTGCCAATGCTTTGAAGCTCTGAAATTTTTCAAGTGCTTGATCTTTGTGTTTAATGAACCCAATCCAACACATTCTAGAGTAGTCATCAATAAATAAGATATAGTATTCTTCCCCACGTAATGAATTTTTCCTCATAGGTCCACAAATATCAGTATGAATGAGTTCAAGAGGCTTACTTGATGATCCTTCTTTGGCATTAAATCGTACTCTGGTCTGCTTACCAAATTGACAAGATTTGCATATGGTACTTTCTGGAAGATTGACCTTGGGAAGATCACGAACAACTTGAAGTCTACTTGCTTTGTTGATTTGAGAGAAACTCAGATGCCCCAGCCTTCTATGCCATAGCCAATTTTCTGAAGACTTGCTCAAGTAACATTGATCTATGCCGTTTAGTACATACAGGTTGCTTGGATTTATTTTTCCTTTTATAATGATTTTACCTGTATCAAGATCACGAACCACACATTCTTTGGAACTGAAGACCACTTCTGCTCCTTGATCACACATTTGACTAACACTCAATAGGTTATTCCTTAATCCATCCACATACATGACATCTTTAGCCTTCACCTTTTCTTTTAGAAATACTGACCCTTTTCCTTTAATAACAGCAGGAGTATCATTTCCAAAAGTAACTTTCTTTTCCTTCTCTAGAGAATTATAAGTATGCAGTTTGCTTTTGTCACCTGTCATGTGTCTTGAACACCCGCTATCAATGTACCATTGATTCTCTTCACCCTCTGCAAATAACGCTATCCCACAATTTTCACCCGGTATTTCTTTCTCTTTCCATACTTTAGAGCTTGAGGGAACATGTTCTTTTGGCTGGACCTTGCTCCTGCATTCAGATTCTTCATGACCAAAGTTATTGCAATAAGTACATTCAACTTCATTTTGAAGAGGCGAAAAGTTGTTTTAGGTGTTCTTCTTTGGTTCGATATTCATCCTTTTAGTTCTTGCTTCTCTTGTCATAATGGTTTTATATGCAACACATTGAATAGCTTTATGACCAAAATTGTGACATGAGAAACATTGTCCATTGAAATAGAAATTTTGGTGATCATGAAATCTTCTATTAGAATTTACCTGTTGGTTGTAGCCATTTTGAAAGATCTCCTTGTTAGTGTTTCTTGAATTGAGATGATCATGCTTTACCTGCAAAGATCCTTTGTTCCCCTGCTGAGTGGCTGAATGTAGAGAACCAGCTGTGGCTGCTTTTAGAAAATTTGGTGCTGATGTCTGGGAAGATTCCCCAGTATATCCAAGACCTGTTTTTATAAGAGGAGACCATTGTACCTTGATAATCTCATCCAAGGTTTCTGAACCTTTAGCAAATCTAAGATTGAGAGTTTTCACTTTCTCATTATCTTTCCTTAGACTCACTACTTCACACTCCAAATCCTCAATGCGTTTTCTTTCTGCTTCAAGCTGATTTTTAAGGGTCTCTATGATTATGTTCTTTTCTTCGTGGCTTACCTTGAGTTGAGTGTTTTCTTCAAGAAGATTATTGTCTTCTAGAGGATCCTCAAAAGTACCCTTTTCTTCTCTAGATTCTTGTTCACATTCTTTCACGATTGCCCATACTTTTGCACCAAGATTTTGCAGATAAGCTTTTGTTTGTACACTTCCCATTGTCTGATACCAATTGTTGGGAAAAATACTGAGAGGGGGGGGTGAATCAGTATTTACTGCATGTTCAAAACTTTTTACTTTTTCATTCCTTAAAACCCATACGCTACTTTTCTGAAGCCAAGTAGCGTATACATGCGAATATCCTTCATAAAACTCACGTATACACAGAGATCTAATTATGCCATTAGTTCTTCACTTATATCATTCCATCATTCATTCATTAGATGTTCTATAAACAGTAAACATGTGCAGTAAGAACAGAATAAACCATCACACAAGCATCACACATGAACACCAGGATTTTTTAGGTGGAAACCCAAGTCGGGAGAAAACCACCGCTGCAGTTGCTCAGCCTTCAATATTTTATTATAGAGAAAACATCTTACAACATATGTGTTGGCGCAGACTCCTACCAGCACGTAGGCACCCTGCTGGCTAGATTTACGGCCATCTCTGGAAGAGATCGACCCCATTCGTTTGGCCTCTCTCCTGGAAGGGAGCTTCGACCCCCTGCTCTCGTTTACCAGCCTCACCTGGAAGGGAGATACGACCCCCTGACTGAAGGCTACAACCCTCAACACCTCTATGGACCACATTTCATCAATTTTCACACTGGATCCAAACCTTTCTTTAGGACACAACTTACAGGCCACGTTTCATCATATTTTCAGACTGGACCCTTTCCATACTTTTAAGCACAGTCAACCATGAAACAAATACATATAACTCACTGACAGATATCGGTAAACCAGCAGAACAGATCAGAAATTTCTTACCACAGACTTCAGCAAACCCTAGTTTGCATACGCGCTTTCCTTTCTCTGATGTCGCGTATATGCGCGCTTCCGTTCACATAAACCAGCGTATACTTCTGTACATATTACAGAGCTAATTTTATTGCGCATACGCGCTTTCTCTTCAGCGAAGCCGCGTATATACGCGCTTCCTCTTCGACGAACTAGCGTATGGATCTTCAGACTTTTATTTCATTGCAATTCTTCACAACAGATACATCACTTCAGATTTTACCCTTTACCTCAGACAGATGTTCACCTCATTATAGATCTAATCATTTCATAAACAGATCTAGCAAATATAAGTACATTTCAGATCTAGATCCCCTTCTTCATCATTGGTGCATCATACATTCAGATCTATCATTCAACTGTAACCCTTTCCATTCACATATCCTTCAGAGAGAAGTATTCATTCAAGCTCAGACATCTTGCACCCACACTCATGATTTGCACAATGAATTTCTTCTCTTTATATAGGTTTACCCTTTTTCAATACCATGAGCCAAAACCACACATTACATCAGATGGTATTCTGCAGGCAGAGTCATTTAGGCGATCATTGCAATACAATGGGTGTAATACCATGGTGGTTACCCCTGGTTTGCACTTTTTGAGCGCTTTTTCCCATACGCGACTTGGCACGTACTTAACCGCGTGCATACGCGACTTCTCCTAGACAAATCCGTGTATTCCTTGAAGCATACTCTTTTCATCATGGATCTAGCACATATTGAATTCCTTTCTTCATTATCTTCTGTACTCTCTGTAGATACATCAAATTTACATCTTTAAACAGGTTCATCAAGACATATTCTATCAAGCACAACTCCATCAGGTGGGTTGCCATTCAAGGACAACACAAGTCAACAATCTCATGTCTTCATCTTCATTCAGTGGGTTGCCATCAAGGACAACACTCTGCATTATATTTCCAACACGCCTCCGATGGACCCGACCCACGCCAACCTTGCTCCACTAAAACATATGTTATAACATTGCAATTTCAAAAGAAACGATGGGGAGTTGGGGAAAGCCCCCTAATGTGGACCCTCCCCCCATGGAGCAGCATCATGGAGGAATCTAGGGGGAATCTAAAAGATTCATTTTTTCCTAGATATTCACTTCATCAGAATTCAAAAAATGGACAGTTGATTTTTCACTATTCGACGCCACAAATCTGATGGCGCATTCAGATTTTCCATCTAAGCTTTATATCTTTCGGCCAATTTTCAAAGTGGAGTTGCAGGTGTTAGTTTTTATCAAGTGAGTAGTCATTTTCACACCTTTTGACGCCACAATATTGATGGTGATTTCAAATCCAGCAGCAGAGCAGCTTGTTAGTCATTAGTATTTTTCACTTATTGGTGATGACGAGTCCTAACAGCCAAGTTTTCCAATAGCCGATCTAAAAATTTGTCAAATTTGCCAGCTAGGAAAACACCCATAAAACTTTTTCGCCCTCTTATTTTTTCAGTCCGCCCATGACGAGATAAAGACTCATTATCAAATCCTACCTGGCCTCAGCCATACTAGTCTGCCCATCAGCTCTAAAGAGACCATCCAAATCCATTCAAACAGTCTCCCTTAAGTTAGGAAGTGGCGTTTTAAGGCATTTCACCCTTGGAAAACTATAAAAGAGATAAAAACCTCCATCTTCTATATACCAATCATAACAGACCTTCCTACTCTGCTAATGAAGTTGGTCACAACCCTAAGTCACACCACTAATACACCCTTAAGTCTCAGCAATACATAGACCATAATCTCAAGCTGATTTTAGGTGTTTTATAGTGTTTGATGGACCTTTCAAGGACAGAAACATACCAGCATCTCAGAAGACAATTTTGAGCTCCACATGAGAAGACATCTGCTTCTCAAAGCGATCTTGAGCCTGAGATGTAGCTACAGAGAAAAGAGTTTTTCATCAAGCTCATGCGACCACATTCAAGGCCTGAAAGGAAAGTTAAAGGAAAAACAACACTGTCAAGGGGCTGACGATATGAAATGGCTAAGAACCTCCTTCATCTATAAGCAGAGGGTTTAAAGGCCTAAGAACCTCCTTCATCTACAAGAAGAGGGTTTTGAGAGCGCCTCCTTCATCTATAAGCAGAGGGTGATGGCCAAAGTTTGACTTCAAGAGTTGCAACTAACTGTAAGACATATTTCTTTGTAATAAATAGTGAGACAGTGACTAGGGTTTTCTGAAGTAAAGTGATGATTGAAGGCAGGGTTTTTCAAATTTTGTTTTCCTGCTATCATGTACAAGAGAAACCCTTGTCAAGCATGCTCATCAAACATTATTCAGCAGATCAAGACAGAGGATTGAAAGCGCCTCCTTCATTCATAAGCAGAAGGCCACGCCATTGACTGTTTTCAAGGTTTGATTGATCAAAGATGAGTGGTAAGAATAGTAAGGAATAACTGAAATAGAAACAAGGTAAGAGACCAAGAAGGAAAGCAGGGGTACCACTGTAATCCAAATGGTTTAGCTTATCTCTTAACAAATTTTCTTTCAAAAGACAGTTTGCAGCCCAAACAAAACAAACTTGAAGAGTGGTTGATAAGATGGGTCATTGCACAGGCAAAGGACATGATAATAATTATGTTTCAAAGGAAACTGATCTCCCTACTCATAAAAGGATTTCCTTCATATTACTTATCATAAGTTGACAAAGGAAATCTGAGCTCAGTTCCCCAAGAGGTATTGCAGCTAGACATAGTTGTTCATATAATACAAGAAGGACTTTGGCCTGTTTTTCAGACTCTGGAGAAACTTTCAAAGAAAATATAGGCAAGTCCCTTATAAAAATAGGTCAAAGGCACTCTGTTGTTACATTTTTAATAGAGGTAAAGAAGTAGGTTCTAAAAATAGTCTACAGAAGGTTTCATTACCTTTGAAGCACAAAGAAAAACCTATAAATTGATAGGTTTATCATCATTGGAAAAAGATAGTGAAAGCAGATAGTCAAAGAGTAAAAAGAGATCATGGCATATGGAAAAGGCTCTGAATAGGCTGCTCTTCAAAAAGAGGGTTGGATGACCTTTTGTAACACAAGGTTTTCACTTACAGTGACCAACAAAGTTCTTATCCACAGTCAAAAGGGAGCTCCCATAACACAAGTTACAATAGATGAGGAATACAAAGATAATAGGTGGGAAAGAAGTTTGAAATTACAATATCAAAAAGGAGGACCCTTTTATTCTCTAAATTAGGAGCAGTCAAAATTTCAATTTCTCATAAGGGTTAAGGGAGGTCTCACTTATAAACAAGTGGTTTTTACCACTGGGATACATATCCAAACAAAGGGCATCAGTTTATGTTTCGAAAGGCAAGGTTTCAATTTTTTTTTTTTAAACAAAGGCCTTTTCAAACTTTTTGAAAAAACCGTCTCCAAATCAAATGTGAAAGGACCGTTGGATTATTGCTTTCTAAAGGGTCAAAGACCATTGCACATTCATTTTTGCAAAACTCCAAAGCATGAGCAAAGCCCCTCTTGCTACCCTCGAGACCAGAGAAAGGAGTTTCAAGTAGAAAAACAGAGTTTCAAGGGTTAAAGATTGCGCGGCGCGCCTGTAGCGTTGCGCGGCGCGTTTGAGCGCAGAATTTACAAAGGGCTACAAGGATGCATGGTGCGCCTGTAGGTGCGTGCGGCACACCTGTAGTTTTGGGTCCTGTTGGCCCGACAGGTGACCCGAAGACAACTCCTGCGCGACGCTCTTTCACACAAGCATGCCGCGCATCTTTTAACGGTTCTAACGCCTCCAAATCACGTTTAAACGCTGCTCCAACTCCTCAATAAAAGCTTCCATCGCATTTCAAGTTTTTTTGGCTAGAGATGGAGCATTAAAATCTTGGGAGTGTTGTTGATAAGAAAAGACCATGAAACTGCCCCCAAAACTGTGATAAAAGAAAGGAATGACAAGGTGTTTAAAGGGTGAAACAGTAGGTGAGTTTGCAAACACTGTGATCATTAGAGGAGCTTTTGTGACCTTCCAAAAGTATCTTCTGTATGTTAAAAGGACAAAAGCAGTGTTATGACCTTCCATTCCATAAAGCATAATCAGTGAATGAAGCTACCATTGCATTCAGAGGTGTTTTTGTCAAAACTTTATGTAAAGAACGGTGGGGTATGAAGAGGGAAATATTTTGTTTGAAAAGAATTTTGTTGGTATTTAACTACTACAAGACCTTTGCTACCACATCAAAAAAAAATTCAAGCTCTATCACTTTGTCCTATAAACAGTGACCTTTGACTGTATAGATACCTTTTGTTTGACTGTGCTGTAGTGTTGAATATACTCGTTGAAAGACATACCAAGAAGAGGAGAGGGTCTTGAACTAAGAAGATTGTGTTTTTGCCTTGTCTGAAATACAATGTTATATTGTGTCCTCAAAACATCAAAGGGTAGGGTCCCCTTACCACAAACACAGGAAAGTCCCTTGACTGTGTTTTTCTTTGTTGACTGTCTTTATCCTTGTTAACTGTGTTTTCATTATAAATATTGGCTGACTGGTATGCAAAGGGTGGAAAAGGCAGTATTCTGAAAGAACAGGGGTCTTATACCAAAGGAGGGCATTTCACACTACACTCAAAACCATTGTTGCCTTATCAAACAGTGAGTTGACAGGCTGAGACAGAGTTTGGTTTGAAGAAGGCATTTCAAAAACTTTGAAGCATTTTGGTTTTGCAGGAGCACATCCAAGTCAAGATGCCTCCTAGGCAAGATAGCAGGAGTGGGTTGCACAAGAGATATGAGCCAATTTCCATCGAAGAGGTCGATGCAAATCCATCTATCTTATTCAATTTTCATGAGGTGGGGTGCTTGGATTTTTGCCAGAGGGTACAAGAAGTCAAAAGTTTCTCTCCTTTAACAAATTTGTGCGCCTTGATGTTCAAAGACAAACATTTTCAATTGGTAGGCCTTGATTTCAAGTTCTCCCTGAGATCCATATCCAAGGCTACTAAAATTCCCTACATTGGCGAGAAATGGTTCAAACAAAGCTATTTGGACTTGGATGACTACAAACCCTTTCTCAAGCCTGAGCACAGAGAAGCATGCACTGTTATTTTTCCTTTCTCTTATCTTCTAGCCAGCTATGCCCCCCTTATCAAAATTATCATGAAGTATTTCACTTGTGAGGGGAGATTTTCCCGAGTTTATGCATATCACATCCTACTGTTGATGCATTTCACAAGAACAAAGCAGCTGAATCTTCCTTTCTTCTTGTGCAAAAGCATTGAGAAAATGGCCTCCTCTGTCCAAAAGAAGCCCCCATCACAGCAATTAGCCTCTCTATTCCATCACTCTCTCATTAAAATCATCATCCTTCACCAGCTTGAGAAGAAAGGGGTTTCTTGGGATGTTTTCAACAGTCACCTGGATTTCTCCACTGTCCCTCCAGTCCATACATCCCCTACATCTCCTACTCATCTCCCCTCCCCTTCTTCTAGCAGGCCTACTCCTAAAAGGCTCAATTTCACTACAGCACAAACAAAGGAACAGGGAGAAGGAGAAGGAAGTGGCCAGCGGGTGGAGGAAGGTCATGTACATGAAGGAAAAGATGAAGAGAAGAAAACTGAGGATGAGGGACAGCATCATGATAGTGGTGATGGTGAGTAGAAGCAGGAACAAGAAGAGGAGAGTGCTGAACAGCAGCAACTTAGTGGTGATGAACAACATCAAGGAGAGGAAGGGCAGCGGTTTGAACAACAGGATGAGTAGGAAATTGAGACATGTCAGCAGCAAGATATTGAGGATCAGGGGCAGCCTAAAGGAGATACACAGCAGCCTCCTCAAGATACACAACAGCCTCAAGAAGAAAAGAAAATTCAAGGGGATGACAAGCAAGATGACAAAGGTAAAGGAAACATGCCTTCCTCTCCTAAAAATACAAAGTCCCGGACAGCTAGGAAAAGAGTGCCAAGGGTGGTCACTCCAAATGTGACAAGAGCTCTTCGAAGCAAAGGTAAATTTCCTAAGAAGCCTATCATTGATTTGTCTAAAAGGAAGAGCACTAATAGTCACCCAAAGCAAAGGGAAGGGCAAGCTAGAAGGAGCTCATGAGCGGGATAGTGCATCCAATATCATCCCAATCCCAAGTGATGACAGTGATAATGAGGCCCGCATTCTTGAAAACCTTTTGATCCAAAGAGAGAGAGAAATTGATGCATTGAAAGATGATCTTCATAGGGCAAGGAATTTCAATCATTTTCTAGAAATCCAAAACAGGCAAATGAGTGTCCATATGGTTGTCTATGAGACACGAGCGACCAAGTACAAGAAAGAGGCTTCCAAAGCCCAAGCAAAGATAGATGAGATCATAGGCAATTTTGATGAAAGTGAAGAAGAAGACCAACCTAGGCAAAAAAGGCCTAGAACCATAGGGCTTAAAAAAGCCCTTGAGAAACAAAAGGAGGAGGACAATGCCCTTCTCCAATCCACCCCTCTCACAGCATTGTTTGAACATGAGATAGAAAACAATAAGGAGGTGTGGCTTGAAAGAGTCAATGACCATTTGGAGAAGAATTTGGAGAGGGCAAACAGGGATCTAGAGCTGCAAAGGAGAATGACGAGCCATTACAAGAAGTTAAATCAGTTTTCTCGTCGCAAGTTAAAGGCTGCCCAAGAAAAGCTAAAGGAGGCTAAAGGGAAGCGCCCGGCACGGAAAGTGAAGGAAGACACATCAGGGCTTGAGATTTTGGCCACTACTTCAGAACATATTGCTAAGAACCCTTGAGGGTCATACTCACCAATTTTGGGCAAATTTTGACATGTTTTGGTTTTTTGGCATTTTTGAGTTTTTGGTCAAAACTCATGAAATTCGCCATTTCAGTTTGGGGATTCGACAAAGGAGGAGAATGGTATCATTGGATGCCATAATTTCAATAGCACACACTCAGTTATTTTCAGGATATTCGGAGATCATTTTCTCCCCCAAAGTGGCGAAAAATGCTCGCTTTTTGCACACTCTGCTCGGTCTATCAACAAACTGTAATTTTTGGTTTTTTTCACACAGGTTCCGTTTTGGAGGACTTATAGGCATCGGATTGGGAAAATTTCAGTTTTTCCAGAAAGTAGACTCTCACAGCTTTCCAACGAGCTATCATAATCCTTGTTTTGACATTGGGAAGGCTTCCAAATGTTGCCGGCAAGTCAGGGGACCTTTTGCTGATGTAAATTTTGAATATTTTTGTAATTTTTGAACCTCAAAAAATTGCTTTTTCCAAATGTGCGTTTAGCTATTTTTGCACATGAAAAATGATGCAAAGTCAATTATTTTTCCTTTTTTAGCATTTTCTAGATATTTTATGAGATATTTTGTGCCTTGGGCTTTGCAAAGCCTCAAGGACAAGATTATATATTTTGATTAGGCCAATAGGATGGCAAGTTGAACCATGAGGTTTTCCTCACTTGAGCCTATATATTCCAAAGGCTTTCATTGTAAAACAAGGCTGAAATTGAGAAGAGAAGAAATATATGGTCATATAAGCTTTGGAAGAAATACTTGTCTTATGCTTTTGGATTGCCTCTTGGATGTTCTTGGATGAATGAAGAAGGATTGTTGTTGGATTCCATGACTTGGTAGGATGGTATAGTGTCTTGCTTTGTTGTTGTCTTCTAGTTTACATTCATAAATACATGTTTCTTGCTTTCTATAGATCAGTAGAGAACAATTTGAGATATGCCCATGGAGGCACCTCAAATTTCCTGTTTCTTCATAGCTTCTTTGTTTTCTTCTTCCTAAGTAACATTAAAGAATTCTTGACTGCTCTTTAATAATTTAGGATATCGTTGCTTGTTTCATTCATGGTTTTATACATGCTAAGTATGACTTACGGTACGCCCTGCTTACCTATGTCTAGCTATAGTTCCATCCATGAAATTTCTCTTTGACTGATTAGATTATCATTTTGTTTGAACCGAGGAGGCCTAGTTCCGATCTAGCCCTTTGCCTAAAACTATGCAAATCTTGTTGTTCAAAGTGCCCAATAGCTTGAAGTACTGTGTTTAGGCATTCCGGCATAGTAAGTTAAGTTGTTTGTCTTTCTTAAGTGTTTTCCCCAAAGTCTGATAGCCGTTTCCCAAAGTTAGAGGGTCATATACTTATATGCATGGCTTGAATGTTTATTTCTATGTATTGATTAGCTTATAGTTACATTTTTCATGATTAATGGTTTTCCCTACCATGTTTATGATATCTATTGAACTAGTTATGCTTGAAACTCTTTGTTGTTCATAAAATTGATGTCCATTTACTCCATTTTGCCCAAATATCCTTTCTGCCTTGAATCAAATCGGCCCTTCAACAACCTTGTATCATCGTCTGATAGCTTTCTTGACCTTTTCGACCCCATAGCCCAGTTGATCTGACATCTTTTTACCTATCTTATATCTTTGATCAGTTTCATCCCTCACAACTAAAAAAACCAAAACCAAAAACTTACTTCATAACTAGCCTAAAATCAGAACACAATAAGCAAACACACGGATATCCCTTACATATATAGAGAGAGCCCTCTCTGAGTCCTGGAAGGCTAGGTCCTTGGACTCCAAAGCTTGGTTTCATGTTACACTGTCATTTGGCTTGCCAATCAGCCAAATCACGGGACACTAACATAATGGCGATCATGGTGGGACTCTGAGTGATAAACAACTTAGTTTCCCTAAACTTTCCAGCAGCCCTAAGAATACTATTTGATTGACTTATCCCATCGCTCACTAACATAATGGTGATCACGGTGGGACTTACTGAGTACATGACAGTCTAGCAAACTCTTATAGACTCTTTAGTCCTTCAACACTAAACTCAAACCATTAGCCTTTAGAATCATTTAGAGTAAACTCTCTGTTTCACCATCTTAGGAAAGTGATGAATCAGGTTTATAACACTCGTACATACTAGGCTGCACATAAAGAACTCAGAAAAACCCCAAAAAACTCCCTTAGATTGGTTTTTGTCAGTATTGGTGGTGGACCATACACAGATACCTCAAAACAACTAAAAATTCACTGGCGACTCCACTAGCCTCCAGTAGGCCTTACTACTTTACTAAACTCTAGGCTACTAGCTTGATTGACTTATCCCACCGCTCGCTAACATAATGGCGATCACGGTGGGACCCTGAGTGATAAACAACTTAGTTTCCCTAAACTTTCCAGCAGCCCTAAGAATACTATTTGATTGACTTATCCCACCGCTCACTAACATAATGGAGATCACGGTGGGACTTACTGAGTACATGACAGTCTAGCAAACTCTTATAGACTCTTTAGTCCTTCAACACTAAAATCAGACCATCAGCCTTTAGAATCATTTAGATTAAACTCTCTGTTTCACCATCTTAGCAAAGTGATGAATCAGGTTTATAACACTCGTACATACTAGGATGCACATAAAGAACTCAGAAAAACCCCAAAAAACTCCCTTAGATTGGTTTTTGTCAGTATTGGTGGTGGACCATACACAGATACCTCAAAACACCTAAAAATCCACCTGGCGACTCCACTAGACTCCAGCAGGCCTTACTACTTTACTAAACTCTAGGCTACTAGCTTGATTGACTTATCCCACCGCTTACTAACATAATGGCGATCACGGTGGGACCCTGAGTGATAAACAACTTAGTTTCCCTAAACTTTCCAGCAGCCCTAAGAATACTATTTGATTGACTTATCCCACCGCTCACTAACATAATGGCGATCACGGTGGGACCTTCCGAGTTAGTGAAAATCTAAGTACTCCTTAGTAACTCTCGAAGTCTCATTTAAACTTAGAAAACTTAAGTGTTCTCCGAAGAGTAGAAAATAGCTCCTTCACCATCTTAGCAAAATGATGAGTCAATTATAGGAAGCTCTTCCAAACCTCAGGACTACATAAAACTCAGAAAAAAAAAAAAAAAAACTCCCTTAGATTGGTTTTTGTCAGTATTGGTGGTGGACCATACACATATACCTCAAAACAACCAAGTTCCACCTGGCGACTCCACTAGCCTCCAGTAGGCCTTACTATTTTACCGAACTCTAGATTACTATCCGATCGACCTATCCCATTGCTCACTAAAATGGTGGGAGATGGTGGGACATTAAGTACATGACAATCTAGCAAACTCTTATAGAATTTTTAGTCCTTTAGATACTTAAACAAGCAAGCAGTCCATAAAATCATTTAGAGTAAAACTATATGTTTCACCATCTTAGAAAAGTGATGAAACAGGTTTAGAATACTTTTAATAAACCATAGACTACACATAAAACTCAGAAAAACCCCAAAACATTCCCAGATTAGTTTTTCCTAGTTATTGGTGGTGGACCATAGCTACATCTTCACAAATCAAACAAGTTCCACCTGGCGACTCCACTATTCCGTCCTTTTGTTTTGACCATCCTTCACATCAGTAGAACTTTAGAGAGGCCATCCATCTAAAAAACATTCACCAATACCATCCTCTCTAAACTCTAGACTTGAAATCTGGCTTCACGAAGAATCAACACCAGATCTCATCCAGACCCAAATCCTCCTATCATAGTAGATGACCCAGAGAAGATTTTGTGGCAAGCTTCTGAAACTAACAATCTAGCTACTAATAGATCCATCCGTAAAACAAGATCAGTACCTAAACATCTTACTACCTTACCAAATTCCTCTTCCGACTTAGAACCAGCAAAAACTCTTTTTAGAAGCAAGTCACATAGTAAGATAAACTTTGACGATCTTGAACCCCTAGATCCGCCACAGAGTCCTAGTAGAGAAACCTCACCTACCACACCTCCCGACTTTCAGATTCTCCATCACTTTGGCTCTTACCATCCCAAATCTGCTCAAAACCAGATCACTAGTCCAAGTACATCTGCCACACCAATCCAAACCACCTCAGCCCATCCCACAAGCCCTCATCTTGTACATCATCCACTAGCTCCCGTCATGGCAGCCTGGTACGCAACTTTGGTGTTCTCACTACCTTTGGATCCCTTACCAGATCACTATCAAGACAAAATCCCACACTTTACCGGAGAAGAGACTGCCATAGCTCAACAACATGTGAGTAGGATTAGCGATGTTTTTGAATACTTGGAAGTACAAGACGAAACCGTCAGAATGAGAATGTTTGCCCAAAGCCTGGGCGGAGAACCCAAAACATGGTTTAAGAGATTTCCTCCAAACAACATCCACAACATCCCAGAACTATATCAAGTCTTCAAAAACAAGTGGGAAGTCCGAAAGAACCCGATTCAAATCCTGTCAGAATATAACAATCTAAAACGGGAAAATGGGGAAAGTGTCCAGGCATACTGCACTAGGTTCAACAGTGTGTATAATGCCCTCCCACCTCACTTCAAACCCCCACTTGGTTCAGCCTTGGAAAAATTCCCCGAGGATTTTGATCCAGACATGACATATCAGCTAAGAGACAAGGATACCCCTACTCTAGAGGAAATGCAACAAGTAGCCATAAAAGTAGAAGCCAACTTAGCAGAAAAAAGAGCTAGGACTAGATCAGAAAGAAAATTCACATATAGAGATGAGGTCTCTACTTCATCCCCTTCCCTAGATCCTAGAATAGACAACTTAGTCAAGACCATGGCCAAAATGTGGGAAAAGATAAATGAAAGGTCCCCTATTAGGGAAAATCAGCGAAACCCTCCAAACAGAAACCGGAACCAAAATTTTAGGAGAGAACAGCCTCAAAACAGACCAAGGGAAAATGACCAACAAATTAGGCCACCATTTAATGAAAATTATGTGGAAGAAGATGATAGGGATACAGAACCCATTGATGAAAGTCATTTGAACCTCATAGGATCTGATAATGAGAGTGAGGTGTATCTCATAGAAGAAGAACAATCATTATTCTCTCTGAATCAGGATAAAACCAACTATGAAGATCCCAAGGATCCTGCCATAGATTTCCAGAATGCCATAATAGAAGCTCACAGGCAGTATGACCTTAGAAGTAGGAAAAATCAAGACAACTCCAAGAAAAGTAGCTCAGACACTGCTAAAACCACTGATACCATCCTTAAGAAAGCAGTCAACAGAAATAAAATCATAGTCGGGAAAAATGAACAAAACAAAGATAGAGTTACCCAAACTAACCCTGATTCAGATACTCCTAGTACTTCCACAAAGATTCCCAAATTCGTTGTGGTAAACAAAAACCCGAAACAGACCTAGCAAACTCAGAACATAGAGAAGGTCATGGTTGAAAAAGCTGAAACAAACATATCTAAACTACAGCTACCTTTTAGTTTTGAGGGCGAGATCGCCAAGATAAAGATCACCATGCCTCTTACCGAGATTATCACCCAAAACTCTTACAAGTCCCAAGTGTTGAAAGTCTTGAATATGGGAAGTGATGCCAACACCCTCAATCTAGCTGATGACACTCCTGAAGTGTTGTTTGGTCCGAAAGTAGAAGGGAAATTCCAAGAGGGAACCAATCTTCCCTTTTACATCAGTCTAAATATCCACGACCAAATCCTTCACAATGCCATGCTAGACTCTGGCGCCTCGCATAATCTTATGCCGAAGGTTGTAATGGAAAGACTAGGCCTGGAGATCACAAGACCATACAAAGACTTGTATTCATTTGATTCGAGTAGAGTCAAGTGCCTAGGTTTGATCAAAGACCTGTTTTTCAGTCTGGCCCAAATACCTGCGAAACATCTAATCATGGACATAGTAGTGGCAGAAATTCCTCCCAAGTACGGAATGCTTCTATCTAGATCTTGGGGAGCCAAGCTCCAAGGGAATATTCAACTGGATATATCCTTTGCCACCATTCCTGTGTTTGACCAAACAAGAATACTCTATAGAGAGTCACACATGAAATACATGATCAATAGCCAAGAGAGGCCAGATAACATTCCAATGTATTTCGTGCATTCCGACCTAAACTCTTTTATTCTTTATACTGATGAGGACATTGAAGAACAATCAGAAGAAACTGAGGCAAACTTAGACCCACCACATTAGCTGCCCCTAGTTCTCTATGATGAACTAGATACTCAAAACTACCATGATCATAAACAACTATGTCTTGAGGAAAGTGAGTATGTTTCTTCCGACGTACGAATAGAGCAAGAAGCACAAACCATCATGTACTATCAAGCGAATTGCTCAAACCTCAATCAAACATCAACAGTGACCTTCGGAAAAATTTTCAGGGTAAAGGCATTAGAAGACTTACATATGACAAACCTGTTTGGAACTCAGGAGCAGGGAAGTTTAATGTTTCTACTTACCTCAAAGACTTACCATCACATAACTCTTCCACTGCAAATGAAACTTTGACCGTAGCCATAACAGCTCAAAATCTAGAAAAAATTCCTGATAAACTTCTTATGAGCAGAGATGATAGTTGTAGTCCAAACATATCTGAGTTACTTGAATTGGCCCATATTATGTCTTTTCACCAAAAAATTAGAAGTGCTATAATTCGCAATCTCATGCTAAATACCATTTCATACAGAGAAAACAGGGGAAAACACTATGCCACTACCATCACCCCTAGAAACAACTTCGACAAAAAGAAATATAACAATCTGAAACAATCAGTAATAATCAAAGATAAAATAGCTGGTCATAGGGTCTGTTTTGATTTTAGAAACACTAGTGCACATCCCTATAACAGAAATTTTATTCTTCCTATTCAAAACTGTGATATCCCAATAAAAGGTGCTTTTAATCATATGTTTTTGCAAGATGATGTTTCAGGTTACAGTCAAAGAATTCCCTTGCAAAGTAGACAGCCCAAAGATTTTTTTCAGTATGCTGGAAGTAGTTCTAGTTTCAGGCTCAAAAGCACAAAACCACCGGATATCAAAAATATGCTCATAACAGCCATGTTTCCAGTCCTAAATTTCTGCACTTTTTCATACCTTGATGATGTCATTATTTATTTCAATAATAACCAAGAGTATATGCATTACTTAAGGAAGATGTACAGTAAAGAAAGAAGTGGGAATTAGAGATACAAGGAGGTACAGCGGGAAAATACTGGTTTGTTCAGAGATTCTTGCATGAGTCCCTATGTCATGTTAGAAAGAGAAAACTTTCCAAATTTCTCTTTTCAGGAGTTGAGTGGTCCAAGAATGATAGGAGATCCTTACGAGGATAAGATGCTTAAATTTCATCATTTCCAAGATTTCTGAGTTTGAGACACTTTCATTCATTGTATATACCACTGTTTGAAAAATAGATAAAATAGAAAAATCAAAAACAATAGAAGATAGAAAAGAGGGTGGTTGAAAAATAGAAAAAGGGCCCCATGTTCCAAAAAATAGTCCTTCAGAAAGCGCGCAAGTCTAAATGCCGCTACTAGTACTCCAGTGTCTTGTTCAACTATCTAGCCTAATCATAGCTGAACATGTTTAAATTTATTTGCTGATAAGTTAGTGAGTGAAAAAGATGGTCAACATTGTGTAAGATTGACTTATCACAGAGAGTAGATTAGGAAAAGATACTGGTTCCACACGCCCGAAACAAAACCAAAGAGAAAAGCGAAATGAAAAACACATTGTACATCTTAGCCCCGTTTTTCTAGATTTCCTTTTTTGCAAAATAATATTTGTGTGCAGCTTGTCCTTTCATGCCACAAATACATGACAAATCAGATTGTTCAACCCTGATTTTATCATTTTAAATTTCATGTTTTAAATTAGAGAATAAGTCCTGTCAAACAGATTAATCTTGACAGTTGATCTAGTTTAGGTAGAGTAATGAAAGAGTTCATCAGTTTAATCTGAACTCCCGACAAATATAAGTGTAGAATTAGATAGGTTCACTTTGAAAAAAGAAAAATGTATATTGTCAAAAGGCTGCTAGTTCAAATGCTCCAAAGAGAAGAAAAAATGTTAGGAAAGATAGTGGGGTAGGTAGAAATATCATTGATGCTGATCACGTTGTCTCTTTACAGAAGTAGCATCAAGCAAGAGTGAAATTTGCACCAATGGGTAAGGCACTAGTCTTCATAAGCCAAAGATCTGAAATTCTGGACACCTCCTGAAAAGGAGCTGCCCTCCCAAAATGGAGCCACTGTTAGTCATCAGTATTTTTCACTTGTTGGTGATGACTAGTCCTAACAGCCAAGTTTTCCAACAGTCGATCTAAAAATTTGCTGGGAAAACACCCATAAAACTTTTTCGCCCTCCTATTTTTTTAGTCCGCCCATGACGAGATAAAGCCTCATTATCAAATCCTACCTGGCCTTAGCCATACTAGTCTGCCCATCAGCTCTAAAGATACCATCCAAATCCATTCAAACAGTCTCCCTTAAGTTAGGAAGTGGTGCTTTAAGGCATTTCACCCTTGGCAAACTATCAAAGAGCCAAAAAACTCCATCTGCTATATACCAGTCATAACAGACCTTCCTACTCTGCTAATGACGTTGGTCACAGCGCTAAGTCGCGCCACTAATACACCCTTAAGTCTCAGCAATACATAGACCATAATCTCAGGCTGATTTTAGGTGTTTTATAGTGTTTTATGGACCTTTCAAGGACAGAAACATACCAGCATCTCAGAAGACAATTTTGAGATCCACATGAGAAGACAGCTACTTCTCAAAGCGATATTGAGCCTGAGATGCAGCTACAGAGCAAAGAGTTTTTCATCAAGCTCATGCGACCACATTCAAGGCGTGAAAGGACAATTAAAGGAAAAACAACACTGTCAAGGGGCTGACGATATGAAATGGATAAGAACCTCCTTCATCTATAAGAAGAGGGTTTAAAGGCCTAAGAACCTCATTCATCTATAAAAAGAGGGTTTTGAGAGTGCCTCCTTCATCTATAAGCAGAGGGCGATGGCCAAAGTTTGACTTCAAGAGTTGCAACTGACTGTAAGACATATTTGTTTGTAATAAACAGAGAGACAATGACTAGGGTTTTTCAAAGTTTTTTTTCCTGCTATCATGTACAAGAGAAACCCTTGTCAAGCATGCTCATCAAAAATTCTTCAGTAGATTAAGACAGAGGATTGAAAGCGCCTCCTTCATTCATAAGTAGAAGGCCAGGGCATTGACTGTTTTCAAGGTTTGATTGATCAAAGATGAGTGGTAAGAACAGTAAGGAATAACTGAAACAGAGAAACAAGGTAAGAGACCAAGAAGGAAAGCAGGGGTACCACTACAATCCAAATGGTTTAGCTTATCTCTTAACAAAGTTTCTTTCAAAAGATAGTTTGCAGCCCAAACAAAACAAACTTGAAGAGTGGTTGATAAGATGGGTCATTGCACAGGCAAAGGATATGATAATAATTATGTTTCAAAGGACACTGATCTCCCCACTCATAAGAGGATGTCCTTCAGATTACTTATCATAATTTGACAAAGGAAATCTGAGCTCAGTTCCCCAAGAGGTATTGCAGCTAGACATAGTTATTCATATAATACAAGAAGGACTTTGGCCTATTTTTCAGACTCTGGAGAAACTTTCAAAGCAAATCTAGGCAAGTCCCTTATAAAAATAGGTCAAAGGCACTCTGCTGTTACATTTTGAATAGAGGTAAAGCAGTAGGTTCTAAAAATAGTTTGCAGAAGTTTTCATTACCTTTGAAGCACAGAGCAAAACCTATAAACTGACAGGTTTATCATCATTGGAAAAAGATAGTGAAAGCAGATAGTCAAAGAGTAAAAAGAGATCATGGCATATGGAAAAGGCTCTGAATAGGCTGCTCTTCAAAAAGAGGGTTGGATGACCTTTTGTAACACAAGGTTTGCACTTACAGTGACCAACAAAGTTCTTATCCACAGTCAAAAGGGAGCTCCCATAACACAAGTTACAACAGATGAGGAATACAAAGATAATAGGTGGGAAAGAAGTTTGAAATTACAATATCAAAATGGAGGACCCTTTTATTCTCTAAATTAGGAGTAGTCAAAATTTCAATTTCTCATAAGGGTTAAGGGAGGTCTCGCTTATAAACAAGTGGTTTTTACCACTGTGATACATATCCAAACAAAGGGCATCAGTTTATGTTTCGAAAGGCAAGGTTTCAAATTTTGTTTTAAAAACAAAGGCCTTTTCAAACTTTTTGAAAAAACCCTCTCCAAATCAAATGTGAAAGGACCGTTGGATTATTGCTTTCTAAAGGGTCAAAGACCGTTGCACATTCATTTTTTCAAAACTCCAAGGCACGAGCAAAGCCCCTCTTGCTGCCCTCGAGACCAGAGAAAGGATTTTCAAGCAGAAAAATAGAGTTTCAAGGGTTAAAGATTGCGCGGCGTGCCTGTAGCGTTGCGCGGCGCGTTTGAGCGCAGAATTTACAAAGGGCTACAAGGATGCGCGGCGCGCCTATAGTTTTGGGTCTTATCGGCCCCACAGGTGACCCAAAGACAACTCCTGTGCGGTGCTCTTTCACACAAGCATGTCGCGCATATTTTAACGGTTCTAATGCCTCCAAATCACTTTTAAACACTGCTCCAAATCCTTAATAAAAGCTGCCATTGCATTTCAAGTTCTGTTGGCTAGAGATGGAGCATTAAAATATTGAGAGTGTTGTTGATAAGAAAATACCATGAAACTGCCCCCAAAACTGTGATAAAAGAAAGGAATGACAAGGTGTTTAACGGGTGAAAAAGTAGGTCAGTTTGCAAACACCGTGATCATTAGAGGAGCTTTTGTGACCTTCCAAAAGTATCTTCTGTATGTTAAAAGGACAAAAGCAGTGTTGTGACCTTCCATTCCATAAAGCATAATCAGTGAATGAAGCTACCATTGCATTCAGAGGTGTTTTTGTCAAAACTTTATGTAAAGAATGGTGGGGTATGAAGAGGGAAATATTTTGTTTGAAAAGAAGTTTGTTGGTATTTAACTACTACAAGACCTTTGCTAACACATCAAAAAAAATTTCAAGCTCTGTCACTTTGTCTTATAAACAGTGACCTTTGACTGTATAGATACCTTTTGTTTGGCTGTGCTGTAGTGTTGAATATACTTGTTGAAAGGCATACCAAGAAGAGGAGAGGGTCTTGAACTAAGAAGATTGTGTTTTTGCCTTGTCTGAAATACAAGGTTATACTGAGTCCTCAAAACATCAGAGGGCAGGGTCCCCTTACCACAAACACAGGAAAGTCCCTTGACTGTGTTTTTCTTTTTTGACTGTCTTTATCCTTGTTAACTGTGTTTTCATTATAAATATTGGCTGATTGGTATGCAAAGGGTGGAAAAGGCAGTATTCTGAAAGAATAGGGGTCTTATAACAAAGGAGGGAATTTCACACTACAATCAAAACCATTGTTGCCTTATCAAACAGTGAGTTGACAGGCTGAGACGGAGTTTGGTTTGAAGAAGGCATTTTAAAAACTTTGAAGCATTTTGGTGTTGCAGGAGCGCATCCAAGTCAAGATGCCTCCTAGGCAAGATAGCAGGAGTGGGTTGCACAAGAGATATGAGCCAATTTCCATCGAAGAGGTCGATGCACATCCATCTATCTTATTCAATTTTCATGAGGTGGGGTGCTTGAATTTTTGCCAGAGGGTACAAGAAGTCAAAATTTTCTCTCCTTTAACACATTTGTGCTCCTTGAGGTTCAAAAACAAAAATTTTCAATTGGCCGGCCTTGATTTCAAGTTCTCCCCGAGATCCATATCCAAAGCTACTAAAATTCCCTACATTGGCGAGAAATGGTTCAAACAAAGCTATTTGGACTTGGATGACTACAAACCCTTCCTCAAGCCTGAGCACAGAGAAGCATGCACTACTATTTTTCCTTTCTCTTGTATTCTAGCCAGCTATGCCCCCCTTATGAAAATTATCATGAAGTATTTCACTTGTGAGGGGAGATTTTCCCGAGTTTATGCATATCACATCTGACTGTTGATGCATTTCAAAGAACAAAGCAGCTGAATCTTCCTTTCTTCTTGTGCAAAAGCATTGAGAAAATGGCCTCCTCTGTCCAAAAGAAGCCTCCATAACAGAAATTAGCCTCTCTATTCCATCACTCTCTCATTAAAATCAACATCCTTCACCAACTTGAGAAGAAAGGGGTTTCTTGGGATGTTTTCATTAGTCACCCGGATTTCTCCACTGTCCCTCCAGTCCATACATCCCCTACATCTCCTACTCATCGCCCCTCCCCTTCTTCTAACAGGCCTACTCCTAAAAGGCTCAATTTCACTACAGCACAAACAAAGGAGCAGGGAGAAGGAGAAGGAAGTGGCTAGCAGGTGGAGGAAGGTCATGTACATGAAGGAAAATATTAAGAGCATAAAACTGAGGATGAGGGACAAAATCATGATAGTGGTGATGGTGAGAAGCAGCAGGAACAAGAAGAGGAGAGTGCTGAACAGCAGCAACTCAGTGGTGATGAACAGCATCAAGGAGAGGAAGGGCAGCGGTTTGAACAACCGGATGAGCAAGAAATTGAGACATGTCAGCAGCAAGATATTGAGGAGCAGGGGTAGCCTAAAGGAGATACACAGTAGCCTCCTCAAGATACACAACAGCCTCAAGAAGAAAAGAAAATTCAAGGGGATGACAAGCAAGATGACAAATGTAAAGGAAACATGCCTTCCTCTCCCAAAAAGACAAAGTCCCGGACAGCTAGGAAAAGAGTGCCAAGGGTGGTCACTCCAAATGTGACAAGATCTCTTTGAAGCAAAGGTAAATTGCCTAAGAAGCCTATCATTGATTTGCCTAAAAGGAAGAGCACTAGAATAGTCACCCAAAGCAAAGGGAAGGGCAAGGTAGAAGGAGGTCATGAGCGGGATAGTGCATCCAATATCATCCCAATCCCAAGTGATGATAGTGATAATGAGGCCCGCATTCTCGAAAACCTTTTGATCCAAAGAGAGAGAGAAATTGATGCATTGAAAGATGATCTTCATAGGGCAAGGAATTTCAATCATTTTCTAGAAATCCAAAACATGCAAATGAGTGTCCATATGGCTGTCTATGAGACACGAGCGACCAAGTACAAGAAAGAGGCTTCTAAAGCCCAAGCAAATATAAATGAGCTCATATGAGATTTTGATGAAAGTGAAGAATAAGACCAGCCTAGGCAAAAGAGTCCTAGAACCATAGGGCTTAAAAAAGCCCTTGAAAAAAAAAAGGAGGAAAATGCCCTTCTCCAATCCACCCCACTCACAACATTGTTTGAACAGGAGATAGAAAACAATAAGGAGGTGTGGCTTGAAAGAGTCAATGACCATTTGGAGAAGAAGATGGAGAGGGAAAACAGGGATCTAGAGCTGCAAAGGAGAATGACGAGCCATTACAAGAAGTTAAATCATTTTGCCCGTCGCAAGTTAAAGGCTGCCCAAGAAAAGCTAAAGGAGGCTAAAGGGTAGCGTCTGGCACTGAAAGTGAAGGAAGACACATCGGGGCTTGATATTTTGGCCACTGCTTCAGAACATATTTCTAAGAACCCTTGAGGGTCATACTCACTGATTTTGGGCAAATTTTGACATGTTTTGGTTTTCTGGCATTTTTGAGTTTTTGGTCAAAACTCATGAAATTCGCCATTTCAGTTTGGGGATTCGACAAAGGAGGAGAATGGTATCATTGGATGCCATAATTTCAGGAGCACACACTCAGAAATTTTCAAGAAATTCGGAGATCATTTTCTCCCCCAAAGTGGCGAAAAATGCTCGCTTTTTGCACACTCTGCCCGGTCTATCAGCAAACTGTAATTTTTGGTTTTTTACACATAGGTTTAGTTTTGGAGGACTTCTAGGCATCAGATTGGGAAAATTTTTGTTCCTCCAGAAAGTAGACACTCATATCTTTCCAACGTGCTATCATGAGCCTCATTTTGACATCGGGAAGGCTGCCAAATGTTGCCGGAAAATCAGGGGACCTTTTGCTGATGTAAATTTTGAACATTTTTGTAATTTTTGAACCTCAAAAAATTGCTTTTTCCAAATGTGCGTTTAGCTATTTTTGCACATGAAAAATGATGAAAAGTCAATTATTTTTCCTTTTTTAGCATTTTCTAGATATTTTATGAGATATTTTGTGCCTTGGGCTTTGCAAAGCCTCAAGGACAAGTTTAGATATTTTGATTAGGCCAATAGGATGGCAAGTTGAACCATGAGGTTTTCCTCACTTTGGCCTATATATTCCAAAGGCTTTCATTGTAAAACAAGGCTGAACTTGAGAAGAGAAGAAATATATGGTCATATAAGCTTTGGAAGAAATACTTGTCTTATGATTTTGGATTGCCTCTTGGATGCTCTTGGATGGATGAAGAAGGATTGTTGTTGGATTCCATGACTTGGTAGAATGGTATAGTGTCTCTTGCTTTGTTGTTGTCTTCTAGTTTACATTCATGAATACATGTTTCTTTCTTGCTATAGATCAGTAAAGAACAAATTTGAGACATGCCCATGGAGGCACCTCAAATTTCCTGTTTCTTCATAGCTTCTTTGTTTTCTTCTTCCTAAGTAACATTAAAGAATTCTTGACTGCTCTTTAATATTTAGGATATTGTTGCTTGTTTCATTCATGGTTTTATACATGCTAAGTATGAATTACAGTACACCTTGTTTACCTATGGCTAGCTATAGTTCCATCCATGAAATTTCTCTTTGAATGATTAGATTATCATTTTTTTTGAACCAAGGAGGCCTAGTTTCTATCTAGCCCTTTGCCTAAAACTATGCAAATATTGTTGTTCAAAGTGCCCAATAACTTGAAGTACTGTGTTTAGGCATTCCAACATATTAAGTTAAGTTTTTCGTCCGTCTTAAGTGTTTTCCCCAAAGTCTGATAGCCATTTCCCAAAGTTAGAGGGTCATATACTTCTATGCATGGCTTGAATGTTTATTTCTATGTATTGATTAGCTTATAGTTACATTTTGCATGATTAATGGTTTTCCCTACCATGTTTATGATATCTATTGAACTAGTTATGCTTGAAACTCTTTGTTGTTCATAAACTTGATGTCCATTTACTCCATTTTGCCCAAAGATCCTTTCTACCTTGAATCAAATCGGCCCTTCAACAGCCTTGTATCACCGTCTGATAGCTTTCTTGACCTTTTCGACCCCATAGCCCAGTTGATCTGACATCCTTTTACCTATCATATATCTTTGATCAGTTTCATCCCTCACAACTTAAAAAACCAAAACCAAAAACTTACTTCATAACTATCCTAAAATCAGAACACAATAAGCAAACACACGGATATCCCTTACATATATAGAGAGAGCCCTCTCTGAGTCTAGGAAGGCTAGGTCCTTGGGCTCCAAAGCTTGGTTTGATGTTACACTATCATTTGGCTTGCCAATCAGCCAAATCACGGGACACTAACACAGCTCATTCTTTAGTCATCTTCTGCATGAGGTATATGATGTGTTGATTTCATGTACTTCTTTGTCCCTGAGACGCGTAGTGTTGTACATATCCATGTTGATGTATGAGTCATGGGATCTTGTCTTGTTTGTTTATTGATGTACTTCCTGTCATGGATTTGTATTATGTTTGAGATCCCTTTGATGCCATGTTGGCGGGATACTCATTGTCACACATATGTCATTTGAGATCTCTTGTTTTCCATGTTGGCAGGATACTCATAGTATTTATGTGTGAGCTATTGTCATACTGATAGGAGTCTTTTTTATGAATCAGAGTTTTGTAGTGGAACATATTATAGAGAGGTCTAGCCACTCCTGCGTGAGGGAATTTTCTTTGTATGTCAGAGAAAACACATCCATTTACATCTTCACTCCTTATATCACTTAATGCAGTGGCCTACACCATCTAGACACCGAGGCCCAAAGATGTAGTCCATCTTGGACGAACTCTGTTATCAAGTGACATGTTCTTGTGATTGTTGATATTGACATGTTATGTTCCTCTTATTTACAACATGCAGTTGTTCATTTATGTTCATTAACGCTTTAATTAAATTCAATTCTAACAATCTGCTGAAGTTAAAGTTCTTGGTTAAGGGTATCAAGAATTTTCCCTAGATCAAGTGGTATCAGAGTAGGTCTTCTTGCTGATTCGATTGCAGGCACGAACTGTTGAACGTTCGCTGAGTTGAGCCATGGAGAATGTCAAGAACATGTATGAGACCATGCTTAGGGTGTCCAAGAAAGAAGACATGTTCTACGAGGCTTATGAAAAACAAGTAGCAAAGAATAATGAATTGAAGAGACTCCTACAAGAAGAGAAGGAGGACAAACATCAGTTGTGGCTTCAGTTGCAAGCCACGATAAAGGCGTGGGAAGAATTGAAGTGCAGAAATGAAATTATTCAAGAAGATAATGATGCATTGAAGGCATTCCCATAGGAAGATAAGGAGGAGAAGCGGCAATTGCAACTTCAACTACAAGTTGCGACAAAAACCTTGGAGGAAGTGAAGTGCAACCAAGGCCTACATAATGTAGGTTTTAACCCTGAACAGAAATTATCTACACATGAATCTTATAATAGAAAATAAACAATAGCGAGAGCATAAAACATAAAATAGATAAACACAAATATTTTCCCCTGGATCCCAAATCAAGACGACTAGCTTGATTTTTCATTATATTCCTTTTAGTGTTACAACACATATATATACATGCCGAAGCATACATAAACCCCAATCCATAAACCATGGTGTAAAGACCAATCTAGGATTCTAGATTAGACTCAATTTAATGTCGACCAAGGTAGGTAATCTTAGAGGCACATCTAATATTTAGAGACCTAAAAGGATCTATTCTATTTGTCTAAATAAATGCTTACTGTGACAGGCTCTAACACTCTCTTACAAGAGCTCGAAATGCAGTTCCTTTCACACTTTTAAATGCTTATGTCATATAATTTAATCTACTGATCCAAAAACAGAGTGTTATTAGTCTGAGTTTTTAGTCCTCTTACAAAGATATAATTCACAAAAACTCTTTCAAAATAACACACTAAACATACTAAAAACTAAATTCATGAAAACAGAGTTCATAGGAATGTTTTGAAATTCAATGCTCAATTAAACCTTTTACAAGGACTTATTCAATAATTTTGCAATTGAACTTTCAAGCTACTACTATGAATCATAAAATAACAATCACACAAACTTATAATTGAATTGATAAACTCACAAACAATGAAATGAAATGAAATGCTATTCAGATCTGAATACTAAATTGTATGAAACAGAAAAGAAAGTGTACCAATCCTCACGTAGGGGCCCTTCCACATTTTGAAGGCACACTTTAAAAAAAACTTCAAGTGATAAGAACGTTAACTCATAAACACTATGATTGAAGAAATTCTGTCTTTGATTTAGTACTGAGAATGAATTACATCAAAAATAGAGTTCTGGAAACACGCTTACAGTCTTAAGTCTGTTCTTCACTAGCATTCCTCTTCTTCAATGATAATCAATCCATCCCATTACATGTTTTCATCCTCCTATTTATTAAAATTTACAACCAGAAAGGCTATTTTCGTTCCTCCCTAATCCTAACTGATCCCAAAACAGTTCGAATCAGTTTAGAGTTCCTAATCTTAAGCAAGATATCAAGTACATTCATTATGACTTCTGATTTTTCTGCTGGATAGGCTGGATTTGACCAGCGTTGACCATAAACTCAGGAGCTCCAAATTCGATGCCAGATAGATTTTCCACCATGTATGTACATCCTAGATCATGTCCTTGTCTTCTATTTCGATTTTCCTGCTTTGCCACATGTCACAACATAAACCGATTACAGGAAGTCATGACATCCCGTAATTTTGTTGAAAATTTTAATTTTTAACATAAAAAATCCATAAATTAAATTTAATGCAAAATAAAAATTATAATGCTACATTAATCAATTTCAATGGACTATGAGGGGTTTATGGAATAAAATGGTAGATAAATGATGGATTTTTAGAAGAAAAGAATAACAATAAAATAGTACCAACATCTCCCCCAAACTCAATGATTTAGCATGTCCTCATGCTAATCCTGATGTGCTCCCTTTATATTCTGTTCCTGCTTGTGCCTCTGCTGCTTGTAGCAATACATCTACATTCTTCTGAACCTGGAATTCATGTTTCATGTTCTTATATTTTTCTTTGAGAATCTTTTTCTGAGTGTACCATTTTGTTGCCCATTTGCATATTTCAATTTGATCAGTCTTAAGTTCTTTGACCTTCTTCTTCAATTTCTCATTTTTTTGCTGAATCTTCTTGCTATGAGCTCTCAACATTTCATTTTCTTTCTTTATGACCTTCTCTAACATATTTTCTTCCATCAATTCCTCTTTTAGTTCTTCAATCTGTTTCTCTAACTTTCTCTATTTCTTATTTGTAGGTACTGGCTCTTTCCTTCTCCTTTGTTACTTTCAGTTTCCATCTCTGCTTCTTGTTCTGGCTGTGAATTAACATTACTTTCAATTTCCATTGGTGTATTTGCATTCTGCTCTGGTTGATCATCCTATGTTTGAATCATTTTTATTCTCCTTGATCTTCTCCTATAAGTAGTGAAGATTTTCTCTTTTGCAATTTTCTTTGCATCTTCTTGCTTCATTCTTCTTGTCCTCACACTACTGCTAGGTTGAGGAACATTGCTTGACTTAAGCTCAGGGGTTTCCTCATCAATATCAATCATAAACTCTGTGCTTCCTTGCTTTTCCTATTCATCTTCTCTAATTTTGATTTGATTTTCAATTAAAAATTCTTCCCATGTTTTCCCTCTCTTCTGCAACTCAAATTCAATTAGAATTTTGATCAAACCAAAATGATACAAGCTCCTATCTTCATTACCTTTTTGTTTCTGAATAGTATTCGACATTTTAGTCAAAATTTGTAAGAGAAAATAGGGCAAACTGATAGTGCATTGACCTTTTAAGTGCAACAAAATTTTTATGTGATATATTTATACTATGCTATAATGTCCTTCACATGTAACAAATTTTTGAAGAATGTATACCATCTCATCCCATGGGTGAATTAACCAACTTCTGGGAACACCTTTTTTCCAATTGACAGAAGAAACCCTTGACCTAGACATAAACTGAGTCCATGATTTTTGTCTAAATTGCTTGGTTTTGAAATACTTTTCCCCTTCTAGACTGATTTCTAATGTCTGTGCTATTGTATCCTCTGAAATTCTAAAGGAGAAATTTCCTATCAAGGCTTTCTCCCCATTAAATGTAAATGCAAATTGTTTCGTGACTTCCTCATTGTTTCCATTAAACTTTTCTAGAAAAGACAACCAGTGTTTCTCCCTCAAAATCTTAACACAGTCTTCATGATATTTTGAACTATCAAATTTTTCTGGCTCTGCTCTATTTGTCATTTTAAAATCTCTGTTCTAACCCCTTTTATGCTCAAAAATTCAATCAAGGTTTTCAACTTGTTACCTCTTTTCCTGCGTTCCACTGAGCTGACCTGGCTGACGTCCTTGATTCTTTGTGCTTACTTCTTCCATTGCCTGAGCTGTTTCCTCAAATTCTGGGCGGAAGTAGAAAAAACTCTAGATAAGCCTGTCTGCTATATTTTCTACCCTTTTTGCATCTACTATCTCGGCCCTCTTTCAGAAACTCAGAGTCTGAACATTAACTTCTTAACTAACTTTATAAACTCAGAGCCGACCTTCATAATTTTATAAAAAAAATAAAAACTCAACAACCGACCTTCATTTTGCTTGATGTCATAAGATTCAATTACTATAATGGTAACGCAGAGAACAAAGTCTTACTATCAGGGGCTGTGAGTTTTCTTGCAAAGTTGGTTTGCAAAGTTGGAAGGCGCATTCAAATCATGAATACAAAGGAGCAGTACTGGTTTGCAGAAGCATAATCATGATGGCACAATATACAAATCGTGCTAGTGATGAAATCATAACGGATACATTTCATAACTAGATATGGGTCAGAAGATTGTTTTTGTAACTCCAGCAGTTGAAATGAATGAAATCATTTGAGGATAGGCGCTTTAACAAATATCTTTCCATTGAACAGACTTTTACATTGAGTATATATTAAGGCCATCACTTGTTAGTACTTGTTGGCAGAGGTCAAATTCAAAAATGATGAAAGGTTTATGAAAAGGTTTGAAGAGTGTAGTGGGAATAGAAAATAAAAATAGGCTAAGGTTTATAATGATATTATGTGCGATAGGGAAATGGAAATGATCATATAAAAATAGGCAGAGTGATAATGAGGTGAGTATATAGGGAATATTACAAAGGTTATGGGTATAAGGATTATAAGAAAGGCTTTTTGAAATTGATAAAAAGCAATAATAATTATAATTTTTAACACTAAAATAATTTAAGAATTTTGAATGATAAAAATAAAAATTTCAATACATTACACTTGTTGTGCTGACAAAATTCTTCTTATACAGGTGTGGCTGATCTGCTTGTATAGGTGTGGCTGATCTGCTTGTATAGGTCCTTTAAAATCTGAAGAACAACTTCTTTTATCCTTGATGTTGATGTAGCCTTGGTTCAGAAATTTATCTTTGGTGTTGATGTAGTCTTGATGATGTAGCCTTGATTAGAATTTTTATGAACAACCTTTGAAACCTTGTTGTCTTTGATGCAGTCTTCAAACAGGTCCCTCTGATTTTGGTAATATTGACATAGCCTTTTCAACAGGTCCCTCTGCATAATTCTGTTAAAACAGGTCCCACTGACTATTTTATTGCTCAAACAGGTCCCTTCACTGATTAAAACAACTTTTTGATTGAATGACTGAAACAAAAATTCCTTGAAAAAAAAAATTGAAATTGAGGAGATAAGATAGGAAAACCCATTGTTTCTTCTCCCCCACTAAGTCTTTGACTTGTCCTCAAGTCATTATTGAATTGATGAAAAACAGTAAACAAGTAGAACAAGGAATTCTTACCAGCCAAATGATTGGTTTTCTAGTAATAATTCGGGTTTAGAGTGTGCCAGAGTCTGGTTTTCACATCTAAACCATTATTTATTTTTTATTTTCTATTTTTTTTATTATTTATTTTTAATTATTTTTTTTATTATTGTGTTTTTTTTTTTAATTTTTAATTTTTAATTTTTAAAAGAAATTGAAATGACTAAGGTAGAGATATCACAGCTGAAGGCTGTGATATCTCAACCTCCTTTTGCTGAGATACAGTTTCAATAAAATCTTCCTTGCTGATGGGCTTATGATAAAGTTTTAGCCTTTGTCCATTGACAATAAAAGTGTTGCCTTCTCCATCAATTGTAGTAAGTTTAACTGAACCATTTTCATATACCTGAACTATTTCATATGGGCCCATCCAGTGTGTTGTAAATTTGGCTTTATGATCTCTGAATTTAGAGTCAAAGATTAAAGCCCAGTCTCCTTCTTTGAACTACTTCTTTTTAATGTGTGCATCATGCCACTGCTTCCTTTGTTTCTAGATTAGGATTGTTCTCTCCTCTGCTTGCTACCTCATCTCATCTAACTGGTTCAATTGCATAATTCTCTCCTTTTGTGCTTCATTGAGATCATTCCTAAATCTGCAGCCATTTTATAAGTATGTATTTGAAATTCGATAGGAAGAATTACCTCTATTCCATACACCAACTGATATGGTGTAAATCCTGTAGTGTCTTTCCACGTAATTCTGTAAGCCCAGAGTGCATCTTTGAGCTTTTCCTCCCAATTCTTTCTGTTCATTGCTACCATTTTAGTGATAATTCCTTCC
Source organism: Pinus albicaulis (assembly GCA_034641835.2). Lineage (NCBI taxonomy): Eukaryota > Viridiplantae > Streptophyta > Pinopsida > Pinales > Pinaceae > Pinus > Pinus albicaulis. The sequence goes on along the minus strand of CM076578.1, from coordinate 1,851,705,684 downwards.
AAAGTTTTATTTGTTGATTCCACTTGGCCATTGGCCTGTGGATGGTAAGGTGTGCTTTTTCTGTGCTTGATTTTATATTTTTCTGTGATGTCTTGTACCAACCTTGAAGTGAACTGAGTACCTTGATCTGTCACTATCTCCCTTGGTACTCCATACCTTACAAAAATTTCTTCAAAGAGGAAGTTTACCACTGTTTTCTCCGTTGCTCGGACTAGTGCTTTTGCTTCAGCCCATTTTCTCACATAGTCAGTACATACTAGGATGTACCTTTTTCCCTTTGAAGGTGGATTGATGGGTCCTACAAAATCTAGAGCCCATTTTTCAAATGGCTCTAAATGTACTTGGGGCTGAAGTGGCATTTCATCTGAAGCTTTTGGCCTACCCATTCTTTGACAACTGTCACAACTCTTCACGTACTTCTTGGAATCCTTAAAAATAGATGGCCAATAGTAGCCAAGGCTGAGAATCTTGAATGCTGTCCTCTTTGCTGCAAAATGCCCACCACACGATTCGTCATGACAAGATTTTAAAATATCAATTATTTCATCATTTCTTACACATCTTCTAATAATCATATCATAACCGGTGTAAAATAAATCTCCATTAATCCATGAATATCTAGCACTTTGTTTGATGAGCATATTCTTCTCCTTTGTAGTAAAATATAGAGGTGTCTTTCCTGTGGACAAATAATTAGCTAAATCAGCATACCATGGATCTACTACTGAAATTGCAAATAAATTTTCATCTGGAAAAGAATCTTCAACCGGAACAACCTCACCTAAATTCTGGAGTCTAGAAAGAAAATCTGCCACCTGATTCTCCTTACCTTGTCTATCCAACACTGTAATATTAAATTCCTGTAGTAATAACAGCCATCTGGTAACTCTGCCATTAGTGATTGGTTTGTTCATTAGATATTTAATGGCAGAGTGGTCAGTATGTACAAAAAATTCATAACCAGTTATATAATGTCGGAATTTATTCACAACGTGTATGATTGCAAGCATTTATTTTTCAGTGACTGTGTAGTTTAATTCTGCAGGTGTTAGATTTTTACTGATAAAATAGATAGCATAATTGAAAGACTCTTATTTTTGGCCTAATGAAGCACCTACTGCAGTATCAGATGCATCTGCAAAGATGTGAAAAGGTAGGGTCCAGTTAGGTCCTTTTAAGACTGGTGTGGTTGATCATTTTTCTTTGAGTGTTTCAAAAGCTTTCTGACAATCTTCATTCCAATTGAAAGGTGTATCTTTTGCTAGAAGTTTAAACAGAGGTAAATCTATCTTACTAAAATGTTCAATAAACCTTCTATAATAGCTTGCATACCCAAGAAAACTTCTTACCTCTTTTTGAGTCTTCGGAATTGGTAAATTGACAATGATTTGGATTTTTTATGGATCAACTTTAATGCCTTGAGAAGAAATATAGTGACCCAATACTACTCCTTCGTCCAGCATCATAAAACACTTTTCATTACTCAGGGACAGATTAGCTTCAATACATCTCTTCAAAACTTTCTCAATATTTTCTAATGAATGCTCAAATGAATTACCATACACTGAAAAATCATCCATATAAACTTCAACACACTCATGAACTAAATCAGCAAAAATAGCTAATACAGCTCTCTAAAATGTAGCTGGAGCATTACAAAGTCCGAATGGAAAAAAATTATAGGCATAAGTGCCCTAGGGACAAGTAAAAGTGGTTTTGTCCTGGTCCTCTAAGGCTATCCTGATCTGGTTATAGCCACTGAAACCATCAAGAAAAGAGAATGATGATTTCCCAGCTAATGTGTCTAGCACTTGGTCGATAAATGGTAGTGGAAAATAATCTTTGAGGGTTGCTTTGTTCAATTGTCTGTAATCAACACAAATCCTCCACTTACCATTTTTCTTGGGCACTACTACCAATGGTGATACCCACTGACTGTCAGAGATAGGATAAATAAAATTGATTTTCAATAGTTTTTGTAATTCATCTCTAACAATATCCTGAAGAATGGGATTCATTCTTCTCTGTGGTTGCCTCACTGGTTTTATATTACTATCTGTGTAAATATGGTGAGTGCATGTTTCAGGGTGGATTCCATGCATATTGGTGTAGTCCCAAGCAAATGCTTTCTGATATTTCCTCAATAGTTGAATCAATTTTTCTTCCTGAGATAAGTCTAGGTGAGTTCTAATATTCAATGTTTTTCATGGACTAATCTCTATTGTCTTGCTTTGAGTGTTTGTGATAGATTTAATGGGAAAAATGTTTTCAAATGATGTTTGCAAAGAATGAATGGTACACATCTCTTGAAAACTCTGTGCTAAAAGTTCATCTGCAGCATGGTATTGTTCATTTCTTAATTCTTCAGACATATCAGGTTGAGAAAGGAAAAATTCTATCAAATCATCATTATTATGTTCGTGAAAATCATAGATCTGATTGATGCTAAAAACAGATTGAATTTCTTCCTTATCATTATATTTATCATCAAGCCATAAGTTATTTGCTACTGCTGGTGATTGTACTTATGGGTACAGAGTGAGTTGTTTCCTTTTAGTTCTTCATGAAATGATCATATTACCTGATCTACACCCTATGAATGCATCAGCAGTTGCTAACCATGGTCTACCAAGGATGATAGGGTGTCCTCATAAATTAGATTTTGGCTGCAAAACTAAAAAGTCCACTGGATACTCCCAAGAGACCAGTGAAACAATTATTTCCTCCAAAATCCGTTCAGGAATCACTTTAGACCTATCAGCTAGTTCTAGAACAATTGGTGTGTATTGCAAGTTTGTGAGCTAGAGTGTTTTCATTGTTTCAAGAGTCATCACATTTATTGCTGCCCCAAGGTCAATTAGAGTATTTGGAATAGGTATGTTGTTAATGATTGTAGTGACTCTGGGAATACCAGGATCAACATACTTTTCCATTGAAATGGTGTTTGTCATAAGGCCAGCTAGATGTCCAATAACATGAATGGTTTGTGGATCAAGTCTTTTTTTTGTAGGCTTCCTAAGGCATAGGTCTTTGATTGCTTTAGTATATATTGGAATGTCTTTTATGGCTTGAAGTAGTGGAATTTTTATATAGACATTCTTCAGCTCATCTAAAACATCAAATTGTGGTAAATTCATGGGAAGTTTCACTTGGATCAATCTTTCTGGAAAAGGTGGTGGATGAAATGGTTGCATTTGTTTATTTTTGATGTCATCATTTTGTTTCTTTTGAGTTGGAGTTTCATTTTCATTGTCTTTGTTTTATTCTTGTTTTTCAGCTATTGGAAGTTCATTTTGAAGTACCTTACCAGACCTCAACTCAATATTTTGTAAAGGTAATGTGGGATATGATGGTCCCTCATCTACACTGTAAGCTGGTCTATCTGCTCTATTATTTGGATTTGGTACAGGTTGAGCAGGAATCTGAGTGGGTCTAGGAGGTTGGTTAGATGGAAGTTGTAATTGAGGTGGATTTATTGGTGGAGGAGAAGGCAATGTTTGTTGAGTGTTTTGGGGTTGATGGACAACTTGCTGCTGAGGGTATTGTTGATATGTTTGAGGATGCTGCTGATATGGGTGAGGATATTGTTGGTATGGCTGAGAATATTGTTGGTATGGTTGAGGATATGAAGAGTATTGCTGAAATGGTTTCCATTGTTGTTGTGGGTAATTTTGGTGTTGCCATGGCATGGGTACATTCCAAGAATTCTGAACATACATCTGATCTTGTGCAGGAAATTGAAAATTTTGGTTTGGAAACATACCTGGAGGTGGAGGTCTCAGTTTCCATGGTCTCTTGGCGCCCATGAAATACACATTCTCCATATCTGCATTGGCTTCCAAGTTACAAGTCTGCAAAATCTTGATTTTAGAACAATGAAATATATCATGATTTTCAGTACAAAAGGCACACACTTGAATGTTTTCTAAAGGACAATCTTTCAAAGCATGTTTCTTTCGACATTTTGGACAAAAGACAACCATTAATTGATCTTCTTCTTGTTGTCTTTTCTTTGCTTTCAGAGTGTCAATTTGATTTCCTAAGGTGCTTAATAGGTCTATTTTCAATTCTGCTAATAAGTTTCCTATTTCAGCCCTTGTGACACTAGCTGAAGCAGATTTTGTGGCTTTGGAAGATATAGCTCTTTTTCCATTTCTAGCTTTGCTCCTGGAATACTTTTCACATAAGTCAGCAATTTCTTCGAAAGGTAAGGTGGAAATATCACCTTTTCCCATTAAATTAAGATAATCTAAGTATTCCTCTCGAATTCCCTTCAAAAGTATTGTTCAGATCAGATCAAGAGACATGGTTCTATGTTTTGATTTTTGTAAATTATAAACAAATCGTTCCAAATACTCTTCTAAACTTTCATGCTCTTGTTGATTCATCCTAAAAATATCATCTTTAGAATCTTTTGATCTACAATAAGGTTGATATTTCTTTAAGAATATTTTTCTCATGCCATCCCAATCAGTTATTGCATGTTCACCAAGTCCCATGAACCATCTTAATGCTGATGCCTTTAATGTTGCTGGGAAGAGTCTAAGCCTATGGGCATCATCTGTGTAACCATATGTTCGGCATACTATGTCAAATTCAAACAAGAATGAATCTGGATCTTCTGAAGCCATGCCATAAAAGTTTGGTAGCACAGATGGGGGTATGTTTTTCATTTTTATTTCCTCATAATTATTTTCTCCTGGTTCTTGAATGGGAAATTTAAAGGTTGACTCTTCCTCTTCTCTTTGATCTTGATCTTGCTTTTGTTTCAGTTCAGCCTCTCTTTGTCTTCTCCTTTCCTCATGCTGTCTCTCATATTCTCTAAGTTGTTCAGGAGTGGGTCCTCTTGCTGATCCTCCTCCTTCCTTAGCCATTTTGATAGGTTCCTCTGTTGATTTAAGTTCTTGTTCAGTGTCACTTGTTTCAAAGAAAAGTTGTTCTGCTGGTTTTTCTCCTAATTGAATTTTTTCAAAATCAGTAGGTTCAAGGAGAGATTGTTGAGTTGTTTTGCTGCTTTCTCTTGCTATAGAGAATTCAGGGAGATGTTTCTTCTTTGTTTCATATGCCAATAAAATTTGTCTCTCTATGAGTGTAAGTCTTTTCCCTGATTTTTGTTTATCCTCTAATTCTTGTATAGTGACTTTCCCAGCTGGAGTTGTGTGTTCAATTCTTTCTAAAGGGTCTGCTCCTAGTGGTGGGTTAGTTCTTGGATGGGGGGTTTTCATGAATCTGCCTTTATCATCTCTAGGTCTAGACATAAGTAAACATGAATTCTAAAATGATGAATTAAAATTAGATCTATGTTTTTGTTTGTTTTCGTTTTTTTTTTTTTTTTTTTTTTTTAGAAATCCTCTAGTTGCGCCTCCCCGGCAACAGTGCCAAAATGTACAGACCAATCTAGGATTCTGGATTAGACTCAATTTAATGTCAACCAAGGTAGGTAATCTTAGAGGCACATCTAATATTTAGAGACCTAAAAGGATCTATTCTATTTGTCTAAATAAATGCTTACTGTGAGAGGCTCTAACACTCTCTTACAAGAGCTTGAAATGTAGTTCCTTTCACACTTTTAAATGCTTATGTCATCTAATTTAATCTACTGATCCAAAAACAGAGTGTTATTAGTCTGAGTTTTCAGTCCTCTTACAAATATATAATTCACAAAAACTCTTTCAAAATAACACACTAAACATACTAAAAACTAAATTCATGAAAACAGAGTTCATAGGAATGTTTTGAAATTCAATGCTCAATTAAACCTTTTACAAGGACTTATTCAATAATTTTGCAATTGAACTTTCAAGCTACTACTATGAATCATAAAATAAAAATCACACAAACTTCTAATTGAATTGATAAACTCACAAACAATGAAATGAAATAAAGTGCTATTCATATCTGAATACTAAATTGTATGAAACAGAAAAGAAAGTGTACCAATCCTCACATAGGGGCCCTTCCACATTTTGAAGGCACACTTTAAAAAAAACTTCAAGTGATAAGAACGTTAACTCATAAACACCATGATTGATGAAAGTCTATCTTTGATTAAGTACTGAGAATGAATTACATCAAAAATAGAGTTCTGGAAACACGCTTACAGTCTTAAGTCTATTCTTCACTAGCATTCCTCTTCTTCAATGATAATCAATCCATCCCATTACATGCTTTCATCCTCCTATTTATTAAAATTTACAACCAGAAAGGCTATTTTCGTTCCTCCCTAATCCTAACTGATCCCAAAAAAGTTCGAATCAGTTTAGAGTTCCTAATCTTAAGCAAGATATCAAGTACATTCATTATGACTTCTGATTTTTCTGCTGGATAGGTTGGATTTGACCAGCGTTGACCATAAACTCAGGAGCTCCAAATTCGATGCCAGATAGATTTTCCACCATGTATGTACATCCTAGATCACGTCCTTGTCTTATGTTTCGATTTTCCTGCTTTTCCACATGTCACAACATAAACCGATTATAGGAAGTCATGACATCCCGTAATTTTGTTGAAAAATTTAATTTTTAACATAAAAAATCCATAAATTAAATTTAATGCAAAATAACAATTATAATGCTACATTAATAAATTTCAATGGACTATGAGGGGTTTATGGAAGAAAATGGTAGATAAATGATGGATTTTTAGAAGAAAAGAATAGCAATAAAATAGTACCAACACCTGGATTAGAACATAACCATAGTTCCCTTGACCGGATCTACAAAATACAAGGGGCCGAAAACCATCGTACCCCAAAACCATGTGCAAAAACATGCACAAAACCATGGGCGCGGACCACCCACTGGAAATTAAGGACCAAAAATTTTTGTCGGGGCGCTGCCCCGGACCTCGACAGGGGGGGCTACCACCCCCTCGTGACCCCCCCATGCATTCTTAGTCATGGAAAGAATATAACACATACCCAACATTCTCCCACTTGTTGTTTTCTTTCCGCAGGGGGCCACAAGAGAGCTTAGTCATTGGCCCAATTCTTCAACACCCATTTTTTCTCTACACCAAGAGAACTTTTGAGTGCTCATAGACTTCGTCAATGCATCTGCAACATTCTTCAAAGTGTCCACCTTTACCAGCAACACCCTTTTAGCCTCAACCATATCTCTAACAAAGTGATATTGAACATCAATGTGCTTTGTCTTTGAATGATAAGCAGGGTTCTTAGCCAAGAAAATTGCACTTTGGCTATCACAGTCTATCCTTATAGCTTTTTGTACCAACCCCATACTTGAACACAATATCTGCAACCAAATTTCTTCCTTGCTTGCATGAGTGGCGGTTATGTATTCTGCCTCTGTAGTTGAAAGAGCCACTACAGACTACCTTTTACTCATCCAACTGACTGCGCCACAAAATAGGCTAAACACATACCCACTTGTAGATCTTCTTTGGTCCAGATCTCCAGCCCAGACTGCATCAACAAAAACATGAATGTCCAACATTCTTTCCAATCCCGGTCTTCCCTGGTAGCACAAGCCATAATCACTAGTGCCACGTAAATATCTGAAAACCCACTTCACTGCTGTCCAATGCTCCTTCCCTGGGTTTGACATAAACCTGCTCAATACTCCCACTGCATGTGCAATGTCTGGTCTAGTATAGACCATTGCATACATCAAACTACCCACTGCACTTGCATATGGAACACGGGACATATCCTCCTCTTCTTCTTGTGTCTTGGGACACTGTTCAGCAGACAGCTTTACACCTACAGGAATAGGAACATTCACCGGTTTACTATCCTGCATATTGAACCTCTGCAATATAGTCTGGACATACTTCCTCTGGTTTAACCAGAGCTTCCTCTTTGCCCGATCTCTCTTAATTTCCATGCCCAAAATATAGTTTGCAGCACCCAGATCCTTCATGTCGAATTTGGAGAACAGTTGGGTCTTCAAATCTTGGATAATTTCTTTATCATTTCCAATCAACAACATATCATCCACATACAAGATCAAATAAATAACACGATCACCAATTAATTTAAAATAAACACAGTGATCCTCCTTGCTTCTGGTGAAGCCAAGTCCCCGTATATAGGTATCAAATTTCTGATACCACATCCTTAGTGACTGTTTTAACCCATACAGAGACTTCTTCAACCTGCATACCAGTTCTTTCTTACCCTTCACCATAAATCCTTCAGGTTGCTTCATGTAGATCTCTTCTTCTAGATCCCCGTGAAGAAATGTTGTCTTCACATCCATCTGTTCTATCTCAAAATCAAATGCAGCAGCAACGGATAAAAGTAATCTAATAGAAGTAACTTTGGCAACAGGAGAAAAAATATCACCAAAATCAATTCCCGGCACCTGGGAATAACCTTTCGCTACCAACCGAGCTTTGTATTTCTCCACCTTGCCTTCTACATTCATCTTCTTCTTAAACACCCATTTTCTCCCAATGGGATTCCTTCCAGCCAACAACTCCACCAGATCCCATGCCTCATTTTTGTGCAAGGATGCCATTTCATCAACCATGGCCTCCTTCCAGAGTTTTCCATCCTCTGAATCTACTGCCTCCCTGACAGTTTTGGGATCATCATTAGTTATAGTTAAGGCAAAACCTGGATAGAAAGTAGATGGATTGTACCTTTCTAGTGGCCTTCTTTCCCTAACTGATCTTCTCATAGCTGGAGTTTTTGGCTCTTCCTCTTCTGAATCTTCTTCTGCTGTAGAGTCTGATTCATACTCCTTTAGCTCAAACTCTATCTTCTCAGGTTCCTTTGGTATGAATTCATGTTTAACAACATCTTTCACCTCTCTAAACACCACATCTCGGCTGTACACAACCTTCCTTGTTTCTGGGTTCCAAAGCTTGTAACCTCTTAAACCATCCTTATACTACACCTTTTAGATTTATTATCCAATTTGGTCCTTTTCTCCTTTGGAACATGTACATATGCATCACATAAAAATACCCTTAGATGTGAAAGAGAGGGTTTCTTAATAGTCCATACCTCATGTGGAGTCTTATCCTCCAACACTAATGAAGGTGATCTGTTAACTAGATAGCATGCAGTCACCACTGCCTATGCCCAAAATTCTTGTCCTAACCTGGTACCACTGAGCATGCTTCTTTCCTTTTCCATCAACATTCTGTTCATTCTTTCTGCAACTTCGTTTTGTTGAGGTGTGTATGGAGTAGTCTTCTGAAGTGCTATACCACACTTCTTACAAAACTCTTCAAATTCCTTCTTGCAGAACTCCCCACCATTATCTGTCCTCGACGCCTTTATCTTCTTCTCTGTCTGGTTTTCCACCAGAGCCTTCAATTCTTTAAATCTGTCAAAGACTTCATATTTCTTCCTCAAGAAATATATCCATGTATTCCTTGAGAGTTCATCTATGAATGAAACATGTACACATACTTTCCCAGTGAAGGAACTGACACAGGTCCAAACACATCACTGTGCACAAGTTCTAATATCTTGTTCGCCCTCTTAGCTCTAGAAGGAAAACTCACCCGATTCTTCTTCCCATATACACAATTTTCACAGAAATCGAAATCTAGAGAGAAATTAGACATACCTTCTACCATACCATTTCTATGCAGTATCCAAAGGCCCTTCTCTCCAATATGTCCAAGCCTTTGATGCCATAGCATGGTATTTTCTCTAGAGACAGCTAGGCTTTCTGCTCCACTTTGAGGAACCATAGAACTGTTACACCCATCAATAACAATGCTACCTTTTAGCTTGTATAGAGTTCCAGTCCAAACTCCCCGCATTAATACCAGTGATCCCCGAACCATCTTGCAGGCATCTTTCTCAAACACTGTTTTTATACCTGCATCCTCCATCTTGCTTACAGAAATAAGATTTCTAGCCAATGCAGGAATATGCAGAACACCAGGAAGTGTTCTAATCCTTCCACCTTGCAGCTTTAGGTTGACCTTTCCACGTCCAATGATTCTAGCCTTCCTATCATCCCCTAGGAATACGTCGTCGCCATCATATTTCTCATACTCGTAGAACCACTCCCTATGGGGAGTGAAGTGAAAGAATGCACCTAAGTCAATCAACCATGACTCATGATATACATGTGTATTTGAAGAAGAAGCCAAATACACATCCCCACCTTCATCCGAGGTGGTTTTTGCCTCTGCAGAAGGAGCATCATTAGATCCCTTTCCTTTCTTAGGAGCTTTAGATTTGCAATCCTTTTTGTAGTGCCCTTCCTTTCCGCATTTCCAGCATACCTTTACAAAATTTCCAGGAGATTTAGATCTCCCTATAGATTTGGATCTCCCACTCGAAACCTTATTCTTGTTTCTGTTTTGGGACCTTCCTCATACAGATAAGGCATCTCCATTCTGGCCCTCCATATTTCTTTGTCTCATTTCCTCCGACAACAAGGCTGAGACAATGTCATCAAAATTCAAGGTAGTTGTATTGCTACCTATTGCAATAACTAGACTGTCCCACGAGTCTGGTCGAGAACACAACAAACTGATGCACTTATCTTCATCTGAGATTTTAATATCAACAGATGACAACTAAATTACCACAGTATTGAAGGCATTCAGATGCTCTGTCACCGAGTCTCCATCCTTCATCCTCAAGTTATACAGTTTTTTCCGCAGGAACAACTTATTCACCAGAGACTTAGATTGGTACAAAGTCCCAAGTTTTTCCCACAAATTATTCGCCGTAGCTTCCCCAGATACATTCAACAATAGTGAATCTGAGACACACAAACGTATTGTGCTCTTAGCCTTCCGATCCAGTTTCTTCCAGTATTCATCTGACATTGTTGTTGGTTTAGTACCTGGATCTACTGCAATCCACTGATCTTTATCCACCAGCAGATCCTCCATCTTGAGTTTCCATAACTCAAAGCTCTGACCATTAAATTTCTCGATCTCTATCTTCCCACTACTTGCCATCTTCTTTCATCGCAAGAATCGATCCCAAAAATCTCCCACTGAACAGGGTCCACCTCAAGCCTGAGCAAAAAACCCTCAGCAGCAAAGGCATCCCTTTGAAGCCGAAACAACTCTAATACCAAATGTAGGTTTTAACCCTAAACAAGAATTATCTACACATGAATCTTATAACAGAAAATAAACAATAGTGAGAGCATAAAACATAAAATAGATAAACACAGAGATTTTCCCCTGGATCCCAAATCGGGACGACCAGCTTGATTTTTCATTATATTCCTTTTAGTGTCACAACACATATATATACATGCCAAAGAATACATAAACCCCAATCCATAAACCCTGGATTAGAACATAACCGTAGTTCCCTTGACCGGATCTACAAAATACCAGGGGTCGAAAACCATCGTACCCCAAAACCATGCACAAAACCATGGGCGTGGACTACCGATCGGAAATTACGGACAAAAAATTTCCACTAGGGCGCTGCCCCGGACCTCGACAGGGGGGGCTACCGTCCCCCTTGTGACCCCCCCGTTGCACCCAGTGCAAAGGGGGGGCTATCGCCCCCCCCTTACCCCCCCACGCGTGATTAGTCATGGAAAGAATATAACACATACCCAACACATAAGCCTTCTTCATATGCTTTGCAATCAATGGGTAAGGTAAATAGTGTTGATTTCTCTTCAGTTTCATCTTCACCTTATGTCATTTCGGTGGGAAGTGTGGAGATACCCATTTCAAGAACTGGCATGAGACTCCTCACGAAGATGGGGTACAAAGGATGAGGACTTGGCATTCGTGGCCAAGACATAACCCAACCATTGGAGGTTGCAACGACCTCGCTATGCAGGTTTGGAGTAAACTAGAGAAGGATGTTTGAAGGACATCAAGGGAAAACATATATTGATGAACTCTCCAGGGAAGAGGAATGATGGGGACACTACGCCATCGTTCCATGGTAATGCATGTTGTAGTGAAAGATCTAAGGCGAGCTCCCATCATCATGATCGCACCAGAGATCACCAAAGAAGGTATAATGAATCTCATTATTCCAGAGTGCATTTTTATTATAATAATGTTGATAACCATGGTCGTAAATCATGGCATCGAAAAGCGTGCCATTTTTGTTGTTCACATAACCATGTGTTTTTCTAAGTGTTGGAAAAGGATGGCAACACAAAGTAGGATGAGGCATGGAAAGCCATCTCCACAGCAGGGAAAGAAATCGGTTAAGTAGGTTTGGAGGAGAAAGACCTTTTGTAGCCGGTGCAACCAAAGTGGCCATCAAAAAGCCACATGTTCGAGGCTTAATCTAGAGTAGCACCTTAAAGACAAAGAGCCCGTGCAGAAACCAGTGGAAAGAGTTGATCAACAAGCAAGTTCACCAGAGGGAAATGATCCACTCACTTTGATAAGTGAGAGATGGTTCTTCTGGATTGATTTTCTAGAGATGTTAGCTTGTCATGGCCATGTTTTTAAATCATTTATTGCATTTTAAATTGTGAAAGTGATGATGTGTTTTCCATCACTTGTTTAAGCGACAATGATATTTTTTGGCCTTGTTTTATGAGTCGTGTGCTGCATTTCTTTCATGTAAAAGTGATGATGTGTTTGCCATCACTTCAAAATATGATGATGATGTTGTTGGCCTTGTTTTATGAGTTGTGTAATGGATTTTGTTCATGTAAAAGTGATTAGGTGTTTTCCATCACTTCGAAATGTGATAATGATGTCTTGTCTTGTAATGATAATTGAGGTTTGATTTCCACTTGATGTAAACTTGACCATAGAGTACATGTTATAAACTCGTGGCAAGTAGGGAAATGTTTTGGGTCATAGTTGGTCAATTTGAGTATGTATTTGAAGGATATTGTACTACAGGTTTGCAAGGGATGCAGGTGTCAGTTCATCGCTTAAGGCTCTGAAGGACAAAGGTGAAGGAGATGGAAGGCTGACCTTTTCAAGAGGCTTTTGGTGCAAACATAATACACATTAGTGTAGATTCTTGTTGATGCTTTTGGAGGACCAAAAGCTCCTTAGAGGGGAGGATTGATCCAAGTGGCTCCAGAGACACACACAGGACAAAGAGGGGTGAGGAAAGCTCAAAAATCAATGTGTTTGGATTTCTCTCAAACCAGGTTCAGGTTCAATATCTCGTCGTCTTGATCACAGTGGTGTGAACGGTTCATCAAACCGAGTCCGTATGAAGGATTTAGGAGCAACCAAAGTTTTGGCTTGACTTGATGATTAAGCAGGTTAAGGAAGGGACAAATTTTACATTTCCCAACCACCGGATTCCAGCTAGCTCAGGCCAGAATCTGAGTGAAATCTCTAAAATGACTCCTACGGTCTAAAACTGTATTTTTAAAAATGTTCAGTCGGTTTCAAAAATAAATAAATAAATATAAAAAAATGGGAGGGCGGGCCATGACCCCTGCCCTACCCCACGGTTTTGCATAGCACATATATGTATAAATCCGCTAGCGGGTCATAAACCTTGCTAGACCCCACGACCACCACCACAACATATTGAATATTGTCGTGGGTGGGCGGGCCACCTCCGGTGGACCCGGCCCATGCCACCCTCACTCCACAATAACATATGTTATAACATTGCAATTGCAAAAGAAATGTCTGGGAGTTGAGGTGAGCCGCCCAACGCAAGCCCAGCCCCCCAGAACATAATCATTTTTTTTAAAACAAAAATGCACCTAATTCTAGAGGGGTTGGGATTTGACCTCCTGACGTCCCTCCAACGAATTCCAATTCTTTCCATTGTGCCAGTGAAGCAAATTGAAAACCCCGCCCAAAAATTTTATTATAAACTCATTTTTGCATAGTGAACCCAGGCTAACTAGAGCAGGAGAGTGCACACAGATCAAGGCAATTTGTAGGTGGAACCATAAGCAGGCCCAGAAATAGGGAGCAGAACCATGAGCCTTGATATTTTCTTGGGGAGATAATTTTTCTCCATGTCAAAATATAGTCAAGTTTACAGTCATTTTTCATGGTTTTTCACATGGAACGCAATGGCCAGGTCAGATTCACTTTTTGAGTTATATATTTCTAGTCCACCCATGGAGCAACATCGTGGAGGAATCTAGGGGAATTCTAGAAGATTACTTGTTGCCCCATATTTCACTTCATCAGAATTCAGAAAATGGACAGTCGATTTTGCACTATTCAACGCCATGAATCAAATGGCACATTCAGATTTTCCATTTGAGCTGTATATTTTTCGGCCACTTTCCAAAGTGGAGTTGCAAGTGTCATTTTTCAGCAAGTGAGAAGTCATTTTCACACCTTTCGACACCACGATATTGATGGTGAATTTAGATCCAACAATAGAGCAACTCATTCTTCAATCATATTAAGCGTGAGGTATATGATGTGTTGATTCTTTGTCCTTGAGACACATAGTGTTGTAAAAATCCCTGTTAATGTATGAGTCGTGGTATCTTTTCTTGTTTTGTTATTGATGTACTTCCTGTCATGGATTTGTATTATCTTTGAGATCCCTTTAATGCCATGTTGGCGGGATACTCATTGTCACACATATGTCATTTGAGATCCCTTGTTTCCATGTTTGCAGGACACTCATAGTCTTTATGTGTGAGCTATTTTCATACTGATAGGAGTCCTTTTTATGAATCAGAGTTCCGCAATGGAACATATCATAGAGAGTTCCAACCACTCCTGTGTGAGGGAATTTTCCTTGTATGTCAGAGAAAACACATCCATGTACATATTCACTCATTTCAACACTTAATGCAGCCACCTACACAATCTTGACACCGAGGCTCGAAGATGTAGTCCCTCCTGGACGAACTCCATTATCAAGCGACATGTTCTTGTGATTCTTGATCTTGAAATTTTATGTTCCTCTTCTTTACAACATGCAGTTGTTCATTTATGTTCGTTAACACTTTAATTAAATTCAATTCTAACAATCAACTGAAGTTAAAGGTCTTGGTTAAGGGTATCAAGAATTTACCCTGGATCATTGGATGAAAAAGGCTGGCACCAAGAAAGAGAAATACCTATTCCTAATCTTGAAAATGAAAATCATCAAGCCAGTGTTAGCTTCTATAAAACTAAATTTTCTTCTTTGTCTGAAGATGAGATAGATCAGCTCCTGAAAATTCATGTTACAACCAAAGTTAATGCAAGTTTGCAGTGTTCATAAAGTCAATAATGTGTTAGTAAGACTTCTTCCATCATTGAAAATGAAAATCTGAGTTTAAATGATGATGATCATGAAAGTGATGAAACTATACAGGAAGTTTTTGTGAGTACGCAAATTTGTGATCATGGTTTCCTACAATGAGATTAGCTAACAGAGACTATTTTCTTTCATGGAGAGGATAAGGTTGTCATGTTTAACAATATTGAAGAATTTTTTATGTTCAAGGATGATTTAGACTATGAATTTGAGGAGTATGAGCCTAAGATAGACAACGTGCAAGAGATAGAGTTAGAGTTTCCCATGCTTGAGGAATTTAAAACCAACACTCAGATAGAAAAAATTAATTCCCTATGCCTTCCTATGGATCAACAACCAAGTGTTCTTTCGGATCAAAATGAAGAGTGTGCTTGTGTTTTTGTTGGATCTCAAGGCAAGGTAACATTTCATATTTTTGAATATCCTTTTAATAATTTGCAATAGTTAGCATAGAAGATGTGTTTTCTTATTTTCATGGACCAAAAGCACATGTTCAATGTACCCTTGGAGTTGTCTAGTTTTTGTTTTTTCTGCCTGCTTGAGGAAAGTGCGAGCAAGATTCAAGTAAGTAGCCATCTGCTGGATTGGTTTCACTGGAAGGATCACTTCACATGCGTGTACATATGTCTTTAGTAGGCAGGTGGTTGTCATGAGGATTTGAAGCCCTCAAGTCTCGGTGATATGTTGCCGTCAATAAGTTTAGTAAGTTTTTTATTTCAGTCAAGTTTAGTTTTGAGTCAATTTTAAACTCAGTTTTTAGTCGGTTTGATTTTGTTACAAATCAATAAAAATTTTCAGTTTTTAGTTAGTCTTTAGCTTTTGACTCCATGCCCAATGGATAGGCATTTGGTATACAGTGTTCTTGGCACCTCCAAGGAGCTACCATCCCTAGTCGAAGCCAATTTTAGTATCAGTATTTGCATCCTTCCACTAGAGATAAAATTAACTCATTCATGTCATGTTAGGTGTCTCATTTAGAATTTTTTTGTCATTCCACTAGGTCATGCACAAATTTGGTCACTTGGTGTAGATTTTAATCAAGTTTCACTCTTTTCAAAAAAATTTCATCTCATCACTTGTTGGCTCATTTCATCACTATGCTGAGTGTCCATCATTCATGAGTATTTATCACCTTTTTAGTCACGTCATCATGAATTCCAATTAGTCAAGGTGTCCATTAGGTCTTAGGGTTTTCTGTTGTGAAACCAGCTCCAAAAAGAGAAGAAAAGAGATATCAACGCCTTAGAAATAAGCCACTTCGAGGGGGAAACCTCCAATACATTACATGAATGAACAATTCTTGGATGATTCAAATTAAAAATCCTCCTTTCTATATATAAGAGTCCATGGAGCCACAATGTAATCTTAGCTGACCTAACAATAATAATTTAAGGGCACAATAATAACAATATGGGGGCTACAAGGGTACAATAATAACAATAATGGGGTTACACCAAAAACAATAAGGGACTATACTAGTAATATAGGGACCTAACATGCCCCTCTCCTTCAAAAAAGTGTTGTCCTCAACGCTTGAGTAGCTCTGAGTGCTTCTGTATAAAATTCTCATCCTCCCATGTAGAATCTTCAGTGAGTAAGTCCTTCCACTTGATGAGATACTCTGAAATTGATCGATTCTGTAGCTGTCGAGTTCTTGTTTCCGTGACCGCTTCAAGTTCCAATATGGTTTTTCCTTCCTCATCAAGTTTTGGCAATATTGTTTGAACTAGAAGATTTTCACCTATAACGTTCCTTAAGCATGAAACATGGAAAATTGGATGCACTCGTGAAGAAGCAGGAAGCTCCAATTTGTATGCCATAGTACCAATATTTTGCAACACCTTGTAAGTACCATAGTACTTTGGCGATAATTTATTATACTTCTTAGCTTGCTTAAGGGACATTTGTTTGTATGGTTGTAGCCGTAAAAATACCCAGTCTTCTACATCAAAACTTCTCTTGCTACGATGTTGATCTGCCTGTTGTTTCATTCGATTTTGTGCCTGATTCAAGTTATCCTTTAAGAGTTGGATAACTTGTTGTTGATGCTCGATGTGATCTTCCACTGCTTGAACCTTCGAATTTTCTCTTAAAAATGATGTGATGGATGGTGGATGATATCCATAAAGTGCCATAAATGGGGTCATTTTTGCTGCAGTATGGAAGGAAGTGTTATACCACCATTCAGCGAGAGGTAACCACTTGACCCATTATGTTTGTTTATCAGATACAAAACAACGAAGATATCCTTCCAAACATTTATTTACTATCTCAGTTTGACCATCGGATTAAGGATGATAAGATGAGCTATGAGCTAATTGAGTACCCAAACAAGAAAATAACTCCGTCCAAAAATTTCCAGTAAAAATGGGATCTCTGTCGCTCACAATAACCCTTGGGTTTCCATGTACCTTTTGAATTGTGTCCATAAATGTAGTAGCAACTGTACTTGCTTTAAATGGATGAGATAATGCACAAAAGTGTGCATACTTGGTAAGTCTATCAACTACCACCATGATGACACTCTTTCCTTAAAAATTAGTAAACCTGTGATAAAATCCATTGAAATCTCCTCCCAACGTTGACTTGGAATGGATAAAGGTTGTAGAAGACCTGGGGTATTAATTGTCTAAACTTTATTCTACTGGAAAACCAAACATTCCACCACAAACTTTCGAATATCAGATTTAAGGCCATCCCAAAAAATTTGTTTCTTCACCCTGTGGCAAGTTTTTAAAAATCCCGAGTGTCCTCCTAAAGGAGAAGTGTGCAATTTCAAAAGCATATTTTGTTTTAGTTGGGAATTATTGCAAAGATATAAGCGATCTTTGTACCATAAGGAATCATTTTTCCAACTAAATGTATCAGATGTACTAGGATCTTGCTGCAACTTTTGAATGAGTGTCCAAACTTCTTCGTCCTTCTTCCATTCATCTCTTTCTTCGGTTAGCCATTCTGGTTGGATAATAGAAATGGCACAAAGCAATGCTTCCACCTCTTCATTGTTTCTTGAAAGTGCATCTGCAACAACATTTAGCTTCCCTTTTTTTGTATATTATTTCAAAGTCATAACCCAACATCTTTGTGACCCATTTTTGTTGCTCTTCTGAAGATATTATTTGTTCCAAAAAGTGTTTAAGACTATCGTGATCATTTTTTACCTTGAAGTGTCTTCCCATTAGGTAAGTTCTGCATTTATTTAGTGCATGCAATATTGCTAACATTTCCTTCTCATAAATAGGTTTCTGTAAATACTTTCCTTTGATTGGATGAATTTCAAAATAAATAGGTCTTCCTTCTCGCATTAAAATAGCACCAATTCCATTTCCTGAGGCATGACATTCCACAATAAAGGTTTTTGTGAATTCTGGTGTAGCTAATACTAGTGCTAGGCACATTGCCTCTTTAAGATGTTCAAAGGCCTTAGTTGCTTCAGGAGTAGATGAAAATGCATCTTTCTTAAATAATGTTGTTGGAGGTGCTGCTATTCTCCCATAATTCTTAACAATCTTTCGATAATACCCTATTAACCCGAGAAATCCTCGCAACTGCTTTATGGTTGTGGGGACTTTCCATTCCTTAATGGCTTTAATTGTGTTAGGGTCTACCTTAACACCCTCGTGAGATACAATATGACCCAGATATTCCACCTCTTGTACTCCAAAGAAACATTTGGATGTTTTTGCATATAATTTTTTCTCCCGCAATAGTTTGAGCACCCTGTCAACATGTTGAAGATCATCCTTCCAAGACCTGCTATAGATTAGTATATCATCAAAAAATACTAGCACAAATTTTCTAAGGAAGGGTTTGAAAATGGAATTCATCAACCCTTGAAATGTAGAAGGTGCATTTGTAAGGCCAAAAGGCATGACCAAAAATTCATAATGACCCTTATGAGTTTGAAATTTTGTTTTCGGAATATCTTCAGTCTTCATTCTAGTTTGATGATACCCTGAATGAAGATCCAATTTGGTAAAATAAATTGCTCCATGTAATTCATCCAATAATTCATCAATCACAGGAATGGGAAATTTATCTTTAATGGTGAGCTTATTAAGCTCCCTATAATCCAGACACATGCGCCATGATCCATCCTTCTTGTGTATCAATACTACATGAGCAGAGAAAGAACTTTGACTAGGTTGAATTATACCCGCCTCTAACATTTCTGCAATCATACGTTCAATTTCGCTCTTTTGGACATAAGGATATCTATAAGGCCTGATGTTTGGAGGAACACTTCCTGGAATAAAATGAATAGCATGATCATGATCACGAATAGGTGGGAGTCCTTTTGGAATTTCAAAAACCTTGGAATTATTGTCCAAGACTTTTTGGAGATCTGTAGAAATAGATGATTTTGATGTTGGGACTTCTAGTGAGCATAATTGTGAAATTATGCCTCGTTTTTCTTTCTTTAGAAGTTTTTTCATGACATTAGAGCTTATTATCTTTCTCGTATTCCCTGCAATACCCTGTAATTCAAATTCCTTTCCTTCTGAAAAAAAATTCAAGAAAATTTCTTGAAAATTAAAAGCTACCGTCCCCAAAGATTGTAACCATTGTACTCCTAGTACAACATCAGCACCTCCCATAGGAATGGAAATCATTAGACTATTCAATACATATTCCCCCATGGTTAGCTTGATATTATGGCATTTTCCAGAGAAATTTATAGTTCCTCATTTGCAACCATCACTTGACATTCTGGTGCTGGGTATAGGAAACAATTCAATTCCTTGGCTACCTTACAATGAATAAAATTATGGGTACTACCTGAATCAATCAACACTATTACCTTTTTCATCTTGATATGTCCTTATATCTTGAGATTTTAAGGACTGGTAATTCCTGCCAATGCATTACACGATATGGTTAGACTCATTTATTCCTCTTCTTGGGTTGGTTCCTGGTGTATATCCTCTTCTTGTTAATTTTATTCTTCCTCTTCACAATCTATGTAAAATAATTTCTTCTCAGCACACTTATGACCTTTAGTGTATTTTATATCACAACTGTAGCAAATCCTTTTTGCTCTTTTTTCTTCTAATTGTTGTGGTGTCAACCTTGTAGGTTGTGGAAATCTAAAAGTAGCAACACTTCCCTCTTTATATAAGTGAGTGGTAGGCTTTCTTGTCGCCATAATTTTACATTCAATTTTTCTTGCCAGCCTGAATGCCTTCTCCAATGAATCCGGTTCCAAAACGCGAACTTCATGTTGGATGTTATCCTTTAAAGTACCTATGAAGAGATCAATCTTTTGTTCCTCTGGAATATCAGTTACCCTTATATTCAAGTTTTGGAAGTCCTCAATGTACTCCCCCATTAAACCCTTTTTTTTGAGATTTATCAATTCGCTAAAGAAGGTGTTGCTCTTTGTATCTTCATAATGTGCTATCATTTCCTCCGTAAAAATCGACCAAGTGACAATTTTTTTACGGGAGAAAAGCCATCGATACCATACAAATGTATTTTATTCTAAATGTAAAGTTTCAATGCATACCTTTTATGTGTTTTGCACATTATGGAGATCAAAATATTGTTCCATCTGTAGTATCCATGTTACAGGATCCTTTCCATCAAACTTCCTCATATCCATTTTTGTAATATGGTGGTTCTTCCTGCCAACATTAGATTTTATGAAATCACGATTGACATTTATTTTGTTCTCATCATGAGTTTTTTATACTATATTTTCACCATTAGGAAAAATTTATTGTATCAACTTTGTCAAACCTTCCATGTCTGCTTTTAGATCATTCTTCATGTTTTCCATTTTCTCATCGATCTTAGCTTCCATGTCATCCATCTTAGATTCCATGCCAGTTTCCATGCCATATATCTTATATTCCATGCCATCTATGCCATTATTCAAACCATCCATCTTAGATTCCATGCCTTTCTTCAAACCATCCATCTTAGTTTCCATGACTTTCTTCAAAAATTCCATATCATTTTTTGTTACTCTTTGTGAGAGCGAAATTTGTTGCACTTGCTCTTGTAATTTGGATATGTCATATTGCAATTCTTCGTCTTCATGAGTCATAGTAGAGCTTTCTAAAGGTTTAGTGGGTGTTGAATTCTTTTTAGGGGCCATTTTAGAATCAAATACTGATATCTATTCTACAATATGCCCTTGGAATCAATTCAACTTGATTCTTCAAACAAGACTTATGCAATTCAGAAAAAAAAAAAAATACACACCTTTTACTTGCTTTTGAGGAGCTTGATATTGAAATTGAATTATCTCTATAATTGTGGACCCTAAATATCTAAAATTCAGCCCTGTAGTAGCCCTCTGAAGCTTCTTTCAAATTCCACAGGTCTGATCTGATTTGGGTTCTTCAAGACAAAGTTATGTCCAATCTCCCACACTGATCCAATTTTGGACTAGTTCAGTAGAGAAAACTTGTACGACTTGCCACATGTCACTGTTTCCTCCTTTGGCTCTAAAATTGATAGAAAAAAAACTACAGTCCGTGTGCTTGTGGCCAATTTTTACATCATTCCAATCCGATGCTCAGAGATAGAGATATGAAGATTTTCCCACGATCACCTCTTTGAGATGAAATTCAGAAGCCTCAAAAATCGCTAACTTCCACAGATCATATCTCCGAAAATACTGCGGACCAATATCTGAAATTTTGTGAAGATGTTCCTCAGGATTGGGGATTCGTACTCTAAAACTTTCAGCTTCTGAACCTTTGTAGAAAAAAATTTATTACGAAAATACCACGATGACCTATTTAGGTTAAATTCAGGAGCCTGCAAAATGACCTAACTTGCACAGATCATATCTCCGAAAATATTTCAAACCAAGCTTTGAAATTTTGCGACGATGTTCCTCAAGATTTTGGCTTCGTACTATAAAGTTTTCAGATTCTGACCCTTCGTAGAAAAAAAGTTATAACGAAAATTCCACGATGACCTGTTTGGAGCAGCGAAACCCTAGAATCTCGATGCTCTGATACCAAATGTTGTGAAACCAGCTCCAAAAAGAGAAGAAAAGAGATATCAACGCCTTAGAAATAAGCCACTTTGAGGGGGAAACCTCCAATACATTACATGAATGAACAATTATTGGATTATTCAAATTACAAATCCTCCTTTCTATATAAAGGAGTCCATGGAGCCACAATGTAATCCTAGCCGACCTAACAATAATAATTTAAGGGCACAATAATAACAACATGTGGGTTACAAGGGTACAATAATAACAATAAGGGGGTTACAATAACAACAATAAGGGACTATACTAGTAATATAGGGACCTACATTTTCAAGGTACATTAAACATCATTTTCATTGCATAAAATACCAACAAGACTAAGGGTGACCAATAAATTCACTTTACCATGTAAATTTGAAATGTAATATGTAGTTTTTATTCCATTATGTAATTTCCATTCCATTATGTAATTTTATGTTTTCTCAATATGTAATAAGTTCATGGTTTAAAGGTAGCTATAAACTCAATGTTACATATGCCAATAAAGCTCAGAAGTTTTAAAGTCTAAGTGTTCTCAATTCATCAAATGATTAAACTCCAAAGATCAAAAGCGAAAGTGAAAGGTAAAGGTTTCAAGGTTTTAAGTGAATGTGAAGAAGAAAAGTGGGTCCAAAAAGCAAATTCATCCAATCCACCAAGTATAAAGGTCATCAAAACGCAAATAAGGAACTCATTTTCTCTCCAAACCATCGAGATCCCACTCCCTCAACTCGAAAATCAAGTTTGCAATGTGAAAATCAAGGTTTTTGGGTGGCATTGTGCTCATGGAGACAAGGTGTTGCGCTCCTGGCAAAGGCACTACACTCCTACAATTGGCATTGCGTTGCTGCCCAGTTTCTCTCACAGCCTCTAAAACTTCGTGCAAATGCTCCAAACCATCAACAAAGGGTTCCTCCACCTCATAGAAAGTAAGAAACACCATTTTATGCCCTCCTTGCATTTCCCATTTGCAAATTTAAAGTGTTAAATTTCTCATTCAAATTTGCAAAGTTTTCAAGCTAAGATACCCTAAATTTCATTCCTACATCCCAAAATTGTTCCCTAGATCTTAAATTCCCTTCCCATATCACATTAAACCCTAATACCATCCCTACATCACTAAAAATCTGTCCCTAAACTACATTCCCAAAAACCCTAGTTCCTAGGCTACAAATTTCCTAGATAGCCTCCCTATACATGTAATAAATTTCCCCACTCAATTTCCCTAAGTGTTTTGATCCCTTATCACTCCCCTAAGCTCCCTAACCCCCTTCCCTATTTCCCCAATTTTACCTACTCCCATCCCCAATCCCTAAACCTATTTTCCACTCCCCTTTCCCTTCCCTAGGGTTTCAAAACTAAAAACACCATGGAGGAGGGAGACAAATATTTCATGGAGGAGGAGGAGGACAAAGAGGAAAAAAGACCTCACAAGGGAGGAATAATTTTGAGGCTTGAGCCCACTAGCACCAGAGAAAATATGGCCTTGCCCATGACAATCACTTGCCTTAAATATGTTGGCTACTTTTATTTCTATGAAATGGTTCAAAGAGTTCAACACCACCCTATTTTGAGCAGAATTTTCATCTCAAACCTTCAAGCTAATCAAGTGACCCTTTCAGGTGTGACCTTCACCATATCAACACCTATCATTGTTGTTGCTACAGGGATACCTAATATGGGTGATAAGTGGTTTAAAGCTAAAGACCTGGAAGACCATTTTTATGAACCATTCATCAAACCAAGGTACAAAAATGAGAGAAAGAAATTATTCCCTTTCAGTTACCTTCTTGATAAGTATGCTCCCATGATGAAAATCATCATGAAGTAATTCTCTTGTGAAGGAAGGTTCTCCATACCCTATACATGCCATACCGGATTGCTTATGCACTTCACAAGAGTAAAATTATTCAATATCCCATAATATTTGTTCAGGAGCATGGAAAAAATGGCCTACATAGTACATAAGAGAGAATATGATCAGCAAATGAAAAGCCTCTTCCATCACTCTTTGATAAAAATAATTGTTCTCCATCATCTAAACCAGTTGAACATTTCATGGGATACCTTCATTTCCCATGATGTTTTCACTACTCCACGATCTTAGCATGCTGAAACCATCCCTCCTTCATCTCAACCCACTATATATGTTCCTCCATCAGCTCAGCCTACTGGACCCATATCATCACCATCATCAGTATTTCGGAGTCAAATTGGGTCATCCAACAAAGTTGTGGTCAAAGAGCCTAAAAATACCAAAGAAGTTGAGAAGGAAAAACAGGTTAAGACCTATCAGAGGGGACCTATGCAAGTGTTTTCTCCACATATTGTGGAAGGCACCTTGCCTTCTTCATCAGCAAAATAGGTACACCAGGATGAGCATAGAAAAGAGGCTTTTGTGCATGAGGAATTCATGAAAGAGGATGAGGACCCTCACGATGAGGAAACAGAGTTTAAGCTAGTTGACTTGGATCAGCAGGATGATCATGATGCCTCAAGCTTGATTCTCAAAGAAAAGGATGCCCAAATTAGAGAGCTTCAAACTAACTTAGATAGAGTTCAGTTTGTCATTTCATTTCTTGAGCAGGATAATAAGCACATGACATTAGGGGAATTTTGAAGTCTAAAATGGGCCTCCTAAGAAAAATGTGCAACCAAAATAAACATTGTAAGAACCATTAGGATTCAAGATGACGATGTCAACCATGGGGGATGATTCACCATTTTTTAAGTAAAAGGGTAAAAATATTTAAAATAATAAAACCACTTTTTCAACTTGTATTTTCATCTTATCTCTCAACTGTTTCACTCAAATTTTGAGTAGGAGTACTCGTTGGATGCAAAATTTAATTCCTCATCCAAGGAGTACCCATGTTGCATACTTTCAATGGACTCTGCTATGCAAAAAATGAGAAATACATGAAAAATGTGATTGCAATCAAGTTTTTCATGTATTTCTCATTTTTCGTGTAGCGGGGTCAATCGAAAGTATGCAACATGAGTACTCCTTGGATGAGGAATTAAATTTTACATCCAATTAGTACTTCAGCTCAAAATTTGAGTAAATACTTTAGGAGATAAGTTGAAATTACAAGCTGAAAAAGTTTTTTTTTCTTTTTCCCCCCTAAAATTTGATGATGTAATCAAATCTTATTTTATTATTTCCACCATTATTTTATAATTTCCTTAGGAGGCCCATTTTAGACCTCAAAATTCCCCTAATTAAGATCTGCAAGTTCTTATGGAGCTAGAGCTGCTCAAAGCAAAATGAGGTAAGGCCATGATGTCACTTGATGATCTTGATCATGATGACATTCAAAGCAATGGAACAAGACCTAAGACAAGAGGTCTTAAGAGAGCTCTACAACAACAGAAGATTGAGAATGAAAAACTCTCCTTTGAGGAGAGGATTTCCAAGGAGGTTGAAGATGACAGAGAGATATGGCTTGATAGGGTTAACCTATACCTTGAGAAACTCCTCCAAAAGGAAAACAAGGACAACAAGATTCTCATAAACATGCCTAACAGGTATATCACAAGAAACAAGGTATGTAGCATTAAACTCAAGAAATTGCAGGAGAAACATAAGCAAACCCTAGCCAAGCAAAAGGAAGGAAAGAAGCTTGACATCCTTGCTAAGGCATATCTCATTGATTAGCATACTTCACTAGGATTCCATGTAATATTCCCAAATGGGAATAGCAAGAATATAGTGCAAAATCATGGAAATAACAGTGTAAATCATGAGATAAATAATGGAGACCAATATGGAGCCTTCTTATTCATTATAACAATAGCAAACATGTATAATATAATGGGCCACAAAGCATAATACAAGATAGAATAGGCCTCCAATGAAGAAAACCCTCAAAATGAGGTGTTGCTACTATATCAAAATGGCGGAGACACTACTACAGTGCAGTTATGAGAGCACTGCTACAGAAAAATGAAAATACAAAGATAAAGGGCTGATATATGCCACAATAGATACAAAAATGAATATATGGGCTCTATTCAACCTCCAAAAAATAACCCAAGAGGGTCTCCAGGAAAAACACCCAATAATAAAAAATGAGCTGCAGCCCTAGGGCTAAAAGTATGCTGCAACCAGTAACTGAAAAGAAATGGTTGAAGTTGATATGAAAATTAATGTTCTCTCCTCCAATGGATTCTCTGGATGAAAGGATGGCCCCTTCACTGAAGAATCACCTCCCAAATCACATACTGCAAATACCCTTGGAACTCCTCCCTAAAATAACACAGATCCAGACTAATACTACGGTGTAGGGGATAAAAACACTATGGCTTGGTGCCAAATGTATCAATTATGCTCCAGGGTCTTCTTTACTAGCCTCCCAAGTGAAAGAAACCTTACTCCAATGCGATATAGCTCAGAAATATTCGAAATCAATCCTCCACAACTTCTGCCCTGCAACACAAAACAAAACCTCAACAGGAACTGCATTGTACATTAAGACTGAAGCCTTGGCCTGATGCCTGAATGTGGAATGTAGTGAAAAGCTCCTCGTATAGGCTTCTCAAGGAAATAGGTGGGATTCCCACTTGGGAACACCCTGTGCTAAACAACACTGCAATCTTAGCTAAACAACTGAAGAAAGTTATATGTCTAAATAGACCATATATTCAGAAATATCAAATACATAACATAATCAAATATGGTTGCCATCCTCTTCCTTATATAAGTGATGTGCTTCCTAACCCTAGGCCCCACTTATTTAAGGCACTGCTTCCATGCAAAGAGCCACCAACTAAAACTGCATTGTTGATTTGTTCAAAGTTAACCCAATCTAGGTGTTCCAGCCCCTTTTCACACAAAAGGGTGCTCAATTAAGATGCCAAGATGTCCTCCTTTCACATTGGCATTGATTTTATTCATATTAAGGATATTTATGGATCTCCATATCCTCTTATTAATCAAACAAGAAAGAAAAAACAAAAATTATTATTCCAACTAGCTCATGGCTAATTGGAACTATTACAGTCCTCCCCTTCCAAATGTTGCTTGTGTTAGGTCCCTATATTACTAGTATAGTCCCTTATTGTTATTATTGTAACCCCCTTATTTTTATTATTGTCCCTTGTAACCCCCATATTGTTATTATTGTGCCCTTAAATTATGATTGTTAGGTCGACTAGGATTACATTGTGGCCCCTATAGGATTACATTATGGCCCCATGGACTCCTATATATAGAAAGGAGGTTTTGTAATTTGAATCATCCAAGAATTTTTCATTCATGTAATGTATTGGAAGTTGCCCCCTCAAAGTGGCATATTTCTAAGGCGTTGATATCTCTTTTCTTCTCTTTTTGGAGCTAGTTTCACAACATTTGGTATTAGAGCTTTGAGATTCTAGGGTTTCGCTGATCCAAACAGGTCATCGTGGCATTTTTGCTATAACGGTTTTTCTACATAGGTTCAGAATCTGAAATATTTAGAGGGTGAAGCCAAAATCTTGAGGAACATCGTCACAAAATTTCAGAGCTTGGTTCGCAATATTTTCAGAGATATGATCTGTGAAATTTAGGTCATTTTGCAGGCTCCTGAATTTAACCTAAACAGGTCATCATGGTATTTTCGTAATAAATTTTTTTCTACGAAGGTTCATAAGCTAAATGTTTTAGAGTGTGAAGCCGCAATCCTGAAGAACAGCGTCACAAAATTTCAGATATTGGTTCATAACATTTTCGGAGATATGATCTGTGGAAGTTAGGGCTTTTTGAGACTTCTAAATTTCATCTCAAAGAGGTGATCGTGGGAAAATATTCATAGCTCTCTCTCTAAGCATCGGATTGGAATGTTGTAAAAATTGGCCACAAGTACATAGAATTTAGTTTTCTATCTATCAATTTCATAGCCAAAGGAGGAAACAGTGACACGTGGCAAGTCATACACGTTCGCTCTACTGAACCAATCCAAAATTGGGTCATTGTGGGAGATTGGACATAACTTTTCCTTGAAGAATCCAAATCAGATATTGAGGATCCACTAGTGTGAAGATAAGACAATTTTCAATATTAATCCATAAGCAGTAAAAGATGTATTTTTCAGAATTTGCAATGTGTTTAAAATCAGTTGAGTTAGATTAAAGGAGCAACTAAAATGGATGTAGTGGTTCTAAAATTAAGCACTAAAGAATTCAATGCCCATTAATTTTAAAATCATAGCAATATAGAAACGAAAGAATATATGACAAATCAAGACAAAAACAAAGTATGGAAGTTCACTATTAAAAACAGCAAAAAAATGACATGAAATCTAAATGGATGGCGTGGAAAACTAAGATGGATGGTTTGAAGAAAGGCATGGAATCTAATATGGATGGTTTGAAGAATGGAATGGAATCTAAGATAGATGCCATATAATCTAATATAGATGGCATGGAAGCTGGCATGGAATCTAATATGGATGACATGGAAGCTAAGATCAATAAGAAAATGGAAAACATGAAGAATGATCTAAAAGCAGACATGGAAGGTTTGACAAAGTTGATACAAGAAATGTTTCCTAATGGTGAAGATATAGTAGAGGAAACTCATGATGAGAACAAAATAAGTGTTAATTGTGATTTCATAAAATCTAATGTTGGTAGGAAGAACCACCATATTCCAAAAATGGATATGAGGAAGTTTGATGGAAAGGATCCTATAACATGGATACTACAGATGGAGCAATATTTTGATCTCCATAATGTGAAAAACACACAAAAGGTATGCATTGCAACTTTACATTTTTAGACAAATACATTTGACATGGTATTGATGGCTTTGCTCAATTTGAAAATTATGAATTAATTTTGGAAAATAGTAAACATACAGATGAAACATACCTTCTTGTAGATTGATAAATCTCAAACAAAAGGGTTTAGTGGGGGAGCACATTGAGGACTTCCAAAAATTGAATATAAGGGTAACTGATATTCTAGAGGAACATAGGATTGATTTCTTCATAGGTACTTTAAAGGATAACATCCAACATGAAGTTCGTGTTTTGGAACCTGATTCATTGGAGAAGGCATTCAGGTTGGCAAGAAAAATTGAATGTAAAATTATGGCGACAAGGAAGCCTACCACTCACTTCTATAAAGAGGGAAGTGTTGCTACTCCTAGATTTCCACAACCTACAAGGTTGACACCACAACAAATGGAAGAAAAAGAGGCAAAGGGCTTTGTACAATTTGTGATAGCACTAAAGTCCAATGATATGTGAAATATTACAGCAGATTATTGAAGAAGAAAATGATGAAGAGGATATTACACGAGACAACCCAAGAAGAGAATAGTAAAATTATGCTCATGCAATACATTGGTG
Source organism: Pinus albicaulis (assembly GCA_034641835.2). Lineage (NCBI taxonomy): Eukaryota > Viridiplantae > Streptophyta > Pinopsida > Pinales > Pinaceae > Pinus > Pinus albicaulis. The sequence goes on along the minus strand of CM076578.1, from coordinate 1,851,676,241 downwards.
GATGCCATCCTCAACTCTATAGATAGAGAGGACATATCAAGAAGAAAAGACTAGTAGTGTTGATTGGTAGGTAGTACTATAATTTTATTCATTGTAAGGTAGCCAAGGAATTAAATTTTTTCCTATACCCAGCACCAGAATGTCAAGTGATGGTTGCAAATGGAGGAACTATAAATTGCTCTGGAAAATGCCATAATATCAAGCTAACCATGGGGGAATATGTATTGCCTAGTCCAATGCTTTCCATTCCTATGGGAGGTGCTGATGTTGTACTAGGAGTACAATGGTTACAATATTTGGGAATGAGTGATAACAATTTTAAGACACTGTAAATTTTTTGAAGGAAAGGAAGTGGTCTAGGTGTAAGAGCAGGAAAAGATAATAATCTAATGCTGGTCCCAAACTAAAAATAACAACGAGGGAAGGACATAATTACTGGTATGCTCACTGATTCAACCGCTAAATCAATACTGGATCTCCAAAAAGTCTTGGACAATCATTCAAAGGTGTTTGAAACTCCGAAAGGACTCCCACCTATTCGTGATCATGATCATGCTATTCATTTGATTCCAGGAAGTGTTCCTCCAAACATCAGGCCTTATAGATATCCTTACTTCCAAAAGAGCGAAATTGAACGTATGATTTTAGAAATGTTAGAGGCGGGTATAATTCAACCTAGTCAAAGTTCTTTCTCTGCTCCTGTAGTATTGGTACACAAGAAGGATGGATCATGGCACATGTGTCCGGATTATAAGGAGCTCAATAAACTCACCATTAAAGATAAATTTCCCATTCCTGTGATTGATGAATTATTGGATGAATTACATGGAGCAATTTATTTTACCAAGTTGGATCTTCGTTCAGGATATCATCAAATTAGAATGAAGACTGAAGATATTCAAAAAACAACATTTCGAACTCATGAGGGTCATTATGAATTTTTGGTCATGCCTTTTGGCCTTACCAATGCACCTTCTACATTTCAAGGGTTGATAAATTCCATTTTCAAACCCTTCCTTAGAAAATTTGTGCTAGTATTTTTTGATGATATACTAATCTATAGCAGGTCTTGGAAGGATCATGTTGAACATGTTGACAAGGTGCTCAAACTATTGCGGGAGAAACAATTATATGCAAAAACATCCAAATGTTTCTTTGGAGTACAAGAGGTGGAATATCTGGGTCATATTGTATCTCACGAGGGTGTTAAGGCAGACCCTAACAAAATTAAAGCCATTAAGGAATGGAAAGTCCCCACAACCATAAAGCAGTTGCGAGTATTTCTCGGGTTAACAAAGTATTATCGCAAGTTTGTTAAGAATTATGGGAGAATAGCAGCACCTCTAACAACATTATTGAAGAAAGATGCATTTTCATGGACTCTTGAAGCAACTAAGGCCTTTGAACATCTTAAAGAGGCAATGTGCCTAGCACCAGTCTTAGCTACGCCAGACTTCACAAAAACCTTTATTGTGGAATGTGATGCCTCCGGAAATGGAATTGGTGTTGTTTTAATGCAAGAAGGAAGACCCATTGCTTTTGAAAGTCGTCCAATCAAAGGAAAGTATTTACAGAAACCTATTTATGAGAAGGAAATGTTAGCAATACTGCATGCACTAAAGAAATGACGAACTTACCTAATGGGAAGGCACTTCAAGGTAAAAACTGATCATGATAGTCTTAAACACTTTTTGGAACAAAGACTATCTTCAGAAGAGCAGCAAAAATGGGTCACAAAGATGTTGGGTTATGACTTTGAAATAATCTACAAAAAAGGAAAGCTTAATGTTGTTGCAGATGCACTCTCAAGAAAGAATGAAGGGGTGGAAGCATTGCTTTGTGCCATTTCTATTATCCAACCAGATTGGATAACTGAAGCAAGAGATGAATGGAAGAAGGACAAAGATGTATGGACACTCATTCAAAAGTTGCAGCAAGATCCTAGTACATCTTATACATTTAGTTGGAAAAATGATTCCTTATGGTACAAAGATCGCTTATATCTTTGCAATAATTCCCAACTAAAACAAAATATTCTTCTGGAATTGCACACTTATCCTTTAGGAGGACACTCAGGATTTTTAAAAACTTACCACAGGGTGAAGAAAGAATTTTTTTGGGATGGCCTTAAATCTGATATTCAAAATTTTGTAGTGGAATGTTTGGTTTGCCGGAAAAACAAAGTTGAGACAATTAAGATTAAAGAGTCTTCTACAACAACTTTTCAATTCCAACTCAACGGTGATTGTTGCTACAAGATCTGGGTTTCACAAGATGAAGGAAAGAGTGTCATCATGGTGGTAGTTGATAGACTTACCAAGTATGCACACTTTTGTGCATTATCTCATCCATTTAAAGCAAGTACAGTTGCTACTACATTTATTGACACAATTCAAAAGCTACATGGAAACCCAAGGGTTATTGTGAGCGACAGAGATCCCATTTTTACTGGAAATTTTTGGACGGAGTTATTTTCTTGTTTGGGTACTCAATTAGCTCATAGTTCATCTTATCATCCTCAATCTGATGGTCAAACTGAGATAGTAAATAAATGTTTGGAAGGATATCTTCGTTGTTTTGTATCTGATAAACAAACACAATGGGTCAAGTGGTTACCTCTTGCTGAATGGTGGTATAACACTTCCTTCCATACTACAGCAAAAATGACCCCATTTTTGGCACTTTATGGATATCATCCACCATCCATCACATCATCTTTAAGAGAAAATTCGAAGGTTCAAGCAGTGGAAGATCACATCGAGCATCAACAAGAAGTTCTCCAACTCTTAAAGGACAACTTGAATTTGGCACAAAATCGAATGAAACAACAGGCAGATCAACATCGCAGTGAGAGAAGTTTTGATGTAGGAGACTGGGTATTTTTACGGCTACAACCATACAAACCAATGTCCCTCAAGCAAGCTAAGAAGGATAATAAATTATCGCCAAAGTACTATGGTCCATACAAGGTGTTGCAAAAGATTGGTACTATGGCATACAAATTGGAGCTTCCTGCTTCTTCGCGAGTACATCCAGTTTTCCATGTTTCATGCTTAAAGAAGGTTATAGGTGAAAATCTTCCAGTTCAAACAATATTGCCAGAACTTGATGAGGAGGGAAAAATCATATTGGAACCAGAAGCGGTCATGGAAACAAGAACTCGACAACTACGGAATCGATCAATTTCAGAGTATCTCATCAAGTGGAAGAACTTACCCACTGAAGATTCTACTTGGGAGGATGAGAATTTTATACAGAAGCACCCAGAGCTACTCAAGCGTTGAGGACAACACTTTTTTGAAGGAGAGGGGCATGTTAGGTCCCTATATTACTAGTATAGTCCCTTATTGTTGTTAGTGTAACCCCTTATTGTTATTATTGTACCCTTGTAACCCCCATATTGTTATTATTGTGCCCTTAAATTATTATTGTTAGGTTGGCTAGGATTACATTGTGGCCCCACTAGGATTACATTGTGGCCCCATGGACTCCTATATATAGAAAGGAGGTTTTGTAATTTGAATCATCCAATAATTTTTCATTCATGTAATGTATTGGAGGTTTCCCCCTCGAAGTGGCTTATTTCTAAGGCATTGATATCTCTTTTCTTATTTTTTTGGAGCTGGTTTTACAACAGCTTGTCCTCAAGCAACTGCAAAGGTGAGTGCTGCAACTCTTCTCCTCCATCATTGGTGACACTTCCAAGTGATAATATTCCCTCATAATCTAAGTGTCTCCCAATCCATCCCTCCATGAGATTCTCCTCCCAATTTCTCATGGGATGCAAATGATTCATCCCACATGGAAGCAAAAGATCCAATGTAACAATCATGGATTGCCCAAGGTTCTCCCTGAAACATGTAGCATAATAAACATGGAGATTTTCTCTCCCAAAGGGCATGCTAAATCCTCCTTTTAGCCAGCTATAAAATTTGTTATATCAAATGCTGGCTAAATCATTTTTGAGCCTTCAAGAAACAAGTTTTATTGCTAAAAAATGTCATCTCTGGAAGACTCTTGAAAACCTCATACCTCTGTCCAAAATCTTCATTGTTTTTTCCATTTTATATTCTGAAATTCTGTTGATTTCATGAGAAGAAACTACTTCAAATCATAATTTTTCCCCTTCCTCCACTCAAAACTAACCTTCATTTTGCTCCCTTTTTTTCCATAAAACTCCTCTATTTTCATGATTCCTCTTCTTCCATTCATGAAAATCATTTTTACAAGGTTAAGAACTCACTTTTTAACCTTGCTGAAGCCCTAAAATTCCTTTGAAAACCATTGAAAATCTATAAAAAACCCATTTTTGTATTACAGACTTAAGCCCCCTTGGGCTAAGTCTTAAACCACTTCGCCCACATGCCGATGCCCTACAAACCAGGCGCTATGCCCATCGGGCGCTTATCGCATCGGAAGTAATCAGTGAGTGCAAGTATTTGGCTTTCATAAAAGCCTCTGATGCGATTAGCTCTGTTTTATAAACCCCCCACACCTCTCCGCTTCACTCCATATAACCTATGCCCCGGAACCAAGTGTCGAAATCCCAAAGCGCATACATCGCATCAGAATTTTTTACAATGGGTTGATTGAAAAGCCTTACTCCGAAGTTCCGATGTGATAGGCCCTTTTCATACATAAGACCCGGGCCTATCGTTTCCCATAGACCCATGGCTCCGCAGACGGGTGCCATGACCATTCCACATATATATATCCTGCCCCCGAAGTGTAAAAACCTTTGTATTTTATTAAATATTGGGTTTTCATTTATTATAAATGTTTTTGCCAGTGTGTGTTTTAAACACAATCTCTGTCATTGATCATTGAGCCGATCCAACGACCCGCGCATTATCGCATCGCAATGGTTCATCGGGCGCGTTTGTTTTTTCCCCCCGATCGGCCATCCCTCCGATTCATTCCCCACCATTGATCTAATCCTCAGATCAACGGTTAACGTGAAATCGCATCGCCCTCCCCAATCACGCAATCGCATCGGCGATTTCCATCACACCCTTGTTCTCTCCCCGCCGATTGCGATCCTTCGATTGCATCTAGACCGTCCACGTGTCCAGATCGGACAATCCAGATCGCATTTTATGTCTTTGGTAAAATCATGCGCCCTGCGTTCTAAATGTTTTAAAACCAAATCCTAGCCGTTGATCTCCGCAGATCAACGACCCTTATTAACCCGTCCTCCACCATTGTATTATTTCCATTAACCCTTGGATTTAATCCTAGCCGCTCATCTTTTCAATCCAATGGCCATGCTTCTCCCCACACCCTCCGAAGCAGTAAAACCAAATAAACGCAGGATTTCCTTAACCTTTTTTTGTATTGTGTAGGTTCAAATGAATTTCAAAATGTTTAAAAAAGGAAAGATAAAGCCAAGGGTGACGATTCTCATAGCCTTGTTTATTTAAAACGGGAAAGACCATTCACAGGGTTTAAACGCCACGTCTCGTCAATGCTTCATGAGGCATTGATGCCATACGAGCCCTGCACGGCCTGCACATCAACAAGACACTGTGATTTTAAATCACAATTAAAAGAGTATCATTGTTGAATACATAATACAGCAGAACAGAAGATTGAAGACAAATTTGGGGATTACGGCTAAGATTGATTATAAAAAGCCTAATCCCCCAAATTAAAACACAGTTAAAAGAAAATCATAAATGTTCAATAGAAAGAAAGGCCTCCACCGCCACATCTGAGGCAAATTTATTCCTCCCAGCTACCACAGTGCCACCTGTACTTCAAAGCATTCAAACAGAGGCCGAAGTTATTAAGCAAAATCAGATATTCACCTCAACGTAGCCAGAGAGTTACTTCTGCAAGGAACTTAATGCAAAAAATATCTGCAGAGTTACTCCGACATGACACAAAGCCTCAAAGGTCAACAAAAGCTCCCACCGAGATTAATCTTAAATGTAAAACAATTAATACAGACAGAACATTTGTAAACTTCTTCATCAAGCCCCTCAAAGGCCGAGAAGTCATTACTCTGTATTAATTGCCTTGGGAGATCTTTTATCAGATCTCACCTCCTCTTTCTTCTATAAATACTTCTGTAGAAGAAGAGAGGTTGTTGGTTGGTTGTTGGTTGATCACTAGTTGTAATATTGGAACTCTCTGAAATAATACATAATCTGTTGAAGTTGAAGAAGAAATTGAAGTCTTGGAAGCCTTGATGATGTTGTTGCATGCTTGTTACTGAGAAGGCTCTATCATTGGATCCATGAGCTTGGCTGTTGGTGAAATATTATAAACTATTTAATTTTTTTCCCCTGTTTTCATTATGTTCCATAACTTCTTACTATAGTAGGTTGAAAGTTTTAGGCTAAGAAATGACTCCTGGAAGCACCTTAGACCTATTCATCCTTCACTGTTTTATGTTTTCTTCTGCTGAAGTATTTTAGAGTATTTAATCTCTCTCTTTAGTCTTCATGCTTGTTTATTTCCTTAATAGTTCAAATAGTTGGTTTCAGCATGATTTATGGTTTTCCCTGCTTGTTTGCAGCCACTTAAAAACTATTATTGAAGTCTCCCTTTTAAGTTTCTTGTTTACAGTGAATCAAGGAGGTCTGTTCTAATCTTTCCCTTTGTCCTTGCTTAAACAGTTTCCTTGAAGGTCTTTATAGTTGTAATCATAGATGTGTTAGGTGTTCCCTCTTCTATGACTGCAATTATCAGTGAATCTTTTATGTTTTCTAAGTCATTTTAAATAAAATATTTGAGGAAATAGGGTGTTCCCTGAATCTTAGATTTCATTTTGAAATTTTTCTTGAAGTCATTATTTGCTTAAAGAATGTTTGTAGAATTTATGGTTAGCCCTGTCTATCAAATATTTCTTTATTGTTCAAGTTATGTTTTCAAGTTCCCTTCGTTGAGAATTAAACTTCTCTTTCCAAATCGTTGATGTCCATCTCATTCCAAAACCAAAGGATCCTGTGGCCAAGTTAGATTTTCCCTCTGATATCCCATATCCATTGATGAGTATGTTATGACCTCTTTTTGACTCCATTTCCCAATGAACCAGATGTTCCTTCATTCTATATATCTTTCCTAGGCCTTTCATGTTCTGTTGTATCAATCCAACCAAACAAACAAAAAAACACCTGCAATTAATAACTAGTATAAAATCCATACTCTAAGCACACAAGATAAACCTTTGCAAACAAACATTCGAGAGATCCCTCTCTAAGAATAGGAGGACTAGATCCTGGGACTCTAAATATTGGTTCTGATGTTTCCTTGTCTTTTGATTTTCCAAACTATCAAAACACGAGACACCAACATAATGGAGATCACGGTGGGATACATTGAGTATATGATAGCCTAGCAAGCTCTTATAAACTCATTAGTCTTTCAAACAACCATAGAAACTCAGAAAAACCCAAAATATTTAGTTTGGCTTCATAATAAACATGGTGGCGGAACCATAAAACATTTTACCTTTACAAAAGCTAAAAATTTTCCACCTGGTGACTCCACTGGCCTCCAAAAGGCCTATTACCCTTCCATTCCTTTTAGACTCCCTTGGGAATGCATTGAGCGAACCCAATCATGTTGTTGGTGGACAACAAATTTAAAAATCTTCCACCTGGTGACTCCACAATCCAAAAAAGACCTAATAACTCCACTGGTAAAGGACTCTGAACTGGTTAGAAAGATACAGTGACCTCTTATTATAAACATGGATCCAAGTATGGACAGAGAAGCTAAACTAAACACATTATTGGACCTAATTGGAAAAATAGTGTACATACTAGATAAAATATTGGAAAGGCATGAGGATGATATAGATGTTGATTATCCAGAGCAACCTATGCTTTTCCCAGATCAAACACAAGCCCAATCACCTCAAGACCAAGACTCTGACCAAGACATGTATTATGATCAACACTTTATAAAAGATGATGAGCAAACTTATAAAGAAAGCGATGAAGAAGGTCGTCAAGAAATGCTTAATTTCCTACCTATGTCTTGTACTATGCTAATAAGAGAACTTCATGACCTAAATGCAAAAACTTTTAGTAACACAAGTAAAGTTCCCCTAGAAGAGGCTGAAGAAGACATCAAGCCTCAAAATCAGCCAACACAAGACAAAGAGGACTGTTGTACCTCTGTTCTAAGTAAAAATGAAACTCCTTCTCTCTTGACAGAGAAAGAGATTGATCTAGTATTGAACAGATAACCAGCATCCAAATCTTCATTTAAACAAAACGCTTTTGCTCATCTACCTACTCCATATTGTTGTCTTGAGACAAAAAGTGAAATTGTAGATCAGCTAAAACAAAAGAAAACTGATATCCCAATATGTTTGACTGATGAAAATGTTTATTCTGGTAATTTTTCAAACTTGAATCAGTCTGATGATGATGATGATTTCCAAGGAGAAACTAATCATGCAGGGCAACTTGCATTTGATCGGTGTTATGAGTTTCACCATCATCAGCTTGAAAGCCGCAATCATCCATTTCGATTCATCATAAATGGCTTTCACATATTTGGGACTCAATAGCCTTTCTACTCAGAAGGTGAAGAGAAGGGTAATGAAGAAGTTTTTGAGCAAGAGGAAACCTTTGAATACACCCCTGCTCAAGAATATAATAATCTCTTCACAGAGTTCAGCCCACTGAATCCAAGCATACAAGGGCTACAAGAGGACAACACTGCCAAATATGATGAGTCCTCCAGTTTAGATGATGATGAAGAAGAGGGAGAGAAACAGATAAAATACTATCCTACTGAGGATATACCATCTTCTCAAGAAGAATATTTTTCCTTTTCTGTTAAGAATGATGATGCTTCCAAAAAACTTTCTGAAGATGTACTCCTCAAAGCTGAAGCCTTGGAAGCCAACAATTTACCAGACATGGATGACCGAAAAGAAGAGAACCTTCATCTTTTCTTTGTTGATCCTTTGGAAAAGTGTGTGGAAGTCCCAACTGGCTCAAATTATCAAGCAATAATCCTTTGCAAGAGCCAGAGACGTGAAAAGCTGTCACCTCCTGTGATAGTCTGGGTTTTGAAGATTAATCTTCAAAATGTACTATGGATATCTCTGACGAGCAGCCAGGGTTTCTTCTTCATCTTGACATTACTCAGCTGGCTGCATTGGCACTTTTGTATCATATGAATATGTAAATACTCCATGTTTAGATTAGGTTAGATAAGAATGTCAATAAAGCTTAGCTTTGAGCATTTAGTTAGTTTTTGATTTTTTGTCTTTGAAAGAAAAAGAAAAATCTAAAAACAATAGAAAAAGAAAAGAGGGAAGATTGTAAAACAAGAAAGGTATAGCCCCATACCAAAAAAGAAACAAAAATCTGAAAGTGTGCAAGCTTAAATGCCACTCCTAAAGAACACACTTCTAGTTAGTCAAACAACCTAATCTTGACTAATTAGTTTTAAATTTTCTGTTGATAGGATAGTGAATTCGATTTGCCAAACTATTTAATCTTGGCTTATTAGTAGATAGATTAGGATAGAAATTAAAGGTTCAAATATGCTAAAAATATGAACTAGTCAACAAAGAAAAACAACTCAAACGAGAGTCAAAAAAGAGCTAAAGAAAAGATGAAGGAAGTTCTTTGAAATTTCGGATCTTAAGCCTTACATTTTGATTTAATTTTCTGCAAAATAATATCTATGTGAAGCTTGTTTTTCATGCCATAGATCACAGCAAGTCAAACAGCTTAATCTTGACTTGACTGTTTTTTAAATTTCTGTTATAGAATTTAGAAAAATAAAAATCTGTTGGACAGTTTAATCCCAACAGATGGTAGATTAGGTAGAGAATCATATGGACTCAATTGTTTAATCTGAGTACATGGAGAAACAAGAAGTATAATTAGATTAGTTTCTCGCTTTCAAAATAATAAAATATTGTAAGAGAGTTTGCCAATCCAAGTGCACTCTAATGAAGAAAAAATGTTAGATCAATAGGATTGGGTAGGTAGAAATCTTGAGTTGATGAAAGATCTGTTGTTTTTCATGGCTGCTAATATTTTGCAGAGCAAAGAAGATCATTCAATCAAATAAAAGCAGCCCAATGGATGAGGCACTGATCAGCCTCCCAGAGAATGCAAGTCTGAAGTTCTTGATGCCTTCAAGAAGGCACCATCCCCAAGAGGAGCCACTGTTAGCCACCTATAAAATTTGTTATATCAAATGCTGGCTAAATCATTTTTGAGCCTTCAAGAAACAAGTTTTATTCCTAAAAAATTTCATCTTTGGAAGACTCTTGAAAACCTCATACCTCTGTCCAAAATCTTCATTGTTATTTCTATTTTATAATCTGAAATTCTGCTGATTTCATGAGAAGAAACTGCTTGAAATCATCATTTTTCCCCTTCCTCCACTCAAAACTAACCTTCATTTTGCTCCCTTTTTTTCCATAAAACTCCTCTATTTTCATGATTCCTCTTCTTCCATTCATGAAAATCATTTTTACAAGTTTAAGAACTCACTTTTTAACCTTGCCGAAGCCCTCAAATTCCTTTGAAAACCATTGAAAATCTATTAAAAACCCATTTTTGTATTACAAACTTAAGCCCCCTTGGGCTAAGTCTTAAACCACTTCCCCCACATACCCACGCCCTACAAACCAGGCGCTATGCCCATTGGGCGCTTATCACATCAGAAGTAATAAGTGAGCGCAAGTCTTTGGCTTTCATAAAAGCCTCCGATGCGATTAGCTCTCTTTTATAAACTCCCCACACCTCTCCGCTTCACTCCATATAACCTATGCCCTGGAGCCAAGTGTCGAAATCCCAAAGCGCATACATCGCATCAGAAGTTTTTAAAATGGGTTGATTGAAAATCCTTACTCCGAAGTTCTGATGCGATAGGCCCTTTTCATACATAAGACCTGGGCCTATCGTTTCCCATAGACCCATGGATCTGCAGACAAGCGCCATGACCATTCCATATATATATCCCGCCCCCGAAGCATAAAAACCTTTGTATTTTATTAAATATTGGGTTTTCATTTATTATAAATTTTTCTGCCAGTGTGTTTTTTAAACACAATCTCCGTCGTTGATCATTGAGTCGATCCAACGGCCCGCACATTATCGCATCGCAATGTTTCATCTGGCACGTTTGTTTTTTCCCCCCGATTAGCCATCCCTCCGATTCATTCCCCACCGTTGATCTAATCCTCAGATCAATGGTTAAAGCTAAATTGCATCACCCTCCCCGATCGCACAATCGCATCGGCGATTTCCATCGCACCCTTGTTCTCTCTCCGCCGATTGCGATCCTCTGATTGCATCTGGACCGTCCACGTGTCTAGATCGGACGGTCCAGATTGCATTTTATGCCTTTCGTAAAATCATGCACCCCGCGTTCTAAATTTTTTTAAACCAAATCCCGACCGTTGATCTCCGCAGATCAATGGCCATTATTAACCCGTCCTCCGCCATTTTATTATTTCCATTAACCCTCAGATTTAATCCTAGCCGCTCATCTTTTCAATCCAACGACCACGCTTCTCCCCGCACCCTCTGAAGTAGTAAAACCAAATAAATGCAGGATTTCCTTAACCTTTTTGTGTATTGTGCAGGTTCAAATGAATTTCAAAATGTTTAAAAAAGGAAAGATAAAGCCGAGGGTGACGATCCTCATAGCCTTGTTTATTTAAAAAGGGAAATACCATTCACAGGGTTCAAACACCATGTCTTCGCGTCAATGCTTCATGAGGCATTGATGCCATATGAGCCCTACGCGGCCTGGACATCAACAAGACACTGTGATTTTAAATCACAATTAAAAGAGTATCAATGTTGAAGACAAAATACAGTAGAACAGAAGATTGAAGACAAATTTGGGGATTACGGCTAAGATTGATTATAAAAAGCCTAATCCCCCAAATTAAAACACAGTTAAAATAAAATCATAAATGTTCAATAGACAGAAAGGCCTCTGCCACCACGTCTAAGGCAAATTGATTCCTCCTAGCTACCACAGTGCCCTCTGTACTTCAAAGCATTCAAACAGAGGCCGAAGTTATTGAGCAAAATCAGATATTCGCCTCAACGCAGCCAGAGAGTTACTTCTGCAAGGAACTTAATGAAAAAAATATCTACAGAGTTACTCTGACATGACACAAAGCTTCAAAGGTCAACAAAAGCTCCAACCGAGCTTAATCTTAAATGTAAAACAGTTAATACAGATAGACCGTTTGTAAACTTCTTCATCGAGCCCCTCAAAGGCTGAGAAGTCATTACTCTGTATTAATTGCCTTGGGAGATCTTTTATCAAATCTCACCTCCTCTTTCTTCTATAAATACTTCTGTAGAAGAAGAGAGGTTGTTGGTTGATCACTAGTTGTAATACTGGAACTCTCTGAAATAATACATAGTCTGTTGAAGTTGAAGAAGAAATTGAAGTCTTGGAAGCCCTGATGATGTTGTTGCATGCTTGTTACTGAGAAGGCTCTATCATTGGATCCATGAGCTTGGTTGTTGGTGAAGTATTCTAAACTGTTTAATTTTTTTTCCCTGTTTTCATTATGTTCCATAACTTCTTACTACAGTAGGTTGAAATTTTTAGGCTAATAAATGACTCCTGGAAGCACCTTAGACCTATTCATCCTTCATTGTTTTATTTTTTTATGTTTTCTTCTGCTAAAGTATTTTAGAGTCTTTAATCTCTCTCTTTAGTCTTCATGCTCGTTTATTTCCTTAATAGTTCGAATAGTTGGTTTCAACACGATTTATGGTTTTCCCTGCTTGTCTGCTGCCACTTAAAAACTGTTATTGAAGTCTCCCTTTTAAGTTTCTTGTTTATAGTGAATCAAGGAGGTCTGTTCCGATCTTGCCCTTTTTCCTTGCTTAAACAGTTTCCTTGAAGGTCTTTATAGTTGTAATCATAGATGTGTTAGGTGTTCCCTCTTCTATGACTGCAATTATCAGTGAATATTTTATGTTTTCTAAGTCATTTGAAATAAAATATTTGAGGAAATAAGGTGTTCCCCGAATCTTAGATTTCATTTTGAATTTTATCTTGAAGTCATTATTTTCTTGAAGAATGTTTGTAGAATTTATGGTTAGCCCTATCTATCAAATATTTATTTATTTTTCAAGTTATGTTTTCAAGTTCCCTTCATTGAGAATTAAACTTCTCTTTCCAAATCATTGATTTCCATCTCATTCCAAAACCAAAGGATCCTGTGGCCCAGTTAGATTTTCCCTCTGATATTCCATATCCATTGATGAGTATGTTATGACCTCTTTTTGACTCCATTGCCCAATGAACCATATGTTCCTTCATTCTATATATCTTTCCTAGGCCTTTCATGTTCTACTGTATCAATCCAACCAAACAAAAAAACAAACACCTGCACTTAATAACTAGTCTAAAATCCATACTCTAAGCACACAAGATAAACCTTTGCAAAAAAACATTCGAGAGATCCCTCTCTGAGAACAGGAGGACTAGATCCTGGGACTCTAAAGATTAGTTCTAATGTTGTCTTGTCTTTTGATTTTCCAAACTATCAAAACACGAGACACCAACACCTCCCATCCTTCCTCCATTCATTCCCATAATAAGAATAAGTACATATAAACAACAATATGAAAAAATGGAGGTGGGTCATAGTCCCACATGTGGAACCAACGCAGTATATCTCCTAACTGCATCATATAATGATATGGTAAGTGGTTTCCCTACAACCTACTTGTTGTGATAGTTTTCTCACAAGTTTTGAAAATGTGAAAAATGTTTGGTGCCTTTGGAGTGCACCCAAAATGGTAAATCATCCCCCTATATCCTCCTAGGGAGTGGCCATGCTCAACAATGTTTATGGCCCAAGTTGGCCATGAATATTATATGGAAGAATGCTCCTTCTTGGAGAAATGGCCTGCACATATATTGTAAAGGAATTCAAATAATCATCAAGTAAATCATTATGCACATAAACATGATCCTTACTATACATCCTGCCCATACAAATGGATTGGTCCATAGATATATCCCCTCTCATTCCTAAAGAGGAAATAGGTGGTTGTGATAACTCCTTCATAGATTTATGTATCTC
>CM076578.1:1851272775-1851662091 GCA_034641835.2 Pinus albicaulis | reverse complement strand
CTTCCATATCCACATGGTCCATGCATCTCCTCAAATGATGAAATATCCCCTCTTAAAAGCCTTCCCAAATAAACCTCCCCATGATAGTGTTGTAGGCTCTCATGGAATGAGTATGGTTGAAGAGAAAATATTCATGTGCTCTTTGTCGTAACTTCTTCTTGAGCTTGGAAGCTCTATATGAGAATTTCCTACCATGATAATAGATGAACTCATCTCTGACTAAATATACCTCCTCTTGAAGCTGGTCATCAAGTATCATGCATTTAAAAAGATCCTTGGAACAATCCACCAACAGTTAGGATTTCCAATATGGATCTATCCTCCATAGTGATAGTGTTGATGATCTATCACATAAAACATCTTTCATATGGTTGTCCTCCTCTTTGACACCTTCCATGCAAAAATTCATATGTTGGAAGGTTGCTATTCTTCCTCTGCTACTCCTTTCTCAGTGCAAAATCTGAAATGAGAGTAGGTAATGATGATGTTGGCAGAATGTCTCCCTCCTCCTTGAGTCTACCCAAGACTCTCAACATTGTACCATGACCTCCCAATGTCCCCACTCCTCCTAGATCTATGAGTGGTGCACCATAATGTGAGACATTCCTCACCAGCTCCGGATTAGGTGGCCTCCCAGGTGGTTTTCCACAAAACAATGATGTCTCATGGGCCAATATCATATGCATAATAGATGGGAATACCATGCCCTTGCTTCCATTACGAAAATCTAACTTTTTTTCCTATGTAGAGTTTTCTTGATAATTAGGTACCATTCTCAGTGATGCAAGAGTCCCTCTAAATGGATAAATTTCTCCATCCTCACCTCCTGGTGGTGGTGGATCATTTCCTGTTATTCCAGCTTTGTGACCCCTCTCTGGTTCTTCTTCTTCCTCCTCCTCATCATCTAAGAATACCTCTATGTAGTGTGCCTTTCCTATTGCACATCTATGTCTGAGTGCCCATGATTCTTGGCATGTGAAGCAAAGCTTCCTTCTCCTCAAATATCTTCAGACATCATTACTAAGAGGCACTTTGTTTTGGCTTTCCTTTGAAAGAGGAGCTTTCTCATCTTTTCCATTAGATGGAAAAGTGGGATTTGGCTGAAATGTTGCCTTTGCTTTTGTCAAGGCATCTTTTAGTTCTTTAGCCCTTTCAATGGAATCTTGAAGGGTAGTAGGCTTGGTAGACTTAAAAAACACATGAAGAGGTTCTGCTAACCCATTAATGAGCATATAGACCCTTCTTGTTGTAGATAAATCAGGAACCATAACAAAAAAATTTAGAAATTCAGAAATATAATTTTCTGGATTACCTGATTGTTTGACAATTTCTAGCCCAATGAAAGGTGCCTCTGGGTCTCTTCGATCAAACCTATCCACCAACCTCCTTATGAAATATGAATATGCAGTCACATTGGCATGACCCAATGTAGGCAAGCCATGGAACCACCAATCATGTGCTTCACCCTCAAGGTGCAGTACTGCTATATTAATGGCCTCCATCTCTGGTACTTTGTTCAGCTGGAAGTAGATGTCAAGCTTTTCTACCCATGATTTGGCAGTGCATTTAGATGACCCATCAAAGTTGGGTAAGAAGAATCTGCCCATAGTTTGGTGTATATAATGATTCTGAATGAATCCTCCCCCTCTATTCTGATGCCTAGGTCTCCTATTGTCCTTGATTTGAAAAAAATCTTGAAAACTCAAATGATCCTTGAATCTCTGAGATTGAGACTCATACTCCATGAAATAACCTTCAAGTGTTTCTTGTTCTTAAAACCATTCATTTCTCACTGATAATAATGTAGGCATTGTAGAGCGTTAGGAAACTTGATGCTGCTTCACTGGTTGATCACTCCAGTGATGAGAAATGCTAGAGCCTTCACCACGTAGAAATCCTTTAGGGGATTCCTTGTATCTATCCATGCTCATCCCCTTTATTTCTCTAGCAATGTCTTGCATGGTTCGAAGAAGTATCTTGGGATACTCCTTCTCTTCATCTTCTCCTGATAAATGGGTTTTACCTTTGTCTTCTTTATCATCTGTATAATCAAAATTCTGCTATCTTCTTCTGAGATACCTCTTCTCTCTATCTGTGAGATGATCTCCTTCTTCTGATGACGTATTGGCTTAATATGCATAGGCTGAGCCAAGATTATGCTCTGATACCACTGTAATATTCCCAAATGGGAAAAACAGGAATATAGTGAAAAGTCATGGAAATAACAGTGTAAATCATGACATAAATAATGGAGACCAATATGGAGCCTTATTATCCATTATAATAGCAGCAAACATGTATAATATAATGGGCCAAAAACCATAATACAAGATAGAACAAGCCTCCAATGAATAAAACCCTCAAAATGAAGTGTTGCTACTATATCAAAATGTCAGAGACACTGCTATAGCACAGTTATGAGAGCAATGCTACAGAAAAATGAACATACAAAGATAAAGGGCTGATATATGCCACAATAGATACAAAAATTAAGATTTGGGCTCTATACAACCTCCAGAAAAGAACCCAAGAGGGTCTCAAGGAAAAACACGCAATAATACAAAATGAGCTACAGCCCTAGGGCTGAAAGTATGTTGCAACTAGTAACTGAAGAGAAATGGCTGAATTTTATATGAAAATGAATGTGCTCTCCTCCAGTGGATTCTCCGGATGTAAGGCTAACCCCTTCACTAAAAAAATCACCTACTACAAATACCCCTGCAACTCCTCCCTATAATAACGCAGGTCCAAACTGATATTGTGCTCTAGGGGGTAAAAACACTATGGCTTGGTGTCAAATGTATCAATGATGCTCAAGGGTCTTCTTTACTACCCTCCCAAGAGAAAGGAACCTTCCTCCAATGATATATAGCTCAGAAATCTCCCAAATCAATCCTCCACAACTTCTACCCTGCAACACAACACAAAACCTCAATAGGAAATTTGGTGTACATTAATACTGAAGCCTTCGCCTGATGCTTGAATGTGGAATATAGTGAAAATCTCTTCTTAGAGGCTTCTCAAGGAAAGAGGTGGGATTCTCGCTCGGGAACACCGTGTGCTAAACATCACTGCAATCTTAGCTAAACAGCTAAAGAAAGCTATATGTCTAAACATACCATATATTCAGAAATATCAAATACATAACATAATCAAATGTGGTTTCCATCCTCTTCCTTATATAAGTGATGAGCTTCCTAACCCTAGGCCCCACTCATTTAAGACACTACTTCCATGCAAAGATTCTCCAACTAAAACTGCATAGTTGATTTGATCAAAGTTGACCCAGTCTAGGTGTTCCAGCCCCTTTTCACACAAAAGGGTGCTAAATTAAGCTGCCAAGATGTACTCCTTTCACATTGGCATTGATTTTATTCATATTAAGGAGATTTTTGGATATCCATATCCTCTTATTCCTCAAACAAGAAAGAAAAAACAAAAATTAATATTCCACCTAGCTCATGGATAATTGGGAATATTACATTCCACAAAACAATTTTGAAGAAATTTTGGGTTTTTTCAAACTTTTGAAAGTTTTAGCACATCTAGAATGCTAGGAGCGTAGCTCCCTCGACGCCATGCTTCTTCTAGAGGAATCCAAATGAAAAACCAATGCCACCATTAGATTCAAAAGGTAGTAAATAGTCAATTTTTACACTTTCATAGCAAATTTGGGCAATCTCGCAGGGAGAAATGTCAAAAAACACCCTAAAAATCATGTTTATGCCCTGTTTTTTGAGCTAGGGGCTGCGCTCATGACTAATCTTGGGATATTGAATTTTTGGAGGGTCAAAACTTATCATTTTAGGAAACCAATCACATTTATGGAAACTTGACAGTACAGGATTTCCAATGAGCTATATTGAGTTCAATTTGGACATTATAAAACCCCTCAAAAATTGAGCTGAAGATGGCACTACACTCCTGACACTAGCGCTACGCTCCTGACTAGTGACTGCTATTTCTGAATTTTTCTTAGTTTTCTGAATTTGACCATGGAAAATAATGATTTTAATGATGTATATTACTTATGTAAATGTAATTAAGTTACTTTTGAGTTACCTAAGGGTAAATACATTAGGTAAAAGTATTTTTGAGGATGAATGAATCAGTTTCATCAAAGTTAGGGATGAGTTAGTATGACCTCCCTACACTTTAGGTTTATAGTTCAGAATTTTTTGGATCAACTCCTCAACTTAGGGATTCAACCCGCGAGGTTGGGAGAATTTTTTTTCTTGCCTATATCTTTCACTTATTTACTCATTTGACAGGTTGGATGTTGTTGTATTGATCAGAGACACTAGTGTATTCAAATTTTGGCAGAAATATATTGGATGAGTTGCAGCTATTTTGATGGGATTCATGTGGTAATTTATTTTGACATAGTTTCTTATTTTTTTGCATATGTATGAATGTTTTGTACTTTCCATGTTCATTCCAGTTCTATGATATGTTTGATCCTCAAGTTTTATATAAAAAATACATCTTTTATGATATGTTTGATCATCATAATTTGTTTCATTTCTTCAGTTTAAAAAGAATTCATGTACTGTCATGCTCTTTTTAGCACCTCACCAGTCTTATCCATTTCACTTAATAACCCTAAAGTGTTAGAATTTCTACCTACCTTACCCCATCAGGTGCCTGCAATTCTGATCTTATTTTCCCTAACCTAGTTACCTCTTGACCTAATTCACTCATCCAACACTGAAACCAACCGATCAAAACCCCTATGCTACTATACCTAGCCTAAAACCTAAGTGATCCAGCCCTCTTGGTTGTGATCCCTTGGAGAGAACCCTCTCCTGCCTAGTAGAGCTAGCTACTTGGTGAGAGCTTGGTCTGTAGTTACCTTTTCTGGTCTCTTCTCAGCCTCAGAGATCCGGTGGAGTGCTAACAGGGTCAACCCTATAGCAAGATATCTGAGTATGGAGGCTAGAATGCAGAATGCAATGGAAAATGAATTTCCATAACCTATATTCCAGTGTTTAAAATAATACCTACCATGATGGGTCAACGGTCATGGAATCGAAGTGGTAAAAAATGTCTCAAAATATTCAATTGGTCCCGAAAACAACCTATCCTAGCACTTGAAAGCCAAAAAGGTCATAAGGCTTAACGAATTCAAAAAATAGACACAAAATTTATAAAAGTGGGTTTTGAATTTCTTTTTAAATTTTGGTATAAATACACCTTTTTGACTTACATTTGTCATTTTTGCATTGTGCATTTGGAGAAAAAAAATTTGGAGAAAAAAACCAACAACTTCAATCTGTAGAAAATTTGAATAACTGATATATTATTCACCGAGATTCTCCTGATCACACACTATTTTATCTTCATGCACAATACAGAATCTCTTCTACCATTGATCATTACATGTGGAAATAAAATCAATTGCATGCGCACATTAAAACCATAAACAATCACACATATGAACACAGTATTTCATGGGAAAACTTAAAGCTGAAAACCCCAACTATTTGTATATTATATGTCATAGAGATCATGTAACAATCATTGTACAAAGCTCCTCACAAGCTCTCAGCACAACCTCCAATTACTACACACTAATCAAGCTAGATCTAGCAAAACACATGCTCCAATCTCTGCGACCTGATAGCCAGCCTCTATTACGTAATCAATGTTGTAGGATGGCTCATTAAATAACTTGAACCACCTGGCTTGTACTGCACAATCCTCATGGGCTCCTCCAATCACTGGTTGTTGCAAATATGCAACAGTATAGTCACAACTGATAGTTAACCTGCTCTTTCACCTATCTCCTCGCACCGGTCTCCACTAAACTCGTCCATGACCGGTTAACTGATGTATTCTTTAGTTGATTTATGATTTAACAATTAGTGAATTAATTAATACTTAATTCACACCACTCATCACTAGTGTATTTATCAGTTAGACTAAATACAACTAGTTCAACTAAGTTAAACCGAACACAACTCCATTAACTGTCTCATCAACTCCACCAAACTCTGCCACATGAGTTCTAACTGAAGTCAACCATGCAAGAATTACCACTTAACCCCTAGAATATCCTATTTCCTTCGTCGCCTCCTTGTCCTAGTGCAATTAACTGAAGTGCTCCAAGAGAATAAGATAATGTTTAGAGTCTAAATATTATTAAGAGCTAATAATATTTGACATCCCTATTTTTAGACCGGCAATCTAAAAATAGATTCCGCCCAATATGTCTAAAAATAGAAGTCCATCTATTTTTCCAACTTGACCAACCCTCCACAAATAGCATCCTGCAACTCATAGAATCATGATCCACATGTCTAAAAATAGACATAGTCTAAAAATAGAATTTGCGCCAAAAATAGCCTGCTGGCCCACTTAGTGAAGGCGACTCCTTTCCACTAAGCTCATCATCTTGTTGCAATCTCAACATAAATACAACTTTTTGACTTACAATTTTCATTGTGCATTGGGAATTTGGAGAAAAAATCTCCGGAGCAAAACAACCAACAAGTTCAATCTGCCCAATTTCTTAGCCAGATTACCGTGAATCTTCCAGGTAATTGCCTCAATCACTTCCTTAGTGAATTTTCTAATCATTTCAAGTTAATTTCAAATGATTTGACCATAGGAATTCTAATTTTAGATTTACCCTCTGTGTATACGCGGGTTGACCATATTGAAGTCGTGTGTAGACGCGACTGTGTATGAAAGTAACTCGCGTATGCACAACACAATTTTTTGAATCAAGGATTTAATGAATGAAAAACTTGAATGATGCAGGATTTCTATTAGTTGGAGAGAGAGGGAACACATTGCCATTGATAATGAAGTGATGGAAGATCCTTTGGCATTGGATGCCCTTAGAGGGTGCGGTTTATTAAAATTCCTCAAAATTCCAAACATGAAGACAAACACAAGATTGCCTGAAATGCTTGTGAATTACTGGGATCTAGAAGAGGATGCCTTTATGATTGATCAGATGCCTCTGTGGATTGAGGTAGAGGACATATACTTCATCACTGGACTTTCCCAGAGAGGAGAGCCAGTAAACTTGCAGGGGAAGGCCCCAGGAGGACTCAATGTAGATGACTACATTCGACTCTATTGTTCAACAGATACTCAGAAGGTTGGAACTCAGATCCCAATCATAAATGTAGAGGGATTACACATGAGAATCCTTATTTTCACAATTGTCCGAGTAGCCGGATCAACATCATTGCATCAAGCCTCACGAGCTACAATGAGTTTGGAAATAGACATCCTAACTACATTATATGACTGGTGCACAACTTTATTGACCAACTTGAAAAAGCAATTGAATTCAATTCGGAAGAATAAGACCAAGCATTTTGGATATGAAACTATCTTTTTTTTTTTTTTTTGAGAGAGATTACCTGGGCTTCGACCCAAGGTGATTTCAACAATCAACAGCCCAAGAGATCCACACATAGCAAGGTGGGTTGACTTGATGAAGAGACTATGGGGTGACGAGGTCCCTAAGACTATCTTTGATGACGCGTTCTTCCTTTGGTGGGGAGAACAAGTCACTGCCATTGAGGCCTACCCCTATGCAGGTATGGAATTCAGAGCAAACCTAGATCTGCCACTTCCACCCAGTGCTGCATGGGGAGCAATTGGTAAGATTGCTTTTATGATTTTTGATATTATTTGATTTTTTTGGATTTTAAAAAATATGAAATGAAATTCTTTTTGGTAGGAAAACATACTTACAAAATTATTGATCATGACACAGATGTGGGACCAGTAAGACCTGAGGGTCTGTCAAGGCACAGGTGCCGCGAAAGAGATGCGGAAAATGTCGCAGTTGATCTTGAGAGAGTCCTTCACGCCATACAAAGGAACCTGGAGGGTTTAACCCGCCAAGTGCCTATGGCTGTAGTGGAGGATCTGCCAGAGGCTATATAGAGACGTGTGGTTGGTGTACCACGGGATTGGGTGTGACTCTTTAGACGTGCGGCAACTGCCATAGTCTTCTTCCGGGATGCTCATCCAGGGCAGGGCCCTTAGACATGGATTTTAGGATGACTTGATCTTTCTTGTGATAGACATGATCGGGCATAAGCCCTAATTTTGTAGGAAATTTTTGTCTCAATTTTGTATAACATTTTGAACATACGACTCTTATCTATATACAGGCAGTTTCGTGATGTGATTCTCTCATATATACAAATGATAATTGATGATTTTGATGTTTTTAATGTGATGAATGAATTATATGCCAATCTCATGCTTGATTAGCTAATGAATCAACAAATGTGTTTTCTGATCATGGGATATGGATATATGTAAAGAAATTAAATGATCTCTGTAATAAACACGCTAAAAAATTGGCGATATAAATAAGGATCCCTGACACGATAGATTTTATTCAATTGAGACACTCCCAGTAGTGAATCAAAGGATACTACTAACGAACCAACACCAAGAGATATTGCTTCAGATAGTATATCGACCACAACAGTATATTATGCAACATTATTTGAAGCAGGACCAATACATATGGCCCTTGAGACTAACAACTAACCTGATGGATAGCAAATTACCCAAGCCGCGAAAGCCAAATTCTAGGTATGTCGACTAGCACCATCAACAAATCCTAAATAGATCATATCATCCATAGATACTTGCAAAGGCAGATAAAAAATATCAACGTCATAATGAAAACGATAGACAAATATGCACAAAAAATACAATATGTACAAAACCAAAGCAAATTCTAGGCACAAGCCTAGGCATAATACTTCTTAAGATAAAGCCCATATATAGTCTCCAATGTCATTTCCAATAAAATTGTCATCCACCGGAAGCTCCTTCAAGACTCTTTAACGTGTTGTAAGGACCATACCACATGGCTTTAAACTTACCCTCACTCTGAAGCATCCTCTGATCTAGGTGGACAGGCCACCCGCCTATTCCACTTGGGGCCCAACCATTGTCTCTTTCAGTTTTTTTTTCACAACTTACTATTTTTAGTAGTTTTTCGGGTCCTGAACTTTCGGAGCCATTTTGAAGCCCCAAATGGAGATAGTATGCCGAAGTTATGTCCCTAGGAAGTTGAAACACAAATTTACCCAAACGAGGCCCATGGTTTTGGCGCTTCATCTCCTAGGGTTAGTTTTTTGGAAGTTTAGAATTATCCATTGTTTCTCCATAATAAATAGGCCCTCGAGCCTCATTGTAATATAGTCCTAAGCCTAGAAGCCGCCACATCTCTTCTCATATATTTTCTACCAGCACGCTAGCTATTTTATTTCCATCATGTTTGTGAGCATATTTCTGTGATTTGATATTAATGAAATGAAGCCTTATTTCCATTGTATTTCTATGTCTATGGTTATTATGTAAATATGTTGGGCTCTGTACAATCCTGTGTTGAAGAATTGCTGTCTGCTTTTTCTCGATCCTTCTTTGCATGTCCCCAACGAGGTCGGGGTATAAGGAGCTAGGGCTTGATCTGGTGGAACCTTTGCAAGATCAGCCTCGCAAACCTCGACGGAAGCCCATGGGGGACTAAAAGAAAGATGAGGGAGCAGGAGATCCTATCAAAATATTGCTCGAGGAGGCCCTCGAAAAACAAAGGAACGCGATGATGGATAGCTTTGCTCAGATCCTTCAACGGCTGCCCACCGGCGGCGCATCTGCATCCAGTAGCCACTCTGGAGTTACGACTCCCTTTAAGGTACAAGTAAATTTTGACATTCCCATATTTGAGGGTCAAATAGACGCAGATGCCGTAGATAGATGGTTGAATCTATTAGAAGGATATTTCTCTGTTCATGACTTTTCAGACCGGGAGAAGATTATTTTTTGCACTCCTCAAAGCTACCCCCCATGTTAAGGACTGGTGGGAAACCTACTGTGAGAACAAGGACCAGACAAAACCCTCTCTGTTCTCGGCCGTACCAACTTGGAATTATTTCCGAGACGCCGTCAAGGGTAACACAATATCCTGGGAGCTATATGGACAGTAATATATAATTATCACACAAATACAATAAAGGGACTTACATGTAAAGGAGCACAATCATTCCATACCCTCGCGCAAAAATTTGGGTATGAAATATTCGTGAGAAACATTTGGTGCTAAAGCGAAATGTTCCAAATTTTTCTTCAATAAATTGGAACATTAAATTTTGTCTAAATTCATTTAGGAGGTGAATAATTGGGTAAGGAGGACCAATGACAATAAAAACATAAATAAAATCCCTCTAGTATGGAAAGGGATCAACCATGGAACCAGATTCCACACCCTCATGTGTGAAAGGAGATATTTTCAAAGAGGTTTGACCAAGTCAACTGGCGTAGGATATGAGGTGGAAAGCACTACATGGGACAACATAGGAGGGAAGCTTCTAGAGGAAGGGAAACCCTAATTCAAATTAGGGCCCATGGAGAGCCTTCACTTTCTATATATGAAGAGAAGGAGAGCCATTTCCATTCATGCATATGTTTATGATTTCATGTCTATTCAGACATTGAGCATTCTTTGCTGTTTAGCAAGAATTTCCAGGAAACTCCTTTTTAGGATTTCCTCACTTTCTTGAGAGGCCTATTGAAGTTTGGTTCTTCATTTTCCACATCTCTTGGCTGAAGGCCAAAGCATCCTCCTCTAGGACAACATTATTGCTACAACAGCATAATACTGTGTTGTAGGGTGTTGCAGTGGAGACTTCACAACACCTCTTCCATTGCTTTTTTTTTTCAGAGGGAGAGTATTTCTTGCCTTTGGAGGATCAGTTGGAAAGCATTGGAGCTAATTTTCAGATCTTGGCACTTGGCCAAAGTGTTCTACTCCACTCACTGTGCAATACCTCTTAGTGACTGCGTTTATTTCATGGAGTATCTATAGTGAGGGTTTGCAGATTGATTGGAGGGTGAGATCTCAAGTGTAAGGATCAACCTTACACTTTGGAGATCCATTGGAGAGGGTTTACTTCAGATTGCTCATCTTCTTCAACCTTCTCTATTGAGTTCCAGATTTGAGTTACAGCAGCTGCCCAACAACTCCAACATTTTTTCCATTTTGTATATTTCAGCCAATCCCTTGGAGGATTGATGTATTTTTGCTTCTAAGGGTTAGAGCTTTGCTCCCCTATTGTATTTGAGCCATATATTTCCATATTCATGTATTGAAATCATTTTGTAGCAGCGTTCTATCATAGATTGCGTCCTCATAGCCTAGGTTTATGTAGAAATAACAGTATTCTTCCATTTCCATGTACATGTATTGTTGAGGCTTGCATTGCCTTTCTTGAGAGGTTGTTTCCTCAAGAACCTATACTCTTTTACTGCTATAACATTATTCTTGGCTATTCATACATATTCTTGTCTCACAGCTCATAAAATAACATTGTCTCTTCATGGTATGCTCATGTATGTGTTTGCATATTGTTGTAGCTCACTTTTGAGTGGGATTCTTCAAGAAGCTCTATAGACAGAGTCTGAAAAGGGCCAGATAGCCTCTGGATCTCACACTTCCCTGAGAAGGTGACACATCTGGTGAATACCCCTTCAGTCAATCTCTAGAATAGATTGCTGATTGCTGACATTCCTTAAAAAGGAACATTACTGAAGCAGAGTCTCTACAACTTTCTTGGCTCACTTGTGAGTCTTCTCCAAGAAGATCGAATGTTGAAGAAGATGATTTTATCTCTAATCGTGTTCAATCCGCAGGAGACCTTGTTACAAGTCAAATACTCTCACTGTACTCGCAGGAGAAGACAAATATGGAAGGAATACAAAGACCTAAATTAAACCTATTTCTGCCAAGGTAACACCTCTCTATAACAACACAAGAGCGTTATAACGCAGTTGATCAGTGAATGGGCCACATTAGTGGCTAGGGCAACGCTCTGTTTACACTAGAGGGAAGCGTTACCCGTGTTTTAAGTTTGAAATGGGAAAAACCCACGGAGAATGATTTGAATCTCCAGCTTTTTCTCACAAGAGAGTCAGTACAAGAAAGGAAACTGCAAAGCGCCAACTCTTATTGGGCATTGCCATAAACAACTGAACTCTCAAAGAAGGAAAAATCATGGAGGTTGGGGAAACATCTTGGTTTTTTCTATTCAGAACTGGTGGAAAGAGAAGGGCAATGATTGCTCTCTCCATCTCCTATAAAATGGAGTTGAAGGCTCTTGGTTCAAGGTCGAAGGATTGTCAAATTTTTTGAATACTTGTGAAGTAGAGATCATTGTTGTAGTGTGAAGGTCAAAGGTCAAAGAGGTTCATTGAGAACTTGTTGATCAAGACATCACCACTTTGAGAGATAGAGAGATTGGAAGGCTGAGGAGGGCTTGGTACAACCGACGGTTGTAATCCTCCTTTTTACAAATCAATAGAATTGTATCTGTTTTGTCCATTCTATGCGTTGATATTGTCATTATTATTTAATCACTTATATGGCATGAGATGAATGGCTTAGTTGTGCATCATTTAAATGTTTGTTATATATTGGCTTAATTGATAAGAAATGTATGTTATGTTAGAAATTACACAGGTGCTTTAATTGATTGCAGGACCAAGATTTGGAGCTGGTGAAGGAGAACCTCTGCTTCGCTGCCTAGTGCCCTCCAAGGGACTCCAAGATCATTAAAGAAGTAATATGTTATCTTATTCTATCAAATATTTTTAAGCTAATAGGAACATGTATATGCTATCTTTGTGAACCATATAGCTAATATTACTGTCTGCCTCAGGCACCGGAAAGCCCTGAGAGGGATATACGATAACCAACAACCCAAGAATTTTACCCTATAGCAGAATTGGCGACTCCACTGGGGAGTTTCCCCATAGTTTCTGGACTATTTCTTTCCTCCTTTCTTCTTTCCTCTGTTCATAGACCCTTCTGACCAGTACTTATGCCTAGTAGACATTTCAAAAGCTCGCAGAGTTCAATCCTGTTTCTGTTTGACCATCTGAAGAATTTTTCCCTGGCTAACGCTACCTCTTCAGGTTTTCCAGTGTGTTATAACGCAGCCTATGCTTAAATATAGTGCATTAGTCTCTGGATTAATGCTGTCTTTACTCAGAGACAGTGCGTTACTCAGCCAAAATTTGTTGTTCACTGCTGTGATTGTGTTTTGGCTGCATAGTTTTTGGCCATCAGTATCTCTCCTTGACTGAATCCCTGTGCTTGTTTACTAAACTGACATTTCTGTTTGTTTTTTCTTGTTTGGAAAGTTAGTGTTAAAAGAATTTAATTTTTAGAGAAGAATTTTTTCTTTTTTTTCTTTTTTTTCTTTTTTTTTTTGCATCTAGCTGAGTTTATTCTGAAAATTTCAGTTCATAGACTGTTAAGAAGAGGTAGATAGAAGTCTGAATCTTTAAAGTTGAACTGTGCTATTTGAATGTTAGTTCATGGATGTTGAAAAGAAACCTCTTCTTGTAGAAATACTCTTCATCGAATTGAATATTTAGAGCATATTTTGCATGGTTTCTTGAGTCACAATCTCATTACATTTCATACGTCTACTCCCCCTCCGCAAGACTAATAATAAAGTACACTAAGAATCAAGCGATAATAAAATCAATCACATTACTCTTTTTTGAGCTCACACAAACAATAGTTCAGGCTAGGATCTTGGGTTAGGAAAAGTGAGAAAATCACCCAATATCTCAAAACTTAAAACTAGAGTCATTAACGAGCGAAATCCTACTGCACTCATATTATTGGGACCGTTCCTTTACTAGAGCTCAGCGCGCGACAACACTTGGGTGCACAAGAAGGTAGCCCGCCTTTGACTACATCCGGTGGGTGTGTTATATATTGGGGTTCCCTTTGGGGATGTCGAAACTAGATCTGGGATCTAGGTATTCTACCCATATAGCACGATGTCCTTGACCGTGGATCCCCCTGATGATGTCTGTGATTTGAGGTATCTTTAATGGCCATAATTTTTAGGGACTTACACAAGGTGACTGGGACGAGCTGTCCTGGTACCTAAAACAGACGGACCCACTCTGTCTTCGGTCTTTAGGAGGGTAATCGTCTTCACGAGAGTGCTTACACCTATCGTCTGAGGTTCGGGCAAAGCTCTAGAGTGACCGTAACTGTACTTTCGACCAACCCTCTCTGTATACTATTATGATACTGGATTTCATCACCAGCAAATGGTAGTACTCAGATAGGGCACCCTATTCTGGCTGCTTGCTGATTGATTTTAGAGTCCTTTTTTATTTTTTAGGTGTGTGGTTACTGTCATTGAGACTTTATAATACATCACAATTTATTAAAATTTGTTAAAACTAAACAGGTCACCATGGCGTCATCCGACCCACGCCGTCTGTCTTGATGACAGCAAGGTCTACCTCTTCTAACTATTGAGGAAGAGTTGAACCTTGGTGAACTCGTGCCTTCTACGGAAGAGCAGTATTTTTTGACAAATCCTGATTTTCATGTAGCCTCATATCATATGGAATTCTCGGAGGACCCTTTCACGGAAGGGGTTGTACCTCATTACAATCCTCCACTCACTGATCCATTGGGGCCTGTGATAGTTCAAGTACCACCATGCCAAGAGATGTCTTCGGCCGCACAAACATCCATTTCACCACCAGCATCCCCAGGGTCGATGCCAATGGAAACCCTCCCAGGTTCGCCACCATCCTCCCCGCCGGTCCTCAGTTCTATGCCATCACTTGGTAATCCCAGTAGTCAACATATACCTAATCCAAACCCTATGGTCAACACAACTATCAGTGGCTTGCCGAATCCTTCGGGATCTACTCCTACCGTGACCACATTGGGACCCACTGTTTCTCCCCCTACGATTATGACTACTTTGGTTCCGTTTAGCAACCCTTTCAGTTGGAACCCTCTGCTGAGTTCAAACCCCTTGGCCACTATACCAGGGGGCAGTGTCACCAGCACGTAGGTAGCAGGGAACATTTCACTTCCCCTGCAATCCTTAGGAAAAATGGGACAACCTATTGTAAATAATATTCCCTTAGGTGGTTCAAATATAGGTGTAGGGTCTATGCCATTGCCAAACTATGCAAGTAGTAGCATGCCTCCGGGAAACTCTATTGCATCCATTTGGACTAACCAACCCCAACCTACATCTGGAATGGGAGGGCACTTTTATACTGGGGGCAACCAACCGTTCGCCCTGCAATACAATATGCCCTATGGACAGCAACAGTATGTCCCTACTCCCCCACCTATAGGAATTTTTTATCAAAGTCATACTTATCCTCCTGGTAACACATTGATGGGTGGACCCTATGGTCTAAGTAGTCAGCCCATACTGCCTTGGTTAGATTCGGGGGCAAATCCACAATTGCTATTTTTGGCAGCTTTGGAAATCCCCGATATCCATAAACTGACTAATGATCCCATCAACCACAACTCACTCTGGCCTCCAGTACCGCATAAGATTCCTTTTGACATCTCGAAGTTCGATGAGAAAAAAGGGGACGACCCAATCGCACACATCACTACCTTTCATCTATGGTCTATATCCAATTCCATGGTGGATGATAGTTTCTGGCTTCGACTGTTTCCCCGCACGATTACAGGAAATGTTGCCAAGTGGTACATTGAATTTCCATGCGCCGCCATCAATACATTTGGTGCTTTACCGACGGAGTTTCTAAAGAACTTCCAATTACCAATTAGATTTGAAACTGGAACGGAACTGTTAACTTCTCTACGCCAAGACACCGCCACCCACAGCTCTGATCACATTCATGAATGGAGACGTCGAAGGAGGTTAGTCAAAGCGCCAATCCCGGATCATCTCTTAGCAAATTGGTTTTGTAAGTCCCTCTTACCCTACATTTCTAAAGACATTGGCCTTTCCGGTGTGGTTACAGAAGATAAATGCATTCGACGTGCCCAACATTTGGATTTAATCTATTCACAATCTGGCACGCTATATGATTTTCTCCCCAATGCCCCTGGTAACCCAAATCCTCCGGCTACTCAGAAAACTGGAGCTCATGCCGATGGTCTCGTTGGCACGATCTCTAGTGTAGCCACAAAATTGTCTCGGGGGAAAACCTCCCAGCCATTGTCGGCTGCCACCGCCCCTCACCAAACGACTACTCTTCCTACCACTGAGGTGAATTCTATGCAAACCTCACAAAAACCTAGCGAGAAAAATAAGAAGAACAAGAAAAAGACATATTCTTCGGAAGATCAGTCAGATAATTAGAATAACCCTAATCAGAAAAACGCTGCCAAAAATGAAAAAGGGAAAGATAAACCCATGAAATTTCCTTGCAAGATCTGTGCAGAGGACCACTTGACATACAAATGTCCTTGGCTGCAGGAATGCAGCGATTTTATTGCAAACAAGGATTCTGGGTGAATACCTGCTGTTCTTCATAATCCTTTCCCTAATCAACAACAGCAACATCAACACATTGTTGACAATCTGCCACAACCCCATCAACGGGGCAATGGTGGTTCACATCCTTCCGGTGAAGGACCATCTGCCATTTATGGCATTGAGAGTGTTGAACTTCAAACAAGAGCCAAGCTTTACGGAAATCCTACCATAGATGCTCAAGAACCTGGTAATAGTTCAAATCCACCGCCACCCAACGATTTGCATATCGAACGGCCTATTGCTGACTCCGTGATTCATCCCCCCAAAGGGACACTTCGACGCACGACTCATAACACCTCTGCACGTGTAGCCCAAAACTACAACATTCTAGAAGATTTGGCGTAGGCATCGTCAGCTATGTCTACTCTCGAAGTATTACAAACCTATCCAGCACAAAGGAAAGCCTTGCTTTCGACCATTGGTGGAATATACCCCCAGGATTCCATGCTAGCTATCTTTGATATGGAAAAATATAAACCTCGCCTCTCACACCAACTCGCATTCTAGGTGTAGGTTGTGTCGAAAGGGAGACCAATCCATCGCACTGTCATAGACGAAGGTGCTTCGACCTGCGTTATGTCACAAGCTTGCTGGCTCAATTTGGGTTCTCCTACCTTAACACTGCCATCGAATTCCCTCAAAGCTTTCGATGGCCACACATTCCTCCCAAAAGGATACCTTGCTAGCTTTCCCATCACTCTGAGTGGGAAAATGGTAAACGTGGACATTGAATTCGTAGAATGCCATCTAGGCTATAATATATTGCTTGGTCACAGTTGGTCTTATGCCATGACCGCCATTATGTCTTCGGTCTTCCGACTCATCCTATTTCCATTGGATGGGAGAATAGTCACAGTGGATCAGTTATCCTTCTGCACCCCTGATTATGCCACATTACCAAGTAGCATTCCACCCCTAATAGGAGGCTTTCCTGAATCTTACGTCAGTATCAGTACCGGTCTTCTGAAGGCATCTTCCCTACTGGGTTGTTTTCCTCTCCCGCTGCCACAGATCCCAAACACGGTTGCAATGATATCCACCACTTTGGATGGCTCTATCGACCCATGGATCATCCCGGTACCTTCATACATTGATTCCTACAGAGATCAGATGCCGCTCTCACCAGCCGAGTTGGCTTACCAAGCCATCCAAATCACATATGAACCCTCCACTGCTATGGTTTCGACCAACGGTACAAACCTCCCACCCATCACAGTTCTCTCTAAGGATCTCCTCAATGAAGTATTGCCTATAGACGAAGCTATTCGAGAGATCATGTCTCTAGAAGAACGACCTTGGGGAGAGTTTCACCATCGCGCTTCGATGATTGACTCAGAGGTGATAAAAACTGAAATCCCATCTTTTGACCAACCTGAGATGGTTCCCTCCGCTTATACGAATTTTCAAACTATCAATTCATAAGGGAACATGGGTAATCTTTCTAAGACAATGCTCATTGATATCTCGGTCAAAAAGGGTATCGTGGAAAATATTCATATTGGAGTCGACTGCGATCCTGAGGAAATTGCGTGCTTCACATCCCTTTTCAAGGAATTCCGCGATGTGTTTGCTTGGTCTTATGAAAAAATGCCCGGCATAGACCCATATATCGTCGAGCACGAAATAAAGATTTATGACAATGCCAAACCAGTTTGGCAACGACTCAGACCTCTCCACCCGCGCAAAGCAGCCACCATCAAAATTGAGGTAGAAAAAATTTTAAACGTTGGTTTCATCTATCCCGTCGATAAAAAACAAGGCACCATTCGAGTTTGTGTTGACTATCGCGATCTGAACGCCGCTTGTCCCAAAGACAATTATCTTACACCGTTCATAGATCAAATTCTCGATGATTGTGCCAGATGCGAATCTTTTTCCTTCATGGATGGATTCTCGGGCTATAACCAGATTGCAATTAAAAAAGACTACCAGCATAAAACTGCCTTCATCTGTCCTTGGGGCACATTTGCGTATCGTAAACTCCCATCCGGTCTGAAGAATGCTGGAGCGACTTTTCAGCGGGCTATGGACTACGATTTTCATGACATTCGACATATTGTACAGGCTTACTTGGATGACCTTCTGGGCCATTCCAAGAAACGACATGATCACCTTGCTCATCTAAAAGAAATTTTTGCTAGGTGTAGATTCTACAATATACGTTTGAATCCTCATAAGTGCATATTTATGGTCGATTCCGGATGTCTGTTAGGTTTCATTGTCTCCAAGCACGGGATTAGGGTTGATCCCGATAAGGTTAAGGAAATTGTTGAATTTCCGGCACCACAATCCATCCTTCAACTCCAACGTTTGCAAGGGAAGGAAAACTTTTTACGTCGATTCATCTTTAACTATGCCAAGATGACGAAAGGATTTATGCGATTATTGAAGAAAGGAACACTATACTTGTGGGATGACCAAGATCAACAGTCATTTGACGCTTTAAAACATGCACTTGTTTCAGCCCCACTCCTTAGTGCCCCCGACTACTCACACGACTTTCTCCTCTACCTGGAAGCCTCACCATCCTCACTTGGAATGGTTCTGGTTCAAGTTCACAGTGACGACAGTGAAAATGTGATATACTATTTCTCCAAAGGTCTAATCGGACTGGAATTACATTATTCACATGTGGAGAAACTTTCTCTAGCGGTAGTTTTTTCCGTCACGCGACTCCGACATTATATATTGCTGCGACAGA
The DNA here is from genome assembly GCA_034641835.2 of Pinus albicaulis. NCBI lineage: Eukaryota > Viridiplantae > Streptophyta > Pinopsida > Pinales > Pinaceae > Pinus > Pinus albicaulis. Next base: position 1,851,643,053 of record CM076578.1, on the reverse strand, counting down.
CTACGGTTATTACTTTGGAGAACCCCATGCGACATATCCTGTCTAGAAAAATTATTGGAGGAAAATATTCTAAATGGATCATAATCCTCCAAAAATTTTATTTGGTCTTCACAGCTGCCAAAGCAAAGAAATCCCTCGTCTTCACCGAATTATTATCAGACCTTCCCAGAATCAACCCAGGAGAAGTAGCTCATGATCCATTACCTGATGAATCTGTATACTTGGTTGATTCTTCGAACCCATGGTATGGAGACATTTTGGTCTACCTACAAACCCAACGCTTCCACCCAATTCTCACATCCGATGACCGTCGTCGTATCCGCCACCAGGAAAAACACTACCTCATGCTAAACGATACACTATATCGTCGTGGTGTGGATACTATTCTCCGACGTTGTCTCACTTTCGATGAGGCAGAATGCATTTTGAATGACTGCCACGCAGGGGCATGCAGCGGTCATCTTTTGAGCATAGCTACTGCCCAAAAAATCTTGCGCATAGGTTACTATTGGCCCACTTTGTTTAAAGACTGCATTACAGCAATCTAGAAGTGCTATCCATGTCAAATTTTCACAAAGAAAATGTGCGCTCATCCTGCCCCCCTTCATCCGGTTATCTCCATTGGTCCTTTCGCTAAATGGGGAATTGACTTTGTCACCTGCAATCCCACTTCAGAAAATGGACACAACTACATCATGGTTGTGGTCGACTATTTTATGAAATGGGCAGAAGCCCTTCCCACTTTCAAGGCCGATGGCAAAACCGCCGCTCTCTTCCTGTTCAATCAAGTAATTTGTCGGTTCGGCATACCCCTATCAATTGTCACAGATCATAGATCCCACTTCCAGAATCATATGATGACCGAATTAACATTCATGCTAGGTTTTCATCAAGATCATTCCTCATCTTGTTACCCTCAAGCTAATGGTCAAGTTGAAGCCGTAAATGGCGTCCTCAAAACCATGATTCATCGATTGGTCGGAAACCATAAAACCACATGGCATCGGAAGTTGTATTCCGCGTTATGGGCATACCGAACGTCAGTCAAAACTGCCACAGGTTTCACACCATTCCAACTTGCTTTCAGCCTGGAGGCAGTAATTCCAATCGAGTGCGAAATTCCATTACTCAAACTTGTCGTTGAACTCCTGCCTGACACCACTACCACAGAAGAGCACTTGCTCTCACTCGATCATTTGGACAAAACTCGTCGAAATTCTACACTAGCACTCGAAGCTCACTAGCGCCGAGTCAAGGCTCAATACGACAAATCTGTCAAGCCTCATTCTTTCCAAGAGGGCGATCTTGTTCTACTTTATGATCAGAAACATGACCTCTTGGGGGCAGGAACACTCCAACCATTATGGCTCGGTCCTTACATCGTCACTAAATTCCTCTCAAAAGGAGCTTGCGAACTTTAGGACTGTAATGGAATTCCACTCGCGGAGCCCCGCAACGAGCTCTATTTAAAGAAGTATTTTTCCTAGTTTCGCACTAGGCATATGCTTTGTAATTTTATGTATATAAGTTTTTCTTATTGTTTTGATGTCTCTAGATATTTTTTGGTTTTCGAGGTTTTTTTTTTCTCTCATGTAGTGTTTTTTCACACAGATTCCATCAACCTCTTTATCATACGTCGGATATGCGGACAATGCTAGTTGTCACACTAGACGCATTGCTTCAGCTGCTTGGGTTCTCTACACTCCTGAGTCGGACCTCCTTGGTTTCGGGGGAATATTCCTGGTTAACACCACCAATAATGCTGTCGAGTACATGTCAATGATCTAACTCCTCATGGAAGTGGAATCTCATGACATCTCCAATTTAGTGGTCAGGTTAGACTCCCAACTCGTCATTATGCAGTTAAACAATCATTATCGTGTCCCTCATCCAGTCTTGTTACGTTATTTTTTAAGGGTGCAACTTTTAGAACGTCAATTTCAAACAATTACATTTGAGCACGTTCCTAGAGAATTTAATGCAATAGCCGATTCTTTGGCAAACTATGTGTTAGATTGCCATTTGTCACATTTACTATAAAAGATTTACTCATGAGTATATATATTTTTATCCCATTGAAAATACATAAAAAACTAAAAAACACAAAATCACCAAAAGAGTATATATATATATATATATATATATGTCATGTCTAGAACAATAGTTACATAAAAAAAACTTCCAAAACTTGGGTGTTTTACAAAAATTTGGCTATACTAAGCCATGCTCTGACACTAATACATCTGATCTGCCAAGCTAGGCTTGATGATCATGGTAGCATACAACTGCTCTATCTATCCTCCTCAGAGGCACCAGGTATCTCTCCGGCACACCGATGGTATGCCGTTGCAAATGAACTAGAACCTCCCGCATAGGAAGGGGTGGTATGCCCATACTCAAACCCTCCAGGTTTCTGGAGAGTTCATGTAAAACTTGGGCATCATCATCCTCGGCGACTTCCACATCCTTTGCTGGTGCGCCAGCCCCGGGTAGCTGCAGTCGTCGCCGTACATAGCGAGGGGCCCCAACTGGCCGAACAGGTGCCACATCTATGTCAAGCAAACAAACGCTTCGCGTCAAAACATAATTTTCACCCTATTTCAACAAAAAAAAAAATTGCATAAACATTCAAAAGACAAAAAACAAAGTACTTCTTTGAAATACACTGATCTTTTCCTTCTTACCATCGAGTCCCCACTGGGTACCAGGGAGCAACACTAACTCCGGATCGCGTGTGAAGTTCATCCCTGCATATGGATAATCCTCAATCATAATAATCTGGGAGTTTAGCCAATCAAAAAATCCATCATCAAAATAGTGGTGGACGGGACCCTCTCCATTCCGTGGAAGCAAAGCGGTCCCACCGAGCCTGCCTTGGCTCGCGTGGGCCCAATGGCGCTATAAAAATCCTGGGCCTCATCAATGGTACCCACTCCAGTAAGAAAGAGACGATCAGTGTACCATACCCAAACTCTCTTTGGGTACGGGTCTTACATGCGGTAAGCTCTGCTCGGACCCGACGGACAACTCCGTCACACCAGTCAAAAACCTGAGGTTGCATACAGTCCAAGGCTAGGAGCATCTGCGCCTTGGTGGCCACATGCTAACTCTTGGCACCTACCAAGCGAACAATCATCCATAATATAGACTGCAGTGGTCTCAAAGTCACCCATGTGATTGGTATCGATTTGCTCACAGCCTGAGTGTCACGTATGCAATGCGCATGAATTAGATTAGTAGTGGAACATGGGTCAGCTCTGGACCCCGTCAAGTTGGGTCTCGCCCCACGACATGATAGGCCAGTAAAAAAGTACACATCATCCTTTTCGATTGAGAGCTCATTGCCCCCTATCCGAAAGACGTGGTGCCATTCGTCCCATTGCTAGATTAGCCACCTCAGGAGGTCCTCTTGACCCCTCATCAGTTCTAAGTGGGCATATTTTAGCAATCCACATCTGCAGAGAGCCATCAAGCTTGCAGCATCCGTCACCATCTCTCGTTCTTCCTGTTCATGTTCTCTCTCTCGCCAGATACTCATGATTAACAGTTGAATACCTGCAAATGTAACATTTTCAACCGATCAAAACTTGCCTGGACCACTTCAAAACCGTGAAAAACGAGTTACTAAAAAACACGGTACACCTAACGCTGGCCATAGTATAAAATAGAGCGCGCTAATGCAGCATCCCTTCACGGGTTATTCGTTTAACGTGGCTGTAACACTACTGGCCCACGTTAGGCGCAAGCATTTTTCAAGGCCTCACAATTTTCTCATTTTGAACCAGCAAAAAGTAACAAAAAGACAATTAAATGATAGCAGGAGGTTCGAGCTCTTACTTGGATCTCGCGGGAAGGAAAATCGTTGCCCGGATTGACCGTAATCGTCAGTTGAAGATTTCACCCCTTTTCACCCCAGAGCTCCTTCACAGCACTCAAAACAGTGAAAATGAAGGTCTTCCGACCTTCTTATAGCAAATTCTGGGGCATGACTCTCTTACGCTAATCGGAAAAAGTCATGAATTCTTGTTATGCATGTGTCGCAACTATTGAGATTTTGTACTGATGTTCTGATGAGTGATCAAGATTTATATGAAGACATACTCATGTTTAATCGAGCGTTATTTTTATGGTATTTTTCTTGCTCGTTAATCCGAAAAACCTTGAGTTCCCTTCTTCGGACTCGTTAAACTTATATGAAGTTGATATCGAGCGTTCTTTTAATGGTCTTTTTCTTGCTCGTTAATCCGAAAAACCTAGAGTTCTCTTCTTCAGGCTCATTAAAACTATGAAGAAGCACTGAGCTTTCTTTTTAGGAACCTTTTTCTCGCTCATAAAACTAAAAAAGCCCGAGTTGACTTTGTCGGGCTTGTTAAACTACCATGACAGAGAGTAAAGAGCCATTCTTTTCCTCTTCTTCAAAGCTCTTTAAACTGAAAAACTAACCGAGTTTTCTCTGCGTGACTCGTTACAATTTCACGGAGGGCACCGAGTTTTTCTTTGTTGGACTCGTTAAAATTTCACAAAGAGTATTGAGTTTACTTCGTCTCGTCGTACTCATAACAAAATGAGGTAGACGTCCATCGAACATAGATTTCTCACTTTTCCGGCTTCGATGGACTAACTTACAGAAAATGAATTGTTTCGGGCTTACTATTCTCCCTTTTTCGTGCCTGGTTATCAAGACATGACAAAGGTACCCCAATGGAGTCGTCTTTTACAATATTTTTCAGACTCTCGAAACATGAAAAATTCACCGAGTTTACTCATCTGGACTCGTTAAACCTAATCAGACGGGGCACGGAGTTATCTTTTATGATATTTTTTAGACTCTCTAAACATGAAAAATTCACTGAGTTTACTCGTCTGGACTCGTTAAACTTAATCAAATGGGGAAAAAATTGGACAAAATGGATACTACCTCAGTTACATTTTAGAAAGGTCAATTTGGCAGCAAAATTCTTGAACATGGCACTTCCCAGAAAAATCTTTCGCAGTTAGGCGAACCCTACCATCTATATTAGCCTTCATCTCCCAGTGTCCCTGCACCGGTAAAATCCTAACACACTGTTTGGTGTTCATTAAGCCTCAGCTGCCTAGTACCCTGTTACAGTGCCTTCTATTGTTCAAGCAAATCTCGCTATCTACTGCTCCTGTTATCAACCAAACTGCTCATTATGCCAGAAATTATTTGTCTTCTGACATCCCCATTCACTCTTCATTATCTCAATCATAAACAAAATCAGTTGGTTTCTGTTTCGTCTTGACTGATGTAGGATGCCTCAGTGCCTACCTTTCAACAGATCTCTTCCTATCGACTTCAACATCTTATCTAGGAAGTTGATCCAGAAACCCATCAGTACCTGAATACTTGCAGACATTAGTGGCAGGTAGTCTTTTGTTTGATCAGGATTCTTCATCAGTGGCTCCTGGTCGAATGATTCTATGAGTGTTCGACTTCAACTCATTTTATTCACACTCGCTAGATTGTACTGTGCATCTTAGGGACCATCATCATTATCGGTGGCCACCTTCGCGTCTGTTAACAGTTTTTATTATCAAATGGTGATCAGACGATTTCTCACATGTTCGACAATAGCTCCTTCATTCACATGTTGAGAAATATGCAGTTTAAGTGAATCGGCGGTCAAGACCATGGGGCAAAGGTTACATCATTAAAGTTGTGTTCCCTCCCCCAAGTTGCGATATTGTTTATGGAGACAGCTTCTTCAGCCTGATCCTGTCATGACAGACACTTCCACATCGTGCTTATCGGCAGACAAATTCTTCATATCTGTATTCTAGAGAAATCATGTTGTTTAAGCTATTGAGCATGGGAATGCCCGACTCAAGGCAGATACTATATTTTTTGACATATGTTGTTGTTTTAGGTTTTCCTCAGGCTTTCAATCTCTTTATCTCTACTACACACATTGTAAAGTATTTTGGCCATCATCTTCATCTCTGACCTCACACTTTAGGGGGCATCTGTTACAGGTCAAAAGACCTCCTCATCAACTCAGAGGAGAAGACAAATATGGAAGGAATACAAAGACCTAAATTAAACCTATTTCTGCCAAGGTAACGCCTCTCTATAACAACACAAGAGCGTTATAACGCAGCTGATCAGTGAATGGGCCGCGTTAGTGGCTAGGGCAACGCTCTGTTTACACTAGAGGGAAATGTTACCTGTGTTTTAAGTTTAAAACGGGGAAAACCCGTGGAGAATGATTTTAATATCCAACTTTTTCTCACAAGAGAGTCAGTACAAAAATGAAACTGCAAAGCACTAACTCTTATTGGACCTTGCCATAAAAAACTGAACTCTCAAAGAAGGCAAAAGCATGGAGGTTAAAGAAAAATCTTGGTTTCTTCTATTCAGAACTGGTGGAAAGAGAAGGGCAATGATTTCTCTCTCCATCTCCAATAAAATGGAGTTGAAGGCTCTTAGTTCAAGGTCGAAGGATTGTCAAAGTTTTGAATACTTGTGAAGTAGATATCATTGTTGTAGTGTGAAGGTCAAAGGTCAAAAAGGTTCATTGAGAACTTTTTGATCAAGACATCACCACTTTGAGAGATATAGAGATTGGAAGGATGAGGAGGGCTTGGTACAACCGACGATTGTAATCCTCCTTTTTACAAATCAATAGAACTGTATATGTTTTGTCCATTCTATGCATTGATATTGTCATTATTATTTAATCACTTATATGGAATGAGATGAATGGCTTAGATGTGCATAGTTTAAATGTTTGTTATATATTGGCTTAATTGATAAGAAATGTATGTTATGTTAGAAATTACATGGGTTCTTTAATTGATTGCAGGACCAAGATTTGGAGCTGGTGAAGGAGAACCTCTGCTTCGCTGCCTAGTGCCCTCCAAGGGACTCCAAGATCATTAAAGAAGTAATCTTCTATCTTATTCTATCAAATAGTTTTAAGCTAATATGAACATGTATATTCTATCTTTGTGAACCATACAGCTAATCTTACTGTCTGCCTCGAGCACCGGAAATTCCTGAGAGGGATATACGATAACCAACAACCCAAGCATTTTACCCTATATCAGACCTCTCCAAGGAGGTCAAGAATATTGAATAAGAATAAGAGGAAGTACCATGCACTTCCTATTATCATCAAGAAGAAGACATTGAGCACGGAAGACACTTGGATTATCAAATTCTAAGTGATTACCTTGCTGAGTATAGATCTCAAACTAGAGGCTTCAAGGAGGCTCTAGATTTTCCTCATTTCATCCAGCTAAAGGAAGAGAAGAGACCATGTAGCAGAAGACAAATAAAAGGAAATATATTTTTTTTGTCTACCTTTGATGGATCATCTAATGCAAAGAATTGGGTGAGAAAGTTGGAGGCATTTTTATTACTAAATCCTGTAGTAGAGAAGGAAGATGTTGAAATCTCAGCGCTGCACTTGAATGGTCAAGCCTATGATTGGTGGAGCAGCCACTTGAATCATGAAGGGGTGAAAACTTCTGCAAAGTTCATCCAAGGGTTGATCAAAACCTTTGATGATGAAGGGACAAAGAAAGAAAATATCACATCACCACCTTGTCATAACGTTGTCACACTCATGGAGGAGCAGCTACATGAATCAACAGTTGGGGCAGCCAACACTTTTGAGGAAGGAAATCTTGCAGCCCTACAAGAAGTTCCAAATTCACATCAAAGTATGAAAATATTTCCACATTCCATTGTTACAGCAAATTATTTTGATAAATGTGGAGATTTACTTTTGCATGACCAAGGGTGAAATCACACTACTACCATAGAGCAGCTTGGTTGCACTACGCTGTGCAACATGGAAACACTCAAGAAGGAATAATACCATCATTCTCATGAGCCATTTTTGGGTTGTACATCACATTGGAGGTTGGGTTTTGAAGACTTGAAGTTTGATGGTAGACATCTTGGAGTAAGAAACCCTTTCTCCCTTCAAGATGACATTTTCTCAATGAGATCCTCTCAGCTCAAAGAGGAACTTCTACTTTCAGATCCAAGACCTCATGGATTTTGGAAGACTATGGGTGAGAGGGAGGTCTCAAGGAGAGATCTCATTGGAGGGGCACTTCAACACACCATGGAGTGCAATGTTTTTCTTCCTTTCTCACAAGAACAGATAGAAGATGGAGGACATCTTAGGATGGATAACATCTCTCATGCTTGTGTTGGACATCCCTTGAGCCATACACATCATGATGGGAGGTTTTTTCCTACCACCTATTTGGGTCTTGATAGGGTCTCATTGATCCTTGAGAAGCTTGCATTTCAAAATCCCATGAAGTGCAAAGACAGGAATTTGATTTGGGAAGATGGTAGCCTTCATGGGAGGAGTACCAAGATGAGGATAATAAGGAGGCATCCACAAGTGATTGAGTGGATGTGGCTAATGAGAAAGGAGCTGGGAGGCTACTTGCAAATTTATGATACTGGGCAGCAAGAGGCTTGGCTGCGTTGGTTACTCTTGAAAGAGTTTGGACATCACTTGGCAAACGCTCTTCTTAAGAGTAGGAGGATGGATACTTGCATCATTGAGCAGCATAGAGTATGGATGCATGATGTTGGTGTGACACTCATATCATTAATTGTGTCTTCATCACATGAGTTGTATGATGGAAGTATGGAGAGGCAGCAAAATATTTTCTTGCTTTGCTTGTTTTTGGGAGAGCAAGAGCAGATTTGCTCTCACACTTTGCATGATGTTGCAGGAGGAGGAGATGGCATTGTCTCATTGGTCTTTCATGATTTGGAAGCTCTTCCATCTTGGGGAGTATTCCATATTTTTTGCAGCATTATTGGAGGAATCTTTGACAAGGATCATGTCAAAGAACAGAGTTTTGTATTGACAGGGGCTTATTTGCATAAGCTCACAGCGCTATCACTCGGGAGCAGAGACTTATGGATGAAGTGTGCCCAGCGGAAATGTGGTGGATCCATAACCCACAGGTCCCAGGATCATTTCATATTTGTTTCACTTGATGAGAAAATAATAGGTAATGATGATAGAGACATCTATGGCATATTCTTCTTAACTTGGATTTCCATGCATGAGGAGGATTATCTTCTTGCAGCACATGGTTCATTCTTCTTCATAGCATGCCAAAAAACTATAGAGGAATAATTTATGGACCCATGTACCATCTTACTTCCAGCATATGGTGAGGATTTTTCTTTTACATTCATTGATTTGCACACTCTTACCATTATTATACAGTGCATTACTTCACAAGAGGGAAGCTTGTCACATTGCTCCATGAGTTTTATTGGGCCAATCTACATGATGGAGGCAGCCATCTCTTTTGTGGCCTTGGGAAAATGCTTAATCATCAAATGTATGTTCAGTTTCTGCACTATAACATGTATTATATGAAGACATGCATGATCAACCATGTAGAAAGAAACATTTTTCCTTATACTTTCCTCAAGCAGCAGCTTGTAAAACTGTGTTGTACTTGTTTGGGAAGTTGTTGGTACCTTCTTGCACCACATGAAACCTTCAGCATTCTATCCATTATATTGCTGATCATGACTTCATTTTCTGATATATATCATATTTTTATGAGAAGCATGATTATGATAGAGGCACATGAGTTGGATGTGTCTTTCAGTGGGAAAAATTCTCACAATTTCTGCACTACATGTTCTAATGGGAGCATGGGAGGAGATATGGCCACCACAGCCAAATGTTTGTTATCTTTTGAGGTGGGCCATGAGTTTGGTATTCATCCATTTTACAGCCATGGGAAAATTCTTGATCATGTATTGTTGCTGCATTCAGCCATTTACTATCCACTAGTAGATGTGATGGATCTTGTACATTGCTTGCCATGTAATTTTCTCAAGTTGCAGTGGATGAAACTGCATTGTGTCCTTTTGAGATGTTGTTTGCACTATGTATCATCATGTAAAACCTACAACAAACTTCTCATTTTCATGTTCTATGATGAACTTGTCCTATTCCTCATGGATGGATTGTTTTGGGCCAGCTTGTTCTTCATTGTTGGAGGAGATCTCTTTGGAGGATTTTTCTTCATTTTTCCATTTGAGGGAAATGCTTTTGCAGCCCAGGATCATCACACAATCTAAACTTGTCATGAGTGGAGATAAGGACAGAATGGGGTAGGCTATGATGCATACCATGATCAGATTTTCAGCCCACATTCATTTCCGAAGCTTGAGGTGGAAGGAGATTTTCAGGAGTTGCCTTGTTGGGAGGTGGCTCATTTTGTTTGGATGATTTCTTAGGGATGGAGGATCCACATGAGGGAGATGTTCCTCATTATATTTCAGACTCCATGCCTTGAGTGGAGACTCTTCAGTTCTATCCTTGCAGTTGCTTGGGGACAAGCAACATTTGGGAGGGGAGGACTGTAATGTTCCAAATTTTTCTTCAATAAATTGGAACATTAATTTTTGTCTAAATTCATTTAGGAGATGGATAATTGGGTAAGGAGGCCCAATTGATAATAAAAACATAAATAGAATCCCTCTAGTGTGAAAAGGGATCAACCATGGAACCAGATTTCACACCCTCATGTGTGAAAGGAGATATTTGCAAAGAGGTTTGACCAAGTCAACCAGCGCAGTGTATGAGGTGGAAAGCACTACATGACAATGTAGGAGGGAAGCTTCTAGAGGAATTGAAACCCTAATTAGAAGTAGGGCCCATGGAGAGCCTTTATTTGCTATATATGGAGAGGAGGAGAGCCATTACCATTCATGCATATGTTTATGATTTCATGTCTATTCAGACATTGTGCATTCTCTGTTGTTTAGCAAGAATTGCCGGGAAACTCCTGTTTAGGATTTCCTCACCTTCTTGAGAGGCCTCTTGAAGTTTGGTTCTTCATTCTCCAAATTTCTTGGCTCAATTCCAAAGCATCTTCCTCCAGGACATCGTTATTTCTGCAGCAGCATAATACTGTGTTGTAGGGTGTTGTAGTGGAGACTTCACAACACCTCTTCCATTGCTTCTTTTTCAGAGGGAGAGTCTTTCTTGCCTTTGGAGGATAATTTTGGAAGCCTTGGAGCTTATTTTTAGATCTTGGCATCAGTCCAACTCATATTATTTCCCCTACTACGTATTTTTCTCCAGTAACTACATTATTTTCATAGTGCATTTGCTGCGGGGTTTTGAAGATTGATTGGAGGGTGAGATCTCAAGTGTAAGGATCAACCTTCCACTTTGAAGATCCATTGGAGAGGGTTTATTTCAGATTTCTCATCTTCTTTAGCCTTATTCATTGAGTTCCAGATTTGAGTTGCAGTAGCTACCCAGCTACTCCGGCATTTTTTCCATTTTGTATATTTCAGCCAATCCCTTGGAGGATTGATGTATTATTGTTTCTAAGGGTTAGATATTTTCTCCCCTATTTTATTTGAGCCATATATTTCCATATTCATGTATTGAAATCATTTTTCAGCAGTATTCTATCATATATTGCGTCCTCATAGCCTGGTTTATGTAGAAATAGCAGTGTTATTTCATATTCATGTACATGTATTATTGAGGTTGCTTTGCCTTTCTTTAGAGGTTGTTTCCTCAAGACTTTTACTCTCTTTTGATGTTATACATTATTCTTAGCTATTCATACCTATCCTTGTCTCACATCTCATAAAATAACGTTGTCTTTTCATGGTATGCTCATGTTTATGTTTGCATATTGCTATAGCTCACTTTTGAGTGGGATTCTTCAAGAAGCTCTATAGATAGAGTCTGAAAATGGCCAGATAGCCTCCGGATCTCACACTTCCTTGAGAAGGTGACATATCCAGTAAACGCCCCTTCAGTAAATCTCTGGAATAGATTGATGATTGTTGAAATTCCTGAAAAATGAATATTACAAAAGTATCGCGGTTGTCTGCATAGATAGATTCAGGAGGAAATGGAGTTCCTAGACATCTCCTCACTTGGTACAGCATACCAGTATGCTGCCAAGATTGAGTATAAATTCAAACAGAAGAAGCAAGAATTTGGATATGTGAATCAAAAGCAAGGGAAAGGTGCCCCCAAACCACAGAAAAAACGACAAAGCCAAGGTAGGTGGCCCAAGACAACATGCCAAAGACACAAGCAAAGAACAACACTGCGAAGCCAAAGAAGGACACAGGAAAGTGGTGTGAGTTCCATAAGAGCTCCACTCACAACACAAGTGAGTGTCGGGCCAAGCAGTCACTAGTGGCCGAGATGAGGGCTTCTAAATCAGATGCATGCTCTGACTCTGAATCATAACCTGACAAGGTGAATGACAAAGGGAAGCAGATTATTGATGCGGAGCCCAACGACATTGTTGCCACTACGAAGATCCAGAAGGAGGAACCAGAAGATCTAGAGGAGGCAGAGCGTCTTTTCCACTCCCAGATGTGGGTAAAGGGTTCCCCGCTATGGTTCATTATCGACAATGGGAGCCAAAAGAACCTCATTTCAGCAGATGTCGTGAAACGGTTGGGCTTGCCGACCACAACGCACCCACAACCATACACCATTGGGTGGCTTCACCAAGGACGGGATCTTCGCGTCAGCCAGTAGTGCCACCTTCCCTATAGCATCAAGCCCTTCACAGATGAGGTATTGTGTGAGATTGCTACTATTGATGTTTCTGATGTATTATTAGGTCAACCATACTTGTGGAAGTGACATGTTGTGTATGAGTCCCGACCTCGTGCTGTTATTGTTACTTTGGGAAATAAATTGTACAGGATACCAGAGGTACCACCACCTCCCACTATCTCTTTGGTTACTGCAAAACAATGCAATAAGCTCATTTCCCAAACCAAGAATTTTTTTTTCTTGATGATCCACCCCCAGCGCAAGAAGAAGATTATGTCCACGACCTCTAGACATGGATCCTCTACACGACAACAACAAATGGACAAGGTTGTATAGGAGTACGGGGACATCTTAACCTCACCCACAAGGGTGCCTCTACACTGTTAGGTAAAGCACCCCAAAGACCTGACCCCAAGTGTGTCGCTACCCAATGGACCGATCTATAGGCACTCTATCCTGGAGAGTGATGAAATCAAGAGGCAAATTCAGGAGCTACAGAAAAAAGGTCACATCCGGCCAAGTTCATCGCCTTTTGGGAGCCCGATTGTGTTGGTACAGAAGAAGGATGGGACTTGGAGACTCTGTATTGATTATCAGGCACTGAACAAGATCACTTTCCAGAATAGGTACCCGATCCCATGGATTTATGACCTTCTGGACCAACTCAAAGGGGAAAAATATTTCAGCAAGATCGACTTGAAGTCTGGGTATCACCAGGTACCAATCGAACCCTCTGATGTGTGGAATATTGCTTTCAAAGCCAAGGAGGGCCTTTTCAAATGGCTCGTCATGCCTTTTGGATTGAAAAATGGTCCCGCAACCTTCATGAGGTTGATGGACGACATCTTGCATCCATTCACCAACTCATTTGTAGTGTTATACTTGGATGACATTCTTATCTTCAGCTAGACTTGGGAAGAGCACCTCCACCACATCCGAGAAGTCCTCCAAACACTACGGCAACACAAGTTGTGTGCCAATTTGGAGAAGTGAACTTTTGGCATGACCTAGGTTCAATATCTAGGATACATTATTGATGAAAGAGGGGTGCATGTGGATCCATCCAAGACCCAAGTCATTCAGGATTGCCCAGCCCCAACCACCCTAACAGAGCTTCGCAGCTTTCTGGGTCTTGCTAATTTCTACCGCAGGTTCATGTTGGGATTCTCTCATATCACTTGGCCCTTGAGTCAATTCACCAAGGGAGGAGCGAAAGAAAAATTCTGTGGGTTGGAATCTCAACAGAAGGCGTTCATAGAATTGAAACATTGCCTCTATTCTGCTCCAATTCTCACATTACCAGACTTGCAACAACCATTTGAGATCGAGACAGATGCCTCTGACTATGTTATTGGGGCAGTTCTTACTCAACAGGGGTATCTAGTGGCATATCATAGTGATACATTGTCTGACACAGTTCGAAAGTATCCCACTTATGAGAAAGAAATGTATTCCATTGTGCAGGCTTGTCCAATCATCCACAGAGACCACCGACCCTTGCAGTTCATACAGACACAAGGGAAGTTGCAGAAAAATCGCCATCAGAAGTGGTCCACATATCTGCAACAATTTCATTTGAACATCAAGTACAATAAGGGTAGCAACAATAATGTTGTAGATTTCCTCAGCTGACCATCGACTGTGGCCATAACCACCGTTCTCAACTCTTGTGGGCATGAGACTTCTAATTGGCCGCTTCTCTACAAGAGCGATCCAAAATTCAGCCACACATATAAGGCACTCTTGGGGGGTATGCAAGTTCCAAATTTTCACCTCCAAGATGCACTGTTATGTCACCTGGGACACCTTTGTGTTCCTTCAAGCGAGTGTGCCAAGATGATATGGGAAGCACACTATATTCGAGTCGCTGGGCATTTTTGGATTGAGAAAATAGTGGCAATACTGCATAAGTATTTCTATTGGCCGAACCTTTGATAGGATGTTGGGAAGTACATCAGATCCTGCACTGCGTGCGCCATTGCCAAACTGACCATCAAGAAGCAAGGGCTCTATACTCCGCTACCTACCCCTAGTCGACCTTGGGAATCCATCTCCATGGATTACATGTCAGGCCTTCCTTCTACTAAGCATGGAAATGACTGTGTTTTCATGGTCATCGACAAATTCTCAAAGATGTCCATTATGGCAGCCTGCAAGAAGAATATCACAGCAGAAGCCACTGCTAAAATATTCTTTGAACGAGTGCGGGTGCGCTTTGGGATCCCACAGTCTATCATATCAGATCGTGATAGAAGGTTCCTCATTACATTTTGGTCTAGCCTCTGGTCAATGTTGGACACCAAGCTCACCAAGTCCACAACTTTCCATCCCCAAACTGATGGCCAGACAAAGGTCGTCAACAGGATGATTGTACACATTCTATGCATGTACAATTCAAAGAATCCACACACATGGGATGAGATCCTTCCCTATGTACAACACAATTATAACCGGGCTCTCCACAGCTCAACCGGTCACAGCCCCTTTCAGGTGGCCTTGGGATTACAGCCACTATGTCCCATTGACGTAGCCATGCCATTTGCAACTACTCAAGCCAATTTGCCTCATGTCCAGTCTGAAGCTGACAAAGCAAACAACTTCATTGAGTGCATTCAGCACATCCGCCAACAGTTTCATGACATATTGGACAGAGCCAATGCTAATTACAAGCAACGACATGATCAACATCAGGTGCCACACAACTTCTAGGTGGGTGAAAAAGTGTGGCTACATTTGCAGAAGGAGCACCTCACTCGACCCCACCGCAAGATTCGCCCACTTCGATATGGGCCATACACCATCACCAAGGCTGTAGGGAATAATTCCTTCGAGCTCAATATTCCACCATTCCTTGTTCTGCACCCATTATTCAATGTAGACCGCCTTCGTCCCTACTTCCCACCTCTATTGGACACCTCTGACATTGCAGAAGAACTCACACCAAAAGAGTTAAATCCAGACTGCATGGAGCAAGCCACCACAGACTATATCATGGACATGCAAATCAAGAACACTTTCCGACAGAAGATCCAACTCTATCGGGTTGTCAAAGCTGGCCAACTCCTGCACCAAGGCAAGTGGTTCACCAGGGACCAAGTTCAATAGAAGTTTCCTCATCTCATGGAGGAACTCAACGCAATGGGGACCATTGCTTCCTAAGGGGGGAGGAATGATCTAGGTGGATATTGGTGGCCACCCGCCTATTCCACTTAGGGCCCCACCATTGTCTCTTTCAGTTTTTTTCACAACTTACTATTTTTAGCAGTTTTTCGGGTCCTGAACTTCCGGAGCCATTTTGAAGCCCCAAACGGAGATAGTATGCCGAAGTTATGTCCCTCGGAAGTTGAAACACCAATTTACCCAAATGGGGCCCATAGTTTTGGCGCTTCATCTCCTATGGTTAGGTTTTTGGACGTTTATAATTCTCCATTGTTTCTCCATAATAAATAGGCCCTCGACCCTCATTGTAATACAGTTCAGAGGTCTGTAGTCACCATATATCTTCTCAGAGATTTGCTACCAGCACCCTAGCTATTTTATTTCCATCATGTTTGTAAGCATATTTCTGTGATTTGATATTAATGAAATGAAGCCTTATTTCTGTTGTATTCTATGTCTATGGCTATTTCTGTATTATGTTGCGTTCCTACATAAATCTGGATCAGTATCCTTGTCTTGATCATAGACCAAGACAAGGTCACCTTCAGATAAAACCCTAGGTTGCATAGCCTTATCATACTGAACCTTCACCCTTTTCTTATGAGCTTCGTTGATCTTGGTTGTGTCTCGACACTACTCATTAAGACGTTCCAAATAAGCAAGGCATTCTTCAAGACTGGTAGTGTCTGGAAGAAGTTCAACAACTAGCTTAAGAGAAGGAATTTCACATTCCACGGGAAAGATTGATTCCAACCCGTAAACCAGTTGAAAAGGAGTGTTATAGCATCATTTATCACCAGCTCATGCTTGATGATTTATGCTTTGGCCTTGGGCACCCTTCCCTTCATACTTGGACATTTTCTCAGAAAACAATATCTTAAAACCCATATGTGAATCCACCCATAATTTTCTGTGTATACACGTGAGTCCATCTATAGAGAACCGCGTATACCATTTTAATCGTTAAAAATATATAAATTTTGCCTATTTTGAGGCAGGGTTTATGGTTGTTACAGTAACTTAACCACCCCAGTTCATGGCCTAACTGTTCCCAACTATAAAAAACTAATTTGAGGGAGTATAAAATCCCCTCAAGGTAATGACCTAAGGGAGACGAGAGAGAGAGAGAGATAAATATAGATACTATACGCTTTTGGAGCCCTATCCAAGTCTAATATATTCCCGTGCCTCCTGCATTTCCCAGATATATTGAGGAAACTCGTGTTTCCTTGAGATGTTAATCACCCTATATGACATCCATTATGCACTCATCTTGGAATAAATCTTGAGAGGCTAGGGCTGGGCAGATCCAGAGGAAGGTGTGCTCGAAGGCCATGGCACATTTCAGGTGATCTCTTAACATTTATGTACTATACATTTCATTAAAAATAGAAGAAGCCATCTCGTTCCTGATGTTTACGTGTCAATTATCTTTTATACATGTGTAATGATCATTAATTGAACATTTAATATTGTTTTTTATGATGTTATTCATGATTTCCACTAACATCTAGAACATATATATGATGTACAACTAGGATTTTGTGTTCATTCTTTGTTGGTTTACAGATTTTGGAGCACAAAGTGTTGTAGGGGGTTTGCACCCCGCGGGATCTACTTCAACCAACGGATATCCGGGTAAGTTCTGCAACCTGTAGTTTCTAGTTATTAGCATAAAATTTGGTTTAGTGAGTTCTTCTTGTGATGGCATGCCCCTGATCTTTGAAGGTTATCAACCCAAGACCTTTAGGGTATCATTTCCCGAAAAAGGAGTGAAACCAGTTGCAGTCTTAACTGACATCTGGTATGCCCAAAGTGCAGGATACAACATAATGTACCAATTGGTTCAAGATTTATTGATTTTCCTTTGCAGGATAAACTTCAAGGATTTATTCACGGCTTCCACTTTCCCATTGGCTTGAGGATAATAAGAAGATGAATTCTCCTACGTGAAACCTAACTTGAGAGCCAATTCAATCATCATGGAGTTCTGAAAATGACTGCCATGGTTAGTGACAAACTCTTTAGGAACACAAAAACGAGAAATGACTTGGTTGAAAAGAAACAGGGTTGTTGTTTCACCATCATTCGAAAAAATAGGCATAGCCACGACCCACTTGGTGAAGTAATCCACTGTTATAATGATATACTTATAACCCTTTTCTGAAGGCGGGTTACAAGTTGTAAAATATATTCCCCGCTTTGTGAATGGACTGATGGTAATAATAGCAAAGAGAATATTTGGATGAATGTGCATTTTCTGAGTATAGACTTAACAAGGATAACATGTCTTGACCACTTCAACACAATATTTGAAAGTCGAAGGCCAAAAATATCCAGCACGCGGAATCTTTTGGGCTATAACAAGCCCTAATAAATGACCACCACAAGATCCACTTTCTAGGGTTAAGCAATGTCTAAGGATTGAATCAACCCCGTGACGATATAATGTGTCACCAATGATAACATAGATTTTCGCCAAGTGATGCAATTTTCTATGCTCATCCTTCGAAAAAGTGAGGGGAAACTTCGAAGTCTGAAGATATATAATAATATCCCCATACCAAGGATATTGTGAAGAAATAAGGAAAATATGTTCATCAGGGAATGATTCCTCATAAACTATTTCTTTTCCACAAGGAAACTAAGAGATTAATT
Organism: Pinus albicaulis; assembly: GCA_034641835.2. Taxonomy (NCBI): domain Eukaryota; kingdom Viridiplantae; phylum Streptophyta; class Pinopsida; order Pinales; family Pinaceae; genus Pinus; species Pinus albicaulis. The sequence continues at coordinate 1,851,624,670 of CM076578.1, read as the reverse complement.
CTGCAAATATCAATGATTCCTTAGATTTAGCAGACAAGAACTTGAGATCGAATTATTTTAGAATAAAAATCCTTCTATTATATTTTCCCCCAATCACTCACCTACTGAGAACAAATTGAAATGGATTGGTAGCTGCCAAAACAAAAGTTTTGTGAAGCATAATATAATTTCTAAGTCGTTGGACAACATGGACTACTGTGAGAGCTAACTTCTCGATGGGTTAGTATCAAAATTCATGACCTATCAAGCCTTGACTTAGATAATAAATCACATGCTCACAGAGAGCATCATCTTCCTGAACCAAAACCATACTTATGATTGATTCTACTATGGCGAGATACAAGAGGAAATCCCTGCTATAATCAAGTGGAGTAAGTAAAGGAGCATAGATTAATGCCTTTTTCAATGCATCAAACGAGTGTTGAGCGAAGCCGTCCCACATGAATTGAACTCGTTTTTTCAATAATCTCATAAATCCTTTCGTAATCTTAGCATAATTTACGATAAATCCCCTCAAGAAATTGGATTTTCCTTGGAGACTTGGAATGATGAACGCTAGACGGGGGATGCAACTGAAGTATTGCCTCATCCTTGAAAGGATCTACACGAATCCCTTCAGTAGACACTATGAACCCCAATAAGTGACCAGATGTGACTACGAAAACACACTCATTCAGATTCCACCGGATTTTATAATAGTGACATCTTTCGAAAAGAAATTGAAGATTATGAGGATTATCAATTCTCTTTCAAGAATGAGCAGCTAAGCCATACAAATAATCTTCAATGATATGCTTGATATCATGGAAAGCATAAGACATAGCCTGTTGGAAAGTTTCTCCAACATTTTTAAGACTAAAAGGCATATTTTTATATGAAAAATTACCCCAGGGGAAAATAAAATTTGTCTTATGTTGATATTCAGGAAAAATAGTAATTTGATTATAACTCAAGAAATTGTCCATGAAGGAGAAAATCTCATTCCCTGCACATTCATCGATAATATAATCAATAAAGGGTGTGGGGTGATTATATTTAGGACAAGCCTTATTCAAATCTCTCAAGTCTATGCACACACAAATTGTTACTTGTTTCTTGTCAACCGAGATTGGATTTGAAACCCACTCAATCAAAGGAAAGGGGTATATAAAACCCACCTTAATCAACTTCTCAACCTCGGCCTTGATATTTTCAGCTTTCCTAGGATTTACTAGCCGAAGCTTTTTCGGTATAGGCTTAGTGTTCTCATAAGTTTTGATCTCATGTTGGACAATTGATGGATCAATTCTAGGCATTTCTTCATAAGACCAAGCGAACACATTACATAATTATTTAAAAAGATCATTATAGATTTGAATCTCTTCAGGGGAAAATTTGGCTCTGATGAAAACATCGTCTATTACATTGGGATCCCTATAAATGTTCACCAGAATTGTTTCCGGAATGATAGACATATTAACTTCAGCAAAAAATTGTGTTGGAGCCAACAGTTTTAGAATTGGGTGAACATGACCAATTGATGGAGGTCTAGACAAAATTGAATCAACTTCACGCAAATCTAGTAGAATATATGACCGATGATGAAATCATACCATGGTATTTCCACACCCGTCATTGCTTCTAGGATTGCCTCCTTATATGGTAAAACAGTATCAAGGCAGTGCAAAGAAGAAGTTAAGTTAAGGGTCCAAGTCAGAGCCACATCTCTATCCAAATCCTTCAGTGAAAGAGGAACCAGATTGGAATTTGCAGTGTTAACAATAGATTGATAATCAATTTTGGCTGCAAACATAGGATATGCCATTCCACCCACTTGCATGTCTTCTAATGTTGTCGTATAAGAGGGTAAGGGAAAAGGATCCGAAAAATAATGAGTTTGGAAGAACTATCTTCGAGAAGGAACCTTGGAAGATGAAGTATCATTTATGTGAACAACAGGAGGTGGAAGATCAAAGGTACCCATCAACGAGGCATACATACCGACTCCTAGATTCTCAACAGGTTGCTTGGAACTCTTCACCAAGGGTATAGTAGAATCAGAGGATGCATTGGAATCTATTATAGAATAATCCATCTGATCAATAGTAATGATTCTCCATTCATGGGTAAAACATAGGATGTGGAATAATGATGATGCAATGGCATCCATATCATAAATCCAATTTCGTCCCAATAGAAGGTTATAGTCCAAATTAGCATGGACTATTTCTACTTCAATATTGACTACCTTGCCCACAACATAGATGGGTAAGGGAGGAACAATGCCATGTGGCATGTGAGAATGACCATCAAATGTAGTCAAGAGAATAGGTGAAGGAAAGACTTAAGGAGATCCAACAAATTTCCAACATGAAATAGACATGACACATGTGGAAGCTCCTCCATCAAATACAATTCAAAAAATATTGATCTTTCGATACGTAGATTTAATTTGAAAATCCATATGATCAAGAAGTATCTTCTTAATATTTGTCATATCGAATGTAATCATAAGAGAGTTTTTTGGATCTACCACCCCGATCGCAGTGAGAAGCGCACTCCTTTGTGTTGGGCAGGACTGGAGTACCTCCAACGTAGACATAACACAAGGAATATAAGCCAGATATTCTACAATGGAGTAATTATGAGCTGCGTTTGCATTAGGTTTAATCATCAAATGTTTAGCAGAGCCTTTCGGCATGCAAGGTATAGGCTCAACTGTGATCCTTTCTATATGGAGTGGCTTAGAAATATCACGAGCAGCCTTAGCCTTAGAAGATTCAAATCCACCATAATCACATGACCTTGTTGCTACATCAACGTAAGAACTAATCATGTATACATTTGATGAATTTTCCCCCTCCTGTTTTCCCCCCGTGGGAGCTCCAATATTTTCATTCACACCAACAAGCAATAGCTACCCTTGGGGAAAAGGGTTAGTTAGGACATCCTTGGAAATAGAAGAACCCTGCTGAGCCAACAAGCACTGAGCATCCTAAATCTTAGGGCAAAGATGAGTGAGATGGTCACTAGTGCACAATTTGCAAGGGAACTTAACTTTATTTTTCGACTCTCTCTTACCCTCTCTACTATTATTGCAGGTTTTTTTGCATCATCCTTCCTATCATTATCCTTTTTCTTATTACATACTTTCTTTTTCCCATCATATTTTTCAATTCCTTTGGGGTTAGAGGATTGGAAAACATTAATACTCAAAGGTTTGGAAGGCATAAAATGGATGGCGTAGCCTGAATAGAAGAATAATTTTGTAAAGAAATTGTTGCAATTGATATAAGATGTTAGTCATATTACTATTGATCAAATCAGCTAACCCGTTGACATGGGGACCTGGCTTTGGCTTGGCTAAATCTATCTTGGATCGAGGAGAATCTAGGAAAATATTATTAAGAATCCTAGATTGAGAATAAATAAGTTCTAATTGTTGGGATCTAAAGATAGCCTGTTCTTTAGTAAATACCCCAGAAAGAGATACATCCTTTGAGATTTCTGGCTGTAAATATTTTAAGAACCATTCCAGAAGGAATTCATTGGGAATATAGGAATTAATGAGCCTATTCCTTCTTCTCCATTCTTGAATATGATAAAGAATGTGAGTTGCCTTATCTTGCTGGAAGTTGGCCAAAATTTGAGTTCCTGCATCATACCGAACAGGCAACTGAAAATGATTCAAGAACATAGTAGACAATTCTCCAAACGAAGAAAATGTGTTCCCAGTAAGCTCTATATACCATTTATCAGCATTTCCAGTCAAGGTGCATTCAAACAATCTCAACCTAATTGAATCATCAATACGGAAGTTAGATATTCCCTTCGAATTTTAGAATAACTGATGGAAGCTTGGTAGGAACCAGAGACCAAGCCAGGATATATCGGATTGGATCATTAGTCAATTTTGGAAGATCTGGAAAATTTTAGGGTTGCCAGGAATGGTAAGTGCGAAGGACCTTTAGAATTCCATCCACCATGAGAGGGATTCCCAAAATTTTGAACAACCTGGATTTGTTGAGGCACCAGGTTTCCAAGGATTGTTCATAGAAGATACTAAACATAAGGAAAACCTTGTGGTTAAGAGAAATACGGAGTAGGACCTCCTCTTGCCAAAGGGTTGCCATAAACAGGAATGTTCCCCCCAATAGAAGTATAAAAAGAAGATGATACCCCTTGGTAAGGGTTCCATGCATTAGCGAAAAGACAAAAACCCTGAGAGGCTCCTACGGAGGAGAAAGGTGCGTTCCCCTATTGACCAAACATGAACTGATTCCTAGTTCCTAAACCACCAAAAGTAGGGTTCCAACCTTGAAAAGTATTGAAACCTTGACCTCCTAGAAAAGGATTTAAACCTTGACCTTGCGTGGAGACAGGAAAAGGACCTAATGAAGGTTTAGAATGACGAATATGACCACTTCCAAAGAGAAAACCATGAAAAGAGGGTGAACCACTAGACATAGAAGACATAGTGTTATGCGGAAATATGGATTACAAATAAAACATTCTTCCCTAGATTTAGTGCTCATCTAGAAAAAAAGGTTAAAGACTTTGCAACTACTTTTCCTAACAGTAAATAGACACACATAATAGATCAAAGAACTTACTTGGAGTCCAAGCACTTCCCATTCCCCTTCTGTCTCTCTTGCTGTAGCTTCAAATCTGAGCTAAGTCGCCAAAATATTCTCTATAAAGATGAACACTAAACAACAAAATATAGCAATAATACAGATGCCTATTCAATTTATTCAGTTAAATCAATAAAACATGAACCATATGCATCAAATAAGAATTCATAATATGAAACACATGAGCTTATACAAATACATATGCGGGAAAGTAAGCACCAATCTTTATTAATGGATAGAAGGGGAGGTTACAACCTAGTGATAGATTTAGTGTCACCATCTCCAACAGCATCCCAACCTCATCTCAATGCACATCTCTCCAGCATCATGTCACTCAAATCAATTCCTCAATTGAAATTCCACTAGCATTTTTCTACTCGAATTCTTCCTTCTCAAACACTAAGATCTGTGCTCAATTTATAGAGGAGCTGAAGGTAGTTTTACAATCAATGAATTTCTAATAATAGGAAAGACATGTTCCCAGTCTCAAAAGTATCAAATAGACATATGGATTCGAAGTTTGACACATGTGAACTTCTCTAGAAGGAATTGGCCAAGTGGAAATTCCGGAACAATGAGAATTTCGCTCCCTATGTGACCAACGCACCCTTGAATGTCGGGAAGTGATTTGTAGAGCACCCTTGAGTGGGGTTACTTGTATATGCAACACACTTAGTCCCTTTAGAGGTAGCGTTGGTGAGCTCTCATATGATATATTATAAACTTCAAATCTTGGAAACCTTTGCAGATGAAAGTCATGGATGCTTTTTCTTGTTCTTTGTCTTAGGGCATATAAAAACTAAAATGATAGGGGATGATAGACCCTATTCATTGGTCCCGGAGATGATGTCCATTTAACCAGGTCATTGGGAATGCTTCCCAAATTGACCTATAACAATTGCCCAATAAAGCATGAAGTTAGAATAATAATAACAATATTTTGATTGAGATGCTTTACACTGTGATGGGCTGGAGATGAAGCGGAGTGGTGACCTGCATCAATCTTACAATACATTACATCATGATATATCCTCTTGATCATAATTTCTAAGGGTAGGTATTCTCATGTTCATCACATAAACAATCTAATAACATGTACATAATTCAGAAATTTATCTACATTGGAGTGTTGCCCAATATAGACATGCCTACAGATATAGGCCCATGTTCAGATGACGACTTGTATGTAAGGTCACCATACAGGTGATGTGTACAAAAATCCTGAAATTGTAGCTCAGATGGCTGAAACTAGATTCGAGGTCTTCTTATCTTGTTCACTCAATCATTCGGGTACAAGTCTAGCCATGCGAATATATGATTTGTATTCGAACATGGAAAGACATCATTTGATTACAAACCAATGATGTGAGATGTTAACAAACGCGAGAGAACCACCATTATTGTCAATGGCCCTTAAGGTACTGTAGCAGATTTCTTGAGGCATGAATAGATGATTTGATGTCGAACTCCAAACAAAATATTTTGATCAAAAATCCGAAAGCGATGATATTGTCGATGTTGTAACAAGCCTCATGGTACTGGAATATAATGTTTCTAAGTGAAATTCTTGGATAATGATTTTTTGTCGACATGAATCCACCTTATTGCGAAACAGGAGTTATTGATTTCGGAGACAAAGGTGTGACTTGATATAGCAATGTTCAGGGATGAATGTCATGAGAATGAAGGTTTATGAGTATTTTAGAAGGATGAGTATTCACTGGATGACTTCTCTTGAACATATCGACGACAGTGAGATGATTTGGCAACATTGACCCAAAACTGAAGTGAAGGTATGATGAACCATAGGTATGATTGAACAATCAAGAATATTACCCAACCCAAACAGTCATGGTGATGGAATGAAGTGTCATGTTCAAGAGAGACCTGCTAGTGTAAAAAGTTCTGTTCACTTTCCCAAATTTTCCCTGGTCATTTATCGACTAGTTCCTCTTTATTTTTTAACAAGCTTGAGGAGGATAACATTTTCTTGATATATAATTCAACCCTTCGGGCAAATAATGTATCGCTATTTAATAATTTAACGAGTCTAGCAATGAATTAAACTCAATTATTTCCATGATCGACAAGCCCATCGCTATTTTATGTTTTAACGAGCTTAACGACAGTGATACCCTGGTCCTTTTTCATATTTAGAGAGTTTGAAAAAGAGGACGAAAGAAAACTCCAAAAGTAATTTTTCGTAAAGTTGTAGCTCAAATCTGAAAAATTGTAAAATAATATCTGAGAGAACCTCTTTAGTCATGTTTGACCAAGGTATTCCTTTTTTGTAAATAATCTATCTCAGTTCGGAAAAGAGTTAAACTTATACTGAGTATATATCAATTCATTTAATTTTACGAGCTCGAAAATACAAGTGCTCGGCAATCTTTTCACATTATCGGAGTCTAAAAAGAGTTGAAAGAAGACTCCAGGGGTTCCTTTTTCACTGTTATCGATGCTCGAAAAAGAGATAAAAGTGCGCTTCAAATATTTTTTTTTTTTTTAACAAAGCTCAAAAAATAAGGATAAAAACTGTTTTGTGGTCAAATCATTCTCGAAATAAATCTGCACGACTAATCGGTTCATCAATTGTAAAACCTGTTTAGAAAAACATCAAATGGATTAAAAAATACCTGTTTCATGGTAAAAACATAATAAAACCATAGTCATAGCAATAAATATTAATTGCAAACAATTAAATGACTAAATAAAAAGAGTTTTACTATTCATTTTTACCATTCACTAGTTACCATTTTCATTTTGGAGCTCTGAACCTATTTTTTCCCCCGAACATCAGTAGTCGATTGTGTGCAATTGGTAAGAATTATTTGAATGCCCCATGCAATAGCACATGTCAAATTCCCCCTACAAGAGCATATGCCCCCCAAGCTTCATTTCATTCACCTAAGTAGAATACTAGTTACTGATAGCTGGATGGAATGAAGGCTCATTATAGGGGAGGATTTGTTTGATTTTTTAATGAGCTTGACATAGGAGAAGAACTATTCCCATGACCTATTTCATTTTTTTAACGAGGTTGACACAGTAAAAGAACTATCATCATAGCCCGTTTCATTTTTTTAACGAGGTTGACACAGTAAAAGAACTATCCTCATAGGCACTTGTTTCATTTTTTAATGAGGTTGACACAAGAAAAAAGAACTATCCTCATAAATCTATTTCATTTTTTAAAGAGGTTGACACAGTAAAAAGAACCATTCTCATGGGAACCTGTTTCATTTATCGAGGTTGACACAGGAAAAGAACTATCCTCAACACTTGTTTCATTTTTTCACGAAATTGACACAGTAAAAAGAACCATCCTCATTGTGTAGTTGGACTAGTGAGTGTGTGCTAGAAAAGAAGTAGTCTAACGGAGTCATTATTTATGGATTTTGATGAACACCACAAATGATAAGCTATAACATGCGTTGGCGGGTATTCTCCAAGGTTTCCATTGAATTTTGGAATTTTTGAGGGTAATTTATGTGGTATCACCGGCCACCAAGGAGAATAAATGATGGGATCAGCTTGATATTGCACTAAAGATGTGAATAAAGGATCAAGCCATTTAGTACTCGTAAGGGAGGAACCAGATAGAGTTCCAAATGATGACATGGGTGAAGTCAATGGACAAAAAATTGAAGATGATGCAACAGTATATGTTGTCACAACTGAAATAGATGGTTCAGTCTGGGATGTTATCTCAGCCATGGTCAAATGACCCAATGTATACCCTATAGAATCTATGGGAACTGGAAGTGAAACAGGATCAACAAAAGCAGAGGAAGGTGATTGAGGAAAATACTCGTACATGTAAAGCTCCTACTGAAAATGAGTTGGAGTTAAAGGTGTCTCGTCTTGGGATATTTCTTCAATCGAAATCAAACCAGGTGGAAGAACCTCGTCATCTAGCCAGAAGTATATTTCAGGTGGTTGACTGCATGATATGGGAGAGTCAATGGCTACAATAGATTTTGGAGTGACCAATATAGGAACAACTTCCGGTTGTTCAACTTCGGGATCAAGATTTTCTCCACTTTGGGAATATAGCAACTGAAATATAAGGGGATGATAGACCCTATATCATTGGTCTTCGAGATGATGTCTATTCTTACCAATAACAACTTCCCCCTAAAGCACAATGGGATCTCGATCAACTTCTAGTTGAAAAACGTCGGGTTTGGGAGGTATGGTCTCGCAGATTGGATGGATCGTGACCACGGGTAGCTGTGAGGACTCTGTCTCAACAACAATAAACAAAATGGGATTTGTAGAAACAACTTGTGTTGAATATAGTATATGGGATATGATGCTTCACTAGAGGTACTGATAGTACTGGTTTCGGTAGAGTAATGTCACCTTCGCCGACCATGAGTAACTTCTTGTGGTAAAGGTGGTTTCAATTATAGTCTACGCGAACGATGAGGAAAAGGATTTTTTCTTCCATGATGACTGATTTATTTTAACCAAAATTAAATAAACAAAATAAAAGGGCATTGCTAGGAAAAAATGTTTACCAAGAAACTGTGAACTGCAGAATACCTCCTGGCAACCAAGAAGTACAGGCAGGCAATCTCCCCAAATGTTTTGTTCGGTGTATCACAATTTACAAGGTGGCTGACTCGGTTCACTACGGATGGATAGCAACATGAAGTTTTCCTCCCAAATATACCCAAAGTTACATGGAGGCCCAAGTCCATATTAGTGTTGTCTAATGCGAAATCACATAGTGAGAGCACCCCTTTATACTTTTCGTACTGTAACGCCGCCTGAAATATCCAAAAGTACATGGAAGAGCTACAATATACTTACGTATGTTGAGTGAGGTATCACACTCGGAATGTATTGCAGACAATTAATGAAAGCTACTATTTTTTACGATTCCTAAACATGTCTCTAGCCTAGACCTTCTAAATGTTATCGTTATGGTTCTAATGCTTTGTTAGGTAAATTGAGATAAATTTTAAGTTGACCTTGTTTATCAATTTTCCTTTCAAGATTCACCGTGATGATGTATTGGAAATTCCTAAAATTCAGACTAAAATGATAAACAATATTTCACTTTAGTTTTTTCAATGAAAATCCTACCTACTAGAGGGAAAGAGAAATCAATTTGAGAGCAAACAAATCAAAGAGCACAAACTAAATGCAACTTTCCTAAATTGTTCCTTTTGCAAAACACACAATCCACTACATGCAACTGCTGTTTTTTCTTTTCAGTTCCTTTAATGTTATGAATGCAAAAAAGAAACTAAGTGCACCAAATCAATAAAAACAAATGCCTTTTAATTTTTGAGAAATGAAGAATGTAAACAACAATTTCTCTTTTGAAGGAAAAAGGAGGAATTTAACAACAGTTTCTCCTATTAGGAAATGAAGAATTTACGACAATTTCCTTTTCAAAAGCAAATGGATCTAATGCAGAAATGAAAATACTTTGAAATTAATTCATAAATGATAAAGAAAAACGCTTTAAATAAACATTGAACAAACTTTTCTTTCAAAGGAGGAAGAGGTAGATAAGGTCACTGGTCAATCTGAGGTATCAGGCTCTTTAAAACACAGCAAACAACAAACTAAAAAAAAACTACAATGAAAAATTCAATGGAATTTGGATGGTTTCAAGAGGCAACACAATCTCTAAGGAGAGAAGGTGCATTGCAACACAGGTCTAAAAGGGAGACAGTGCTATGCAAAGCACTGTGTCCTGTCCAACAATGCGTTGGGCACAGTGTATAAGGAAAAATACAATTGTTTAACATACTTATAATAAAAATTTGGATTTCAAAAAGCATAATATTTCTGAGTAAATGCTACTGGATGAATAAACAGAGAAAATCAGAGGCAAATACACTAAGGATAAAGGGTAAACTCTGCAGCGGAGTGGCCAATTTGTTATGCAGAATTATGGATTACGGATAAAACATTCTTCCCTAGATGTAGTGCTCATCTAGAGAAACAGGATAAAGACTTTGCAACTACTTTTCCTAACAGTAAATAGACACACATAATATATCAAAGAACTTCCAAGCACTTCGTATTCTCCTTTTGTCGCTCTTGTTGTAGCTTCAAATCTGAGCTAAGTCACCAAAATATTCTCTGCAAATATGAACACTAAACAACAAAAGGTAGCAATAATACATATGTCTATTCAAGTTATTCAGTTAAATCAATAAAACATGAACCATATGCATCAAATAAGAATTCATAATATGAAACACATGAGCTTATACAGATACATATGTGGGAAAGTAAGCAACAATCTTTATTAATGGGTAGAAGGGGAGATTACAAACTGTTGGGGTTCCCATGTTTTGGCAAGTTTGGCAATACCAAAAGATGAGACAACATCAGAACCACTTTCAGACCTCAGGATCTAGCCCTCCTAGGTCTAGAGAGGGATCTCTCTATGATAGGAAAAGGTATATGTCTTTGAAGCTCTATTTTTAGGTTTTAGGCTAGTTATAGGCACGAGTTTGTTTGTTTGTTTAATTTTTTCTTTGGTTGTTGGGAAACAGGAAGGAAGGTTAACTGCGAGACAAGACTGAATAAAGAGGATTCTACAAAAAGGAGGAATGATTTCAGGGAACACTCAAGACCATTGGGCAATGGAGTCAGGAAAGGGTTTAGTTGCTATTCAATATGTAGGCTTTCAGTTGGGCTAGTCATCTAAAGCGTTGAATCTTAAAGATGATAATGTGGCATAAAATGGTAAGGAAGAAGGTGAAAGGCAAGGAAACCTCCAAGGTGATTGTTCAGGAATCAGATCCAGGGACAAGACATGCCATTAGACACCTGTGATCCAACTCCTAAAGGGTAAACTCATCAGACAAAGGGAACATTAAAGATACAAACACAAAGGTGAAGACCTGAGATCAGAGAGAGACTTTGAACTCTCAATGCTTCAGCATCCAGCTTAAGGGAACTTAGAAAGGTTCAATTAATTGAAAAGGACCCTAGTGAGACAGAAACAACATTCTAAACTCCCAATATCCCAATTCTTTCAATTAAAACCCAACAAGAACATCTGAGGACAGATTCATTAATCCATACATCAGCTAGCAGTAAATTATAGCCACTACACTGGTTGAATTAACTTAAATCAGTTCCCAGATAACACATACAACAGAAAACATCGAAGGTAGGGAGAGAAAAAACATAGGGTACCATGCGAGGGTAAATCCTATGCCAGATTTCTGATGCATACCAATAGAAAATGAAATATGATGAAATCACAACAGGAGACAAAGACAGAGACAGAAAAACATCACCGCTTCTTTAAATCAGGATCCAAAGAAATGTGCTTTTCATCTTAAAGAGAAACACCAGTCATGTACAACATTTCCATTAGCTTGATATTCAGTCTGAAAACATCTTCCTCAGCCTATCTTTCAACTTTACATAGAGAACTATATCTCAAGAGAAACAGCTTACAATTCACAGATATCTAATCAACAAACCTTACAATAAGTTTCTTCATGAGTTTTATAACTGAAAGAGAGGCAGAGGAGGTAGATGAAATACTAAATGTAACATTAAAACAGAATAGAATAAGGGGGTTGAGGCCCATTCTGTTTTTATATCTGAGCATTAATCTTCAGTACTCTTTGGATGAAAGAGTGGTCTTCGATAGGCTGCAATTTACTCTAGGTATGTTCTTGATGTGCTTTCGCTGCAGTACTTGTAGTACTCTGGTGAATAAACAAAAAGGCAGATAAATGACTATGAGGCTTAACATACTATGTAACAAATTCTCTGGTAGCATTAGGACTGCCATCAGGGGGAAATCTTCTCGGGGACATAATGTAGAATAAAGACAGTATGGGTACTGTGTTCTTTCTCAGGAGGAAGCTTATGCCAATGTGAAACACTTCCAATATTGTTTTCTGTGCTATAGGCCTCTTTAGGCCTACTGTGATGACCAGGAGGTCTTAAATTTGGTACAACTACCCTTTAAACAATGAATCAGACCTAAAATTCTTCAATTACAGGCATTAAACTCTCTGAATATCCACTGGTACACTTTTTTGCTTCATGACTGTCTTTGTCTGTGAAATCTGGTCTTTAATGGTGTTGGGGAGGTTTTACAGAGTTAAACTCTATCCTTTAATGAATATTACATTCTAACACCTTCCCGAGATCTTCTCTGTAATATCAGGCTCTGAAATTAGCCTTCTCTGTGCTCTGTGCCACTATAACAGTGACTGTGAGCAATGGCAGAGTTCACCACCTATAACCTGCAAAAACACACAAAAATTTTAAGAAATCCATGCATGGGAGGATGGATGTGGTGGAATTCTGTGATGAAGGTAGCGCAACAGAGGCGAATGCTGTGGATGCAATGGAACGCGGTGGAAATATGAAGTGAAACAGTTAAAATTGATCTGACGAAAGTTGGGGGAAATGAAAAACTTTAATGTAAAACATTAAAATTTTAATGTTTGAGGAATGATATGATGTTTAATGCAAAACCTAAATATTCGACCTTTGAACGAAATATGAAGGGAATGGGCAAATATGCAATGGAAAACATATGGAATGAGTTTAAATGGTGGGACCACAGTCATGGCGGAGGGCGATTTAACCTGGGTCATCAGATCTCAGGAGGAGATCGATGGTGGAGATGATTCGATGGAATTCCATGATTACGCGATGAGAAAATATGCAGGAGGCGTAGGATGCAACGGGGGCCGTTGATCTATAGAGATCAATGGTCAAGATCTGCGGATGAGTTTTCGGGTTATGAAGTGGGGAAGTGGTTTTAGGACGGAAAGCCGCTGGTATCACGCGGAAAAAGGGCCGAAAGGATGTTTTCACTTTTTCAACATGATATGGGTCTTTGGCTGACACGTGGCTCTGGAAAATTTCCCATATCGTGTGAATTTGAACTATTAAACTTCGAATTCCCAATCTGCGCGATATGGATGTGGACCATTGGATCTAGGCCCGTGAGATCTGATGGCGGGAGATGGAGCGTGATCTGAGGAGATGCACAGATAGTAGAGGTGGGGTCGAACAGAAAACAGTTTTATTTTGGACCATTTGATCTGAGGACGAATGGCTGAGATTGGCGGAGGAGATACACAGGCGGAGAAAATGGTTAGTGGGCAGGAGAAATCTGAGCCGTTAGATCACAGGCTGCGATCTAATCAGAGGGGAGCGATGGGAGGGTCAAAACTCTGATGAGTGATGGTGTGATTGGCCTATAACCATCAGATCTTATGCGAGATCGATGGCTGTGATTGGATTAGAGAAAACCAATCAGGGAATGCATGGTGGAATGAGGGTGAATCCTGGCCGTTGGTTCTTATGGATTCAATGGCCGAGATCACGTCGAAGGATCGAAATTGGGAGGGATGGAAGGTGGCACCATTTGAAATTTGCGATTACGATTGGAGCGAGGATGCGAGGGCCATCGGATTAAAGGTGAATCGACGGTGGGGAAAAAGGTCATCGGAAGGGTGACAAAGGGGAATGCGGGTGCGATGGCACTTGCGATGACCGTTGGATCTATTCCAATCAACGACAGAAGTCAATTAAAATGCCGACAGACTAATAACACCATCGCATCGGAACTTTTGCTTTTACAATGGACAAGCATGTCCCACTCCGATTCTCCGATGCGATTAGCACCTTGCAGGCTAGCACTTTGTCTTAGCGCTCGGGCTCATGGAGGGGGAGTGGTTAGGGACGAAAATCTAATCGCATCAAGAGCTTACCATTAACACAAGAAAAATGCTCTGACCGATATCGCAATTGCGATTAGCCCTGGGGGGGTCTAGCACTTGGTCTCAGCGCCAGGTTATATGCAGAGAAAGGGTCGTGGCTTAGCCGAAAGGGGCTTAAGCCTGTGTTATAATAAAAATGGGTTTTTTAGCCAAAAAAGAGTATTTTAAGGCTGAACAGAGGATTCGGTGGAGGGATAAAGGGGTTTTAAAACCAGCTGAAGGGATTTACCTTGATCTTAAAGGATGAAATGGATGGTTTGGAATATTTAGGAGGGATTTCAGAATTAAAAGGGGAAACCTTGCAAATGGGAAAAAGGTTAAAAATGGGGAAATTTGCAGAGATATAAAGGGAAAAACAAGGCTTTCTGAGCACACATTTTTCACAGACAGTGAGGCTTTTTTGGATGGAAACATCAGTGAAGATCTTCTTTAAAGGCTAAGGACACACAGAGGCTTCAAGGATGAGAGATTTTCATAGGAAATGTATCTCTTGAAGGCTCACAAAAAAATTTAGCCACCGGTTTGCTTGACAAAAATTTCATAGGTGGCTAACAGTGGCTCCACATGGGGATGGATTCTTCTTGAAGGTGTCAAGAATTCAGAGAATAAATCCTTGGAGTAGACCAGATGCCTGATCCTTAAACCATATCCCCTCTTTGATTGAGCTATACAAAACATGATGGAATTAATCAGCAGAGACATTCCCTAAACAATCTACCTACCCATTCTACAATCCTAACATTTTTATTCAAGGTGCATTTGAATCAACCGACCTTTCTTCATCATTATTTCGTTATTAAAAACAAAAACACACTAATCTAATTCTACCCTTATCACTCCATGAGACCAGATTAAACTGTTGGCCTCATATGTTTCTCTACCTAAATCTAATATCTGCTGGGATTAAACTGTCCGACAGATTTCTTCTCTACATTCCAACTAGGATTAGACAGTCTAGTTGGTTGTCGATTCAAGGCATAAAGACAGTTGCACATTGATTGAAACTGCAGGAAATTTTAAGACAAAATTTGGAGGCTTGAGATCTTGTAATCTTGGAGCATCCTTCCTTTCCTCGTGACTCAAGTTTTGAGCTTGTTAGAGTCACTATTCTCTTATTTATTTCATCTCTGGTTTTGGGCTTGCTAGAGATGATTCTTCTTTCTCCTTTGCTAATCCAGGTTTTGAGAAAATTAGGACCAGCCTGCTACACTTCTTTTGGCTCAATTTTTGATCATGTTTGAGCCATCCTTCTTGGAACTTCAGAGGTTCATGTTTTGGGGCATGTCTGAACCTTTTTCTTTCTCTTTTTTTTGGAACATTTTTTCTCTTTTCCCGAAAATTAAAGACTGCAATGGTATTTACAGTGGAAATGAAAACTGTGAACTTGGAAATCAGCAGAAGTAATGTTTGAGCATCCTGCCATTGACAGGACCCCAAAATAGATCTGTACCATCTAGCTCTTGCAGAAAAAAGGCATTGGGACCCACGATGGCCTGTATGATGTAAGGACCCTGCCACAAACTGTCGAATTTTCCATGCTTTCCTTTGTCCTCTCTCCTGGAGTCCCACTTCAGAACTTTGTCTCCAATTTCGAAGTCAGAGGCCTTAGTTCTCTTGTCAAATAACTTCTTAATATTTTCCTGTACTTTTAGAGCTCTGTTATAGACCTCTTCTATTGTTTTCTGGAGATGAATTGTCTGATTTATCATCCTCACCATACTGTCCTCTTCTGTCTGGATCTCTTGGACTAGTTTAATCACTGGTATCCCAAGGCTGGTTGGAAATACTGCCTCTGTCCCATACACAAGCTGATATGGTGACATGCCAATGGATTTCTTTGTTGTAAGCCTGTCAGCCCACAAAGCATGCACTAATTTGTTATGCCATGACTTTTTTTTCTCTTCTAGCAGATTTTTGATAATGGTCACCAAGCTCTTGTTTGATGATTCAACTAACCCATTACCTTGTCCGTAATAAGAAGTTGAATGACCGAGTGTTATTTTATACTTGTGACAAAAATCAATCATTTTCTTGGATCCAAAAGAAGCAGCGTTATCAGTGATTATTTTTCTTGGGTAGCCAAACCTAGAGAGGATGTGGTCTTCTAGGAACTTAATGATGACAGAATCTGTGGAATTCCTAGAAGGTATGGCCTCAATCCATTTCGTGAAGTAGTCTGTGGCTGTGAGGATCCACTTGTGTTGTGCAGAAGAAGCAGGGTGTATTTCCCCTATGAAATCTAGGCCCCATTGTAAAAAGGGACCCTCAACAGTAATGGGTTGTAAGGGCAAAGGGAGGAGCTTTCTCTTGCCTTCAAAAATCTCGCATTTATGGCAGGAAATTATCATTTTTTGTATGTCATTGAAAAGTGTAGGCCAGTAATAGCCAACTCTGAGTATTTTGTTAGCAGTGGCTTTCCAGTTTAAGTGGCCTCCACACTCTCCTACATGGAACTCATGTTTAATTCTCTCTGCTTCAGTTTCAAGCAAACATTTAAGCAATAGACCATTTACATTTTTCCAGTATAAACATTCATTCAATATGCAATAGTTCCTATCTTTTAGCTTCAGGAATCTGGCCTTAGTCTTTGATAGATCAGGAAGGGCATTGAGGTTTGTTAGCACATACAGGATGCTAGAATACCATGGAGTGTTTTGAAATTTTTCCTCAATAGTTGGATCAGGAAATCCTTCCTGTTCATCCAAGGCATCTACCATGTCAATGTCAAGGGCTTGTAAATTTGATTCAGCCATTAGTTGAGCTAAGCCCTGACCTTTTATCAGTTTTATGGGTTTTATTTCCAGGTCATATTCTAAAATCACAACGATCCATTTGCCCCTCTTTCCATCCGAATCTTGGGACAAGATGTCTTTAACCACTATGTTAGGCATGTAGGCTATGGTGTGAGAATGAAGTATATACATCCTAAAGTCCTTCAAGGCCTTTACCAAGGCATGGGCCTATTTTTATATTATTTTGTATTTCAAGGGTGCATCCCTCAGAGCCTTGCTGAAGAAAGAAATAGGCTATTCCATTCCCTCTGGATTTTTCTGCAGTAGAACTGTAGCCACTATATGTTCGGAGGCAAATGAAAATATCAAGAAATATTTAGAGAAATTCGGGCTGATTAGGACAGGAGCCTAGGTGAGTGCAATTTTAACTAATTCGAAATATTTTTTAGCCTCTACAGTCCACTTAAATCCTACACCTTTCTTCAGCATGTTATTCATATTCTTGAGGTGTTCAGCTAAGTTGGAAATAAACCTCCTTATGAAGTTAATTTTCCCAATAAAGGACTGTAACTCTTTAATGTTTCTCGGGTGTTTGATCTGTGGTATTCACTCAACCCTCTGTGGGTCTATCTTAATTCCTTTCTCGAATATAATGTGGCCGAAAATATTACCTTCTTGCAGCCTGAATACCGTATTTTTTGGATTTAATGACAGACCGAACCTTCTACATTTTTCAAAAAATATTCTCAGATGTTTTAGGTGTTCCTCATCAGTCTTGGAATAGACTGTTATGTCATCTAGATAGATGATAATGAAGTGCCCTATTTCATCTGAAAAATCTATGTCCATAGCTCGTTGGAAGGTCACACTAGCGTTCATCAATCCAAAAGGCATTTTTACGTACATAAACGTGCCCCATGGAGTGGTGAAAGTGGTCTTGAGTTGGTCTTCTGGGAGTACTAAAACTTGGTTGTAACCTGAAAAACCATCTAACAGGGAGATCCTTTTTGAGCCTACTACCCTCTGAAGAATGTGTTCCATCTTTGGGAAAGGGTAATTGTCTTTAAGTGAGGCTCTGTTAAGGTTCCTAAAATCAATGCACAGTATGATATCACCTGTTTTCTTTCTCACAGCTACTAGGTTTGAGACCCAATCAGAGAACCTCACAGGAACTATTATTCCTGCCTCGTACATCTTTTTTATTTCCTTTTCTACTGCGGGAAATTGTTTTGGATTAATTCTGTGAAGTTTCTCTTTGAAGGGTTTTTGGTTCTTTTTCAAAGGTATTTTGTGTTGTATAATGTTTGTGTCGTAGGCCTTTAAGTCCTCGTAGCTTCAGGAAAACACATCAATGAATTCTTTAAATAAGAAATGTACTTCTTTTTCATGTCTGCGGGCAAGGACTTAGCCAATTTTATCATCTTAGGCTTGTCTTCAGTGCCTATATTGCATTCCTCAACATTAGAGTCCGAGTGCTCTATGGTGGGTTTTTTCGCTACATCATCGAAATCAAAAAGATCTTCTAAAGGTGCCAGACCTCGGGGTATGTTCTTATCCTTTTCCTGTAGCACCTCTATTTCCTCTTTATCTGCATTCTTATATTCTTTTGTTGTATTTCCAATCTGTTTAGTTAAAGCATTTATTTCAATGTTACGGGGTGATTTTTCTTCATCGGGGAGTTCCTCGCTTAGGCAGCTTTCATCAGATTTAGAGTCTAAATCAGAGAATTCAAACTCATTCCTGCCTATCAAGAAATCCTCAATCTACTTATCTCCCTCAAAGACCTGCTAATATTTCTCGTTTTCAGGCACTTCAGGTCTGTATTTTTTCTGAATGATGATCTGTTTGTCACTGGGAGGCTTATGATATGAACTAGCTATGCAAGCTAATATGTTTGCAATTAAGTCCTGACTCCTAGGAACAAACACCAGTTCATATTCCACAAAGGTTTTCAACAAATCCATGGCATCATTCCTGTACACTCTCAACCTAGGGTGTTTCACCGTGTATTCTCCGTTCACTTGTTTTATGATTAACTTAGAGTCTCCATGTACAACTATCTTTCGAGCTCCTATTTTTCACAGTAAATTCAGGCCTAGGATAAGAGCCTCATACTCTGCGATATTTTTTGTACACTTTAAGTTTAGATTGAAAGTGTGACTCTCATCATATTCATTCATAGTGTTATGTAACCACACTCCTGCCCCTACAGATTTCTAGTACAGGACCCATCGAAATTCATTTCCCATAAAGGTTCGTTCTCGGGTTTATCATCGGTTTCTTTCCTAGCGTTGGTTTCATTGTTATGCTGCAATGGGGGGTCTTTTTCATGGTGCGGAGGGTTTCGTTCTTCATGTGGTGCATGTTCTTCAGCAAGGTGACTAGCTAGCTGTTTGCATTCTTCTTCTGGCTCACTCTAAGTTTCAGATTCGGTGCACTGTCCAGAGGATTCTTCTTCATTTTCTTCCAAGTCCAAAGTGCCCATTATGTCAAAATATATGGGAGTTGTCTCCTGGTTTGTATCTCTATTTTCTAATTCTGGCTCTTGTAAGGATTCATCTTTGCAGAGGATAAAGGAGTCCAGATCTATGTGTACAGAGTAAAATGGTGAATTTTCAGGCTTTTCAGGGCTGCTGACCAAGAATTTCATTTGTGCCTCTCTATACAGTCTCCTAAGTTGGCTAAGGACAAGGATTGTGGCATATGCCCCATCCATCTTCATTGTACCTTGCAGCTTGGCTCCCCATGACCTCGATAGTAACATGCCATACTTAGGTGGCACATCTGCCACAACAACATCCATAACCATAAATTTGGCTAGAATCTGGGTCAAGTTCACACATAGGTCTTTGATCAGGCCAAGACACTTTGCCCTGCTAGAGTCAAATTAATATAGGTCTTTATAGGGACGGGTTATTTCTAGGCCTAACCACTCAATAAATACCTTAGGAATCAGGTTGTGTGATGCCCCAGAGTCATGTATCATGTTGTGAAGGGTCTTGTCATGGATGTTGAGACTGATGCAAAAAGGAGGTGCTACCCCTTCCTGAAACTTCCCTTCTATCTTTGGACCAAACAGAAGGGTTGGTTGATCATCACTCAAGTTGAAAGTATCATTGTTTTCCCCTAGATTTAAATCTTTCAAAATTTGGCCCTTATATACATCCTGAGTGGCCAGCTCACAAAGTGGGACAGAGATTTTAATCTTTGCAATCTCACTTTCCAAATTGAAGAGAGATTGACTCTTTGTAATGCTCAACTCTATTTTGTTAGCCACTACTTTAGTGGTTGAGTCAGTGTGCTGACTCTCACTATGTACAGTGTTAGGAACTATTTTATCAGGAGCACTAACTGCAGTGCTAGTGCTGCTAGTCGGTTGACTTGGCTTTCGTTATTTTGGTTGTCCTTTTCTTTCCTCTTCCCAGAACTCTCATTTTCTGATTTACTACTTTCAGAAATTACTTTAGAATTTTTCTCAGGAATTTTCTTAATAGTAACCTCAGAAGCTTTTGGTTTGGAGTTTTCCAAGTTCTTTTTGCTTCTAAGTTCATACTATTCTCTGACCTGCATGATAGCATTTTCAAACCTGAGCCTGTAATCCTCAGATTCTGATCTTTCCTCATCCCAATATAAGGGTGAGGGCTGATATTCTTCTGTGGAACAGTTGTGGATTGAGTTTTATATTTCAAACATATTTATTGTGGTTCCCTCAGACTCTTCTATGATTCCCTCATCTTCATCAAGGAAGTTCTCCTAAAATGGGGGAATAACTTGTTGATCTCTCTTTGTCTATTGGGAGTGGTATTGTTTCTCCTAAAGTTTTGGTTCTGGTTATGATTTTGGTGTCTGTTCTGATTACTGACTAAGACACCCATTCTTTCCGTCATTTGCTGTAGATTTTCCATGTTTTTGGCTAAATGGTCATACTTGGGATCAGATGTGGAAGCTACAGTGTCATCCCTATATGTTACCCTCTTCTCAGCCCTCATTCTGGCTTTCTTCTCAATCAGGTTAGCCTCTACACTCATTGCCCCTTTTTTCATATCTTCCAATGTGTTGTAATCTCTCTCCCTAAGCTGGTAGGCCATATCAGCATCAAAGCCTTCAGGGTATTTCGCTAAAGCCATACCTTGGGGAGGTTTCATATGTGGAGGAAGAGCATTATAAACGTTGTTAAACCTTGTAGAGTAGTAATGGACACTCTCTCCTACATTTATTTTAAGGTTCTTGTATTCTGCTAGGATTTGGAGAGGATTGGGCTTGACCTCCCATTTTTTTATGAAGGTTTGATATAGAGTAGGAAGGTCTTGGATACTATTAGGAGGTAGGCCTTTAAACCATTTCTTCACATTGACTCCTAAAATTTGGGCAAATATTCTCATTTTTACTGTCTCATCGTCTATTTCCATATATTCAAAAGAGTCTTCCATCCTATCTACATGGTTTTGAGTCGTGGTAGACTCTTTTGCAGTGAAATGTGGGATCTTTTATTGATAATCGTTCAATAGAGGAACCAGAGGCTGAGGTAACACTAGAGGTGCATACCAGGCTGCCATAATGATGTTTTGATGAGGTAATGGATTTTCTTGTGTAGCAGGTATGTGGATGATAGGGATACTAGGTCCAGCAGAAGTTTGTTGAGCAGATTTGGAGTGACAGAGCCACAAGTTCTGAATGAAATGAATATCCAGAGGTGTATATGGAGGAGTCTGTCTATCCCTACCATGTAGACCATTGTGAGATGGTGAATCAATGAACTCAAAGTCTGGCTGGTCTAGAGCAGTGAATGACCTAGTTCTGGGTAAACTATTTTGCAAACCTAAGTCAAACAGAGCATCTGATAGAGTTTTTAAAGTCTTCTGGTGCAGAGTTAGCTCTATGGATGTGTTTGGAAATAGTTGGCTTTCTAGGTGTAAGATATTTCTTGAGAATGCTCTCAGGGTTTTGAACTATTTCAGGTGGGTTTGGGTTAGGATAAGCCCTTGTGTCAATGCTTCTTGAAGCCAGAATGTTGTTTTCAAACCAAGCAGCTTAAGCCTACTTGTCACTTCTAATATGGCTAATGTTGCTATGGAGGCTGGTCTCCCAGTGGAGTCTTATGAAAACCAAGATAATTAGCAGGCCTACTGATCACCATTGGAGTCTTTGATCGTCAAGGAGCTATGGAGTCTGTTAGCGCTCGAATCTACCTTAGGCTGAAATAAGGTAAAACTCAAGGCAACATCAAACCAAGCTCAGCCTCGTAGCTAGCCCTACGAGGACAAGAGAGGGCTCTCTCCAGGTCTATCTCGGAAAAAAGTTTTCAGAGGGGCTGAGATGACGTATAATAGATACTGATCTTAGGCTAGTAAATAGATAAGAATGAAGTATTTTGATTTTTAGACTGGGTTTTCTGGGCTATATGGGACAAAGAACAGCATGATCAGAGAGATTTAATCAAAGGCACAGAGTATTTCATAAGGCGAGATAGGCATGAGGTTTTAGCAATCAACTTTGAAATAATATGGGATGAAAATACTGTTTAAGAAGCTGAAAAGGGCATTAACCAATGAATCCTTTTCAGATAGAAGAAGACACACAAAGTCTGAACACTTCCTCAAGGCAGAGCAATAACTGAATTCTACCTTTCTTACTGTAAAAGCATTCAGCTGAAAACGATTATGAATGAACTGTGAACATAACAAAAACATATGAAACAGAAGAAGAACATATGCTAAACTTCACACCACAAGAATCTTATAACTCAGATCTGTACCATTCAATTATTTCTTTGTCAAAACTGTACAGTGATAGCGTTGGGTTTTTTCTTCCCACACCTTTCAGAGTGGCCAGGAATATCTTCATCAAGCAATCTTCAGGAAAATCCACCTTCAACTTGCGAATATGCATGTGAAATCTAACCAGATGTAAAGCAGCATCCTTCTTACCATCATCGTTAAACGTAGGTAGATTCCTTGACCAATCTACCTTCGGAATATTATTTGGAAAGCCTGGAATCTGATCTCGGCTCATGGGAGCGTATCTCCTTGCAACTTGATCCATCTTGAAAATCTTAAAACTACTGATCTCCCTGCAGTGAAGTCACCATGAAGCATTTATTTCTGTATTTTTCAGTGAATTAAGTCACCAGGTGAATGATTTCAGCCTTGCGGTGTCTGCTCGTTGTTCACCATCAACGATCAGATCTGAACTCGATACACGTACTAGGGAAAAACAATCTACAAATAGAGTGTCGCATCAACAGCAAACCATCATCCCCAGTATGGTCGCCACTATGTTAGCGCTCGAATTTACCTTAGGCTGAAATAAGGTAAAACTCAAGGCAACATCAAACCAAGCTCAGCCTCGTAGCTAGCCGTACGAGGACAGGAGAGGGCTCTCTCCGAATCACACTCAGTAGAAATAAGCAATAGGGTCTGAGATGATTCAAAATTGATACTAATTTTAGGCTAGTAGATAGATATGGAAAGGGGTATTTTGATAAATGACTGGGTTTTCTAGGCAGTATGGGGACAAAGGACAGCATGAGCAGGGAAATTAAATGAAAGACGCAGATTATCTCATGAGGAAAGATAGGCAAGAGCTTAAGCATCCAAATTGAAATTATATGGAGTGGAAGGATTGTTAAGGAAGCTGAAAAGGGCATTTATGAATGAATCCTTTTCAGACAGAAGAAGAAACACAAAACATGAATGCTTCTCCAAGGCAGAGCAATACATTGGATTCCACCTTTCTTACTCAGAAGCATTCAAATTGAAATGATTATTAATGAACTGTGAAACATAACATGATACATATGAAAACAAAAAGAAGAAACACATGCTAAGTCGTTACCACATGGATCTTATGAAACAGAGCTGCAACTTTCATTAATTCTCTGTCAAAAAACTGTACAGTGAAGCTCTGTATTTCTCCTCCACACACCTCTCCCAGAACTCTCCCTTTTTACAAATTTTTACAATACAATAAATAACTCAAATGTTGAAAACAGATCGATGAAAGTATGGAGCTGTTTCAACTAAAATGATGAAAATAGTAAAAGAGCCACTCATCAGTTCTAAAGAACAGCGTTACATTTTTCATTTGAGATTTTCTGTGACCAATAAAAAGGCGGAAACTGTAGCGTGAACCTTCGAAATCATAACTGAAGACACGAATAGACTATCCACTCCTATTTCTCTACTAAATTTTGAGCTTAGAATTGTGTATTTGTTGATTTTAGGCTTGAAAACTCTACTTCTGGAATGTTGGTTTACAAATTTCTACACAACTGCCCTCAAAATGTGTTTGTCACTTTACCGAAATTAGAAAAAGGTCTCAATATTTTAACGCTAAAATATTGATCAAATCCACCACATATATTCTTTAAATATGAAGATGAATCGAATGCCCGAGTATTTGCAATGACTTCCACATAGGACATTTTTCAAGCCTAGCTGGAGGAAGGCTACAAAGGCTGACACTAACAGAGTCACCAGGTGGAAGGTTAAGAATGTTTCAAGGAGGTATATTGTACGCCATAGTGATTAACCACCAAAATAAGGCTAATCTACTCTTCTTTGAGTTCTTAGAAGCGTTTAAAGGTGTGTCTTACTCAAAGTGTCCCCAGTGGAGTCACCATTATGTTGGGGTTCCCATGTTTTGGCAAGTTTGGAAATACAAAAAGATGAGACAACATCAGAACCACTTTCAGACCTCAAGATCTAGCCCTCTTGGGTCCAGAGAGGGATCTCTCTATGATAGGCAAAGGTATATGTCTTTGAAGCTCTATTTTTAGGTTTTAGGCTAGTTATAGGCACGGGTTTGTTTGTTTCTTTAATTGTTTGTTTGGTTGTTGGGAAATAGGAAGGAAGGGTTCACTGTGAGACAAGACTGAATAAAGAGGATTCTAGAAAAAGGAGGAATGATTTTAGGGAACACTCAAGACCATTGGGAAATGGAGTCAGGAAAGGGTTTACTTGCTATTCAATATGCAGGCTTTCAGTTGGGCTAGTCATTTAAAGCGTTGGATCTTAAAGACGATAGTGTGGCATAAAATGGTAAGGAAGAAGGTGAAAGGCAAGGAAACCTCCAAGGTGACTGTTCAGGAATCAGATCCAAGGACAGGACATGCCATTAGACACCTGTGATCCAACTCCTAAAGGGTAAACTCTTCAGACAAAGGGAACATTAAAGATTCAAACACAAAGGTGAAGACCTGAGATCAGAGAGAGACTTTGAACTCTCAATGCTTCGGCATCCAACTTAAGGGAACTTAGAAAGGTTCAATTAATTGAAAAGGACCTTAGTGAGACAGAAACAACGTTCTAAACTCCCAGTATCCCAATTCTTTCAATTGAAACCCAACAAGAACATCTGAGGAAAGATTCATTAATCCATACATCAGCTAGCAGTAAATTATAGCCACTACACTGGTTAAATTAACTTAAATCAGTTCCCAGATAACACATACAACAAAAAACATCAAAGGTAGGGAGAGTAGAAACATAGGGTACCATGCGAGGGTAAATCCTATGCCATATTTCTGATGCATACCAGTAGAAAATGAAATATGATGAAATCACAATGGGAGACAAAGACAGAGACATAAAAACATCACCGCTTCTTTAAATCAGGATCCAAAGAAATGTGCTTGCCATCTTAAAGAGCAACACCAGTCATGTACAACATTGCCAATAGCTTGATATTCAGTCTGAAAACATCTTCCTCAGCCTATCTTACAACTTTACACATAGAAATATATCTCAAGAGAAATAGCTTACAATTCACAGAAATCTGATCAACAAACCTTACAATAAGTTTCTTCATGAGTCCTATAGCTGAAAGAGAGGCAGAGGAGGTAGATGAAATACTAAATGTAACATTAAAACAGAATAGAATAAGGGGGTTGAGGCCCATTCTTTTTTTATATCTAAGCATTAATCTTCAGTACTCTTTAGATGAAAGAGTGGTCTTCGACGGGCTGCAATTTACTCCAGGTATGTTCTTGATGTGCAATTTACAGGCATTAAACTCTCTGACTATCCACTGATACACTTTGCCGCTTCATGACTATCTCTGTCTGTGAAATCTGGTCTTTAATGGTGCTAGGGAGGTTTTACAGAGTTAAACTCTGTCCTTTAATGAATATTACGTCCTAACACCTTCCCGGGCTCTTCTCTGTAATATCAGGCTTTGAAATTAGCCTTCTCTACGCTCTGTGCCACTATAATAGTAACTATGAGCAATGGCGGAGTTCACCGCTTGTAACCTGCAAAAACACACAAAAATTTTAAGAAATCCATGCATGGGAGGATGGATGTGGTGGAATGTTGTGATGATGGCAGCACAGCAGAGGCGAAAGTTGTCGATGCAATGGAACGCGATGGAAAGATGCAGTGAAATAGTTAAAATTGATCTGAGGAAAGTTGGGCAAAATGAAAAAAATTAATGTAAAACATTAAAATTTTAATGTTTCCGGAATGATATGATGTTTAATGCAGAACCTAAAGATTCGACCTTTGAATGAAATACGAAGGGAATGGGCGAAGATGCAATGGCAAACATATGGAATGAGTTTAAATGGTGGGACCACGGTCATGGCGGAGGGCGATTTAACCTGGGCCGTCAGATCTTAGGAGGAGATCGACGATGGAGATGATCCGATGGAATGCCATGATCGCGTGATGAGAAAATATGCAGGAGATGCGGGATGGAACAGGGCTCTTTGATCTGCAGAGATCAATGGTCAGGATCTGCATATGAGTTTTCAGGTAATGAAGTGGGGAAGTGGTTTTAGGACGGAAAACTGATGGTCTCGCACGGCAAAAGGGCCGAAAGGCTGTTTTCACTTTTTCAACACGATATGGTTCTTTGGCTGACACGTGGCTCTGGAAAACCGCCCATATCACGTGAATTTGAACTATTAAACTTTGAATGCCCAATCTGCACGATATGGATGTGGACCGTTGGATCTGGGTCCATGAGATCCGACGGCGGGAGATGGAGCACGATCTGAGGAGATGCACGGATAGTAGAGGTTGGGTCGAACAGAAGGTGGTTTTATTGTGGACCGTCTGATCTGAGGACAAACGACTGAGATTGGCAGAGGAGATACACAGGTGGAGAAAATGGTTAGTGGCCAAGAGAAATCTGAGTCGTTATATCACGGGAAATGGATGACTGTGATATAATCGGAGGGGAGCGATGGGAGCGTAAAAACTCCGATGAGCGATGGTGCTATTGGCTTATGACTGTCGGATATTATGCGAGATCGACAGCTGTGATTGGATCGGAGGAAACCAATCAGGGAATGCATGGTGGAATGAGGGTGAATCCTGGCCATTGGTTCTTGTGTATTCAACGGCCGGGATCGCGTCGGAGGATCACAATCGGGAGGGACGAAATGTGGCACCATTTTAAATTTGTGATTGCGATTGGAGTGAGGATGCGAGGGCCATTGGATTAAAGGTGAATTGACGGTGGGGAAAAAGGTCATCGGAGGGGTGACAAAGGGGAATGCGGGCGTGATGGGACTTGC
Organism: Pinus albicaulis; assembly: GCA_034641835.2. Taxonomy (NCBI): domain Eukaryota; kingdom Viridiplantae; phylum Streptophyta; class Pinopsida; order Pinales; family Pinaceae; genus Pinus; species Pinus albicaulis. The sequence continues at coordinate 1,851,597,072 of CM076578.1, read as the reverse complement.
GATGACTATTGGATCTATTCTAATCAATGGCGGAAGTTAATTAAAATGCTGACAGACTAATAACACCATCGCATCGAAAATTTTGTTTTTATAATGGACAAGCATGTCCCGCTCTATTTCTCCGATGCGATTAGCACCTTGCAGGCTAGCGCTTGGTCTTAGCACTCGGGCTCATGGAGGGGGAGTGGTTAGGGATGAAAAGCTAATCGCATCGGGAGTTTACCATTAACACAAGAAAAACGCTCTGACCGATCTCCCGATTGCAATTAGCCCTGGGGGGCCTAGCGCTTGGTCTCAGCACCAGGTTATATGCAGAGAAAGGGGCGCGGCTTAGCTGAAAGGGGCTTAAGCCTGTGTTATAATAAAAATGGGTCTTTTAGCCAAAAAAGAGGATTTTAAGGCTGAACAGAGGATTCGGTGGAGGGATAAAGGGGTTTTAAAACCAACTGAAGGGATTTCACTTGGTCTTAAAGGATGAAATGGATTATTTGGAAGATTTAGGAGGGATTTTGGAGTTAAAAGGGGAAACCTTGCAAATGGGAAAAAGGTTAAAAATGGGGAAATTTGCAGAGATATAAAGGGAAAAAAAAGGCTTTCTAAGCACACATTTTTCACAGATAGTGAGGCTTTTTTGGATGACAACATCAGTCAAGATATTATTTAAAGGCTAAGGACACATAGATGCTTCAAGGATGAGAGATTTTCATAGGAAATGTATCTCTTGAAGGCTCAAAAAAAAATTTAGCCACCAGTTTGCTTGGAAAAAATTTCATAGGTGGCTAACACAAACCAGTGATTGATTTAGTGTCACCATCTCCAGCAACATCTCAGACTCATCACAATGCACATTTCTCCAGCTGCATGGCACTCAAATCAATTCCTCAATTGAAATTCCACCAGCATTTCTCTACTTAAATTCTTCCTTCTCAAACACTAAGATTTTTGCTCAATTTATAGAGGAGCTAAAGGTAGTTTTACAATCAATGACTTTCTAAGAATAGGCAAGACATGTTCCCAGTCTCAGAGGTATCAAATGGATACATGGATTCGAAGTTTGACACATGTGAACTCTTCTAGAAGGCACTGGCCAAGTGGAGATTCTGGAACAATGAGAATTTCTCTCCCAGTGTGACCAATGCACACTTGAATGTCGGGAAGTTCTTTCCAGAGCACCCTTGAGTGGGGTTACTTGCATATGAAATTCACTTAGTCCCTTTAGAGGCAGCGTTGGTGAGCTCTCATATGATATATTATAAACTTTAAATCTTGGAAACCTTTGCAGATGAAATTCATGGATGATTTGTCTTGTTATATGATGGAATGGAGGTAGAGCCAAATATTTTAGTACTAGAAGTGACAGTTGATATAGAAATTGTACCTCCTCCTTCTACTGAAAGAGGATTATGCACACTAGAAGTACTCATAGTCAAAATTTTGTTCCTAGTAGTGGCCATCGAAAGAAAATAAGGAGAAATAAGAGGGATTTCCAGCCTGTGAGTCGAGGTCCCAACGTATGATATAACACCTCGGAAATCAAAAGGAAGAGGGGAAAAAGGAGTAACTGGAGGTTAAAAAATCTCTTTGACCTCAACTTCTTCCTATGGAAAACGAATCCTATAAAGTAGTGGATTACTCCTCTCTAAATCATGACTAACACTAGGATCACACTCGTAAATTATAGCCCCAAGCAGAGGATCACTCTTTGATGTGTTTGCTGCTACCGATTGAAAATCAACAGCAGAATTTCTTCTATGCCTTCTAGGAGAAAGCTTGGAACTCATAGGAGAAATCCCATGAAGCCTCCTAGATCGACGAACTGATCTATCAGCCACTTTTAATAGTTAAGAGAACTTATACATACTCAAAATGTTATAAAGCTATGGAAATGTAGGAGCAAAGAGCACTCTCTAAAAATGTCCCTAAAGATTTAGCCAATCAAGAAACTCTCATGTATTTCCACTTCTATTGATTAGGACCAGACACCAAAATACAAGAAATAAAATATATAAGGACCTTCCAAAAATAGTCTGGGGTAATTATGCCCCATGCCTACTAGCAAAGGTAACAAAAGAAGTTACGATGACCTCTAGAAAAAAATCCTTTGCTGGTGCAAGTACCCAAGCTTCGCAAGGGAACCCTCCAAAAGTACTAATGAGCATGATGCAATGTCTGCCTCAGGTACCATGGGTATTCCCCCCCCCCTTGCAGTCACTTATGCGATACCTAGGAATGATAACTAAGGTAACGAGTTCGTATCGGAAGTCGGGCAGAACAATATTTGGGCAGGATCCAACAAGTAGGAGAGGGAGTATATCTCTTCCATGCTTTCACTCGCCCTCATGCTTGACTCCCTTTTTAGGATATCTTTCCCAAGAATCTTAACAAGATTGGGTTTCATGCTTTTAATCAACTTCTAAGTTTAAATTTAGAGTGGCCTTGGAGAATTGACTCTCCACACACCTATTCCAAGGCCTTAATGATCTAGACTTGTTGATGTATTTAATGACAAATAAAAAATATTCTAGTTCATTTTAGATTTTATCGCTTTATTTTAAATGTTGTTCTTCTAATTCATGGGTGAAATGGAGGTGCAACTTATGGTGTAGGGACGCAAGAAGAAACCAATAGAAACCTTCTAAATGCAAAATGCAACTTTTTCTTCAATGAAAAGGGATTTCTACAAAGGGACCTATGAAAAAACTATTAAAAACAAAATTTATTCTTTTATTTTTCAAAATGCATGCTCACGCACTCAAAATTTACAAAAGACTAAAAATTCCTACAGTGCAAATACTATAATGCAAACTACCAATGTTAAATGAAAGATTCTAGGATTACTCTAAGGAACAAGAAAATGTGTTTCCCAATAAATAGGTCTGAAACTTAACACAAAAGAAAGTAAAAATTCAAACAATAAATTCTCCCAAAAAAGATGCCAAAAACTTGATACGAAAATGGAAAAAGTCAACCAAGAACTTCTCCCAAAACCAAGCAAATTCGTCCAAATGACAAACTTTGCACTTGCTAAAAAATGATAAAGAAGCCTTAGAACAAAACCAAAAGAAAAAGAAATGGAAAACAAATATTTTTGTTATGTTTTTTTCTTTTTAAGGAAGCAAAAAATTCCTTTAGAAATAAAAAACTACCCAAAACTCAAAATCACCAAAATGAGCAAAAAACGCCTCAAATTCCTTAAGCCATCAACATCAATTGCATGGCAAGAATTAAAAGTGGAAATATCTAACCCACTCAAACAAATGACCTAGTCAACAGCATAGAACTCTAGCAAACAAATAATCTGTAGGAAAATCAAGAAGACTCTTCGAGATTGCCAGAAGCACCTTTCTCAAAAAACCAAGAAAAACCAAGAAAGCCAATGAAAGAAAATAAAAAATTGAAGCAATAAGAAGGCTAAGCATGAGAAAATATACACTAACTCACTGTACCGAATACAGAGAACAACCAAGAACTTCAGCAAGAATCCCTGGTGCCCAACACAAAACTGAAACTTCACAAAGAAGGGTAAACCCTAGGTTGACTAGGTTTTTCACCAAGAAAGAGAAGAAATTGATAAACTGCAAAAAGAAAAAATTCTAGAAACATCAAAGATTAAATATAAGTAAACAAAAATAGGAAAAATAATTTATTGGGCTCAAAATATAAAAATTTCATTTAAAAAGAACAATACATGGCTTGACAATGATCAACATGTGTGTATACATGAATTTGTACAAGGAAACACGCATATGTGCATGTTTATTTGGAAAACAATTCATGTATACATGACTGTGTAAACTAAAAAGTGCGTATAAAAAGGGCAGTAAAGAAAAAATAAAAAAATTCAAGTCTGATCCAGAAGATCAAAATTTTTTCCTAGATGGATACTGAACCAAATAAACTGGAAAAATGATCAAACCAAACATAGAACCCAGATCTAGAGAGAAACAACCCAGACTAGGAAGTACATGGATGAAATCCCCAGTGGAGTTTCCAATTATTTTATGGGATGAATTACCCTAGGGTTTGGGTTGAGAACCCCAATAGAGAAAGAAGCATACAACAACAAGAAGTAAGAAAATTTACAATCCTAATGCTTAAACTAGTAAAATGGGAAGAAGAGGTCGTACCCATAGGTCTTATGTTTGAAGGCGATCCCGCAAGGTTCAAACCCTATGATTCTCCTAGTGCTCCAAAACCTATAAATCACTCATGAAAAGCACATAAACTAGTAATAACTGAAATCATGTTCAAGATATTAGTGTTAGATCATATAAGCTTATAAAAAAAACATGAAATCATTCATAACAGGATCATAACATGTATAAAGAATTAATATCACCAACATAAAGAATGAGACAAAGCTTCTTTATTGATGTATGTAAATATGTGTGGAGGAATACCACCTAATTCATCCACAGCTCCAAGAAAAATCGTCCTCTGGATCCGTCTAGCCCAAGCCTCAACAATCTTCTTCCATAAGCATACACATGGATGTCATATAAGAGGAATGAACATATCGATGAGGGAAACAATGGTTTCCACAATCTAGGAAGTGCAGGAGGAACAAGGTTAAATCAGATTTGATTAGGGACTAAATGGCTATAATATTAATACCTATCTCTCTCTCCCCTTTAGGCCTTCCCATGTGTTAGGTCCCTATATTACTAGTATAGTCCCTTATTGTTGTTAGTGTAACCCCTTATTGTTATTATTGTACCCCTGTAACCCCCATATTGTTATTATTGTGCCCTTAAATTATTATTTTTAGGTCGGCTAGGATTACATTGTGGCCCCATGGACTCCTATATATAGAAAGGAGGTTTTTTAATTTGTATCATCCAAGAATTGTTCATTCATGTAATGTATTGGAGGTTGCCCCCTCGAAGTGGCTTATTTTTAAGGCGTTGAAATCTCTTTTCTTCTATTTTTGGAGCTAGCTTCACAACATTTGGTATCAGAGCTTTGGATTCTAGGGTTTTTCTACTCCAAATAGGTCATCGTGGCATTTTTGCTATAATTTTTTTTCTACGAAGTTTCAAAAGCACATTATGAGGATAAAAATAACAACACCATATTTAGCCAATTGATAAATATCAAATAAAAGGGTTTAGTGGGGGAGCACATTGAGGACTTCCAAAAATTGAATATAAGGGTAACTGATATTCCAGAGGAACACAGGATTGATCTCTTCATAGGTACTTTAAAGGATAACATCCAACATGAAGTTCACGTTTTGGAACTTGATTCATTGGAGAAGGCATTCAGGTTGGCAAGAAAAATTGAATGTAAAATTATGGCGACAAGGAATCCTACCACTCACTTCTATAAAGAGGGAAGTGTTGCTACTCCTAGATTTCCACAACCTATAAGGTTGACACAACAACAACTGGAAGAAATACACTAAAGGTTATAAGTGTGCTGAGAAGAAATTATTTTACATAAATTGTGAAGAGGAAGACAAAAATGAACAAGAAGAGGATGTACACCAGGAACTAGCCCTAGAAGAGGAAGAAATGAGTCAGACCATATCGTGTAATGCATTGGTAGGTGTTGGGGTTCCCATGTTTTGGCAAGGTTGGAAATACCAAAAGATGATACAACATCAAACCACTTTCAGACCCTAGGATCCAGCCCTCCTGGGTCCATAGATGGATCTCTCTATGATATGTCAAAGGTATATGACTTTGAAGCTCAGTGTTAAGATATTAGGCTAGTTATAAGGCTCGGAGTTTGTTTGTTTAATTGTATGTTTGGTTGCTAAGAATCAGGAAAGAAGGGTTCAATATGAGACAAGGATGAGCAAAGAGGATTTTAGGCGAAAGAGAGATATTCCAAGGAACATTTAAGACCATTGGGCAATGGAGTCAAGAAAGGGTTTACTTGCTGTTCAATATGTAGGCTTTCAGTTGGGCTAGTCATCTAAAGCATTGGATCTTAAAGATGATAGTGTGGTAGGATAGGTAAGAGGGAAGGTGAGAGCAAGGAAACATTAAAGATTCAGAACACAAAGTTGAAAACCTGAGATCAGAGAGAGACTTTGAACTCTCAATGCTTCGGCCTCCAGCTTGAGGAATCTTAGAAAAGGTTCGATTAACTGAAAAGGATCCCAGTGAGATAAAGACAGAATTCTGGACCTCTCAGTGTTCCCAATTCATTCAATTAAACCTCAACAAGAACATCTAAAAACACTGACCTCAATAATTCATACATCAGCTAGCAGGAAATAACATCCACTACACTGGTTAAATTAATTGAAATCAATCCTCAGATGCACATATAGCAGAAAAAAATTAAAGGCAAGGAGAACAGAAACATAGGGTACCTAGCAAGGGTAAATCCTATGCCAAATTTCTGATGCAAGCCAGCAGAAATGTAATGAAATGAAATAAACATAGAGATAGAAAAACATCACCAGCTGCTTCAAATCAGGATCCAAAGAAATGTGCTTGTCATATTAAGAGCAACACCAGTCAAGTACAACATTGCCAACAGCTTGAAAGTTCAGTCTAAATACATCTCCCTCGGCCTATCTTACAACTTTACATAGAGAACAATGTCTCAAAGGAAACAACTTGCAATTCTTTGATAATCGATCAACAACCTACAATGAATTTCTTCATGAGTTTTATAGCAGAAAGATGAGCATATGAGGTAGGTGGAAACTAAATGCAGCATTAAACTCAGAACAGAAAGAAGGCAGAAGCCCATTCAGTTTTAAACTCTGTGCATTTATATCTGGCATGCCTTGGACGAAAGAATGATCTTCTTCATGTTTCCATTTACTCCAAGTATGCCCCTGATGTACTCCGGCTGTAGTACTCTGTAGTACTTTTGGTGAATAAACAAAAAACAGCTTGAGGTCTGCCATGTTGCATAACAAATGCTCTGGTAGCATAGGACTATTCTGCCAGGGTGGAAATCTTCTGAGGAACACGGTAAATAAGGGAACAATATGGGCACTTTGTCCTTTAGAACGATCTACTGATGTGAAGCCCCGAGAGTGTAGTTTTCTGTGCGCTGAGCCTTCTGATAGATCCATGATGTCTTTGATCTGGTACACTGCTTTGAAATACTTGGATTAAGGCTCAAAATCTTCCATTACGGGCCTTAACACTCTGTTTTCTCCACCGATACTCTTTGCGGCTTCCACGATTGCCTTTGACTGTGAAAACAGTGCTTTAATGGATCTGGGAAGTTTTAACAGGGTTTCACCCTGCTCCTTTAATGAAAGTCTTGTCGACATACCTTCCCAGGCCCTTCTCCATAATTTTAGTTCTTGAAAGTGGTCCTTTCATGAGTTTCTCTGTCACTACAACAAAGACTGAATCATGACGGCCTTTACCACTTGATAACCCTGCAAAACACGAAACTCAGTCATGAAATCCATGCATAGGGAGGTGGCTACGGAAGGCGGAGGAAATGATAGCGCGGCGGTAGTAAAGAAATGGTGAATAATGCAGTAAACTGGTGAAAACAACGAATAATAGGGTTTTGGTGGAAAATGCACGTGGACCGTTCGATCATGATCTAGGGGCGTAGATCGACAGTGGAGGTTTAATATCGGGACGGCTTATGAAAAATGGGTGGATGCATAGTTTATAACGTAAAAAATTAGCTTTAATGCAACTCATGGAAGTTTTGTAATTGGGTGGAATGTAAAGAAATGCAATGAAATGCAATGGAAATGATCGAACGAGGTGGGACCCGGCATGGGTGGAGGGCGTTTCACTGCGAGTCGTCGGATCTTTGGAGGAGATCAATGGACGGAAGAGATCGAATGATGAACTATTTGGGAAGGTCAGATAGAAGAACACGGAGGGAGACGCGATGCAATATGGACCGTCGATCTTGTTTGAACGGACAGTCACGATTGAATCGGGGAATCGCAATCGGCAGGGGCGGAGGTTGGCGCCATTCAAACCTTGCGATTGTGATTGGGGCGATTGAGCGCTGGCCATTGGATCCTAGGACTAGATCGATGGCTCACATTTAATCAGTGGGAGAATGGAGAGGGGTGATGGAAGGGGAGCAGGATGAATCTGAACCGTTGGATAGGGGAGGGATGGACGGCTCAGATTGGTTCGGGGAATCGCAATCGCAAGGTGCAGAAAGGGGGTGCGATTGGAAAGTGAAATTGCAATCAGAGCAGGGGATGCGATCGACACTGAGCCGTCAGATCCAGGTGTCAGATCAATGGCAGAGATTAAGTCAGCGGATCGCAATCGCAAAGGTTAGTGGGTGGTGCGTTATAAACTTGCAATTGTGATTGGTGCGGGAAAGCGCAGGCCGTTGGATCTACCGGGGGAATCGACGGTGGAGATTTGGTCGGGATATCACAATCGCAAAGAAAGGAGGGGTGACATAGCAAGACTTGCGATTGAGATCAGAGCAGTATTGCGATTATCACCCAACCGTCGGATTGGAAAGTAGATCAACGGTGTGGATCACCCCGCGGTTCTTCATAATAAAACACAATCGCATCGGCAAATTTCAATGTTACAAAGGGATCTGCCCGCCCGACAACTCCGATTGCGATTGGCGCCCGAGACTTAAGTGCTTGGTCTTGTCACTAGAGGCACATGGGGAAGTGGTTCAGGGGTTGGCGGAAGAGGGGCTAGGCCCTATTATAAAGTTAAAAAGTGGGTTTTTACCCCTTTTAATGCAATATTTGGGGTTAGGAAGGGGAGCGATAACGGGAAAAAAGGGAAATTGGCCAAACAAAGGGTAAGGGCAGAATTCAAAGGGGATTTTGGGGAGATTTAGGAGGACTAAGGGAGAAATTTTGGGATGGAAAGGGGACTTCGAAAAGAGGAAAAAAGGGGTGAAATGGGACAAACTGCAGGGATACAAGGGGCAAATAAAGGCCTTTTGGAGAACAATTTTTTATCATCAGTGAGGCTTATTTACTTAAGAACAGCAGAGGGGAAAAGTCAAAGGGCAGGGAACATGAAAAGGCTTCAAGTATGATGTGTTTTCAAGGGAAATGCATTCCTTGAAGGCTCATAAAACTAATTAGCCCCCTTGCTTGCATGTCAAGGAATTTATAAGGGGCTAACAGTAGGAATTACCACTCCTCAAACTCTCAAGATAGAAGGACATATCAAGAAGAAAAACATAATAGTGTTGATTGATTCAGGTAGCACCCATAATTTTATTCATTGTAAGGTAGCCAAGGAATTGAATTGTTTCCTATACCCAGTGTTAGCTCTCAAATCTACCTTAGGCTGAAATAAGGTGAGGTTCAAGGCTACATCAAACCATGCTCAGCCTCGTAGCTAGCCCTACGAGGATAGGAGAGGGCTCTCTCTGAGTCTATCTCGGCAAAAGGTCTTCAAAGGGGCTAAGATGACTTATAATGAATACTGATTTTAGGCTAGTAAAGAGATAGGAAAGTTTGATTTTGATTTTTTGGGTTTTTTGCTGAAAAAAATGGAAAACACCAGTCGGATGAGGCCGCATCTTTGCAGGACCAAGTTGGGGCAAGGTAGGCGTAGTTATTGATGCTTTTGATCGTGTGAAGGGATGGATCAGAATGAAAAGGAGTCGAAGAAGGCATAGGAGAACAGGGAATACTTCCAAATAGGCGAAAACATGTAAAACTAAACAGACGAAAGGTGAGGCACCTAAATCAATGTGGATTCTACCTCATTTACTCATTCATTTAGTTTCATAAGCATAATAAGGTAATGGCATACATCAAACATGAAATAAATTACAATAAAAATGAGAGAAAACACTATTCTACAATTGGAGAAAGCCACAAGAATCCTACCAGGCTTTCAAGAAACCCTCCATCTTTCCTTTCCTTAGCCAAAATATGAAAAATATGTACAATAGTGTGCCAAACTTTTCGCAAGAGTCCTACCTGTAGAATGTCTCAGAAATTACATCATATAGACTATCCTAACCCCTTCCAACACCTCTAGGGGTCGAATTCTTCCTTCTAGGAGCAGTTCCAACTAATTCTAAACAAGGAGCTAGAATATAGGCAACCAAACAACTTGCCTCTAAAATGAAGGAAACTGATTCTTACATTTGATTTTTACTTTTTTAGGAGCGAATCATCTAGAATAGGTAAAAGTGAGTCCAAGTTACATGCCAACCATAAAATTACATCAAGATAACTCAAAAATTACACCCACAAGCAAAACTGGTCCAACTGGCCGAAATCCTGAGCTGGAAGATGAAAAATGGACCAAAAATCTCTATGCGTAGCGCGCCTGAGCTCTATGCATTGCACGCATTTCAGCTTGCTTTTGGGGCACTTAGCAGCATCAAAAACAAGCACATGATAGCTTGTTGGAACGCCCTGGATGTTTTCTATCTAACCCAAGTGGAATTTCCCAATTTGGAGCTCATTTGCCCCTCCAAAACTTCATTCTCCCACAAGTACTTCCTGCTGCTGAAAAATGTGGCAGAACGGTGATTTTCATGGTGTTTTGGCCCCTTTGATCATCCAGAACTTGGTGAAATGCTTTGGTCCTACTAGATCATGCATAAATTTCCATGAAAAATCCAAAAATATAAAGTTTTCCTCCAGAAAATGTCCCAATCATAAGCGAGCGCGTCGACGCGCTACGCGTTGGGCTGAAAAACCTGTTTTGAGACCAAAATTTTCCAAAAACACATTCTTCAAATTCTGTCTTCTAAATTTGAGCGGACACTTCCATCATGCATCATGCCCAGAAAATGAAGCCTCGACCAAAATCCGGAGTGGATCAGGCCTCTTCCGCCGTTTTAGTGCTCTGCTCAACCTCCTCTTCAGAATCTTCATTTTTGCCTTGCAGACGTGCATGTGGGCCCAATAATGACCTTTCATGTGATGAAGCATGTCTTTTTCTCTATTGGCCTTTGCCAAAAACTTCTCCATATGAATGTTAACATGCATGAGGCAGGAATCTCGATGAGCCAGTGTCATATCACTTAGTCTCTTCCGGGCCAATTATCGATCCTCACGGATTCGCCGCAGCTCTAAAAGAGTGTGTTGATCCTCTAGCTGTTTGTTACGCTGCTCCAGGTAGTTTATCACCCAATGAGCCCTCTACAATTTCTATTTCAGCGTGTAATTCTCGGCCTTTTTCTCCTGGATGATCTCTTTCAGTTTCGAGCTAGGAGAGCTCGCATCAACATCGATGAATGTGAAATCAGTATCTCGACCGCCTGATGGGCCCTCATCATGCATAGGCCTCTTGCCTATGTCCTGGATCTGTACCTGTGTTGAAGAAGAAGGTGAGACCCCTTCCACCCTTGGTGGAGATAATACTCGTGCTGCTGATGAAGTCAACGAGACCCCTTCCACCCTTGGTGGAGATAGTACTTGTCGTGATGCTGCAAACAAAACCCTGTGGCCTCGCTGGTATGTCACATATAATGGAGCACTGATATGCTCGATCTCAGGAATTTCTAGCTGATGTGAAGGCTCTCCCTCATCATAAACTACCTCGGGAGGAGGCTGTGGCGCTGTGAAGAAGTCACGAGAGATGAAATCCTCCCAAGTAATGCCCTGCTGTGTCAACTGATGTACCACCATGATTTTGATCAGCACGTAATGATATATACTATGATTCTCCTGTGCTGGGGTCTTCTTCTGTAAAAAAAATATCATCCTCTCTATGTTGTGATACATGAAGTATGGAATGCTCATCATACGTACCCTCGTGAAATGCATCAACAAACGGACATGCTATGCATAGAGACGCGAGAATCTGCCCTCGCAACTGAAATATCGAATGATGAGTTTCATCAATGGTGCAAACTCATCCTTCAGAAATCTGAAAGGAAATACCCTGCTCAGCTACCTCATAAACCCAGGTTTGATGTATGGCTCATCGTAGGATCTCTCTAGCTGCTGTCGTTTGTTCCATTCCTCTCCTATGTTTGGTATTCCGGTGACCTGAGCAATGGTCTCTGGTGACAGAACGAAATCTACTCCGGCAAGGTTTACACGGCCATCATGTAAATGTAGAACAAATAGACGAGCTAGCTCATGATGATGTTGGGTTTGTGAAATCATCTCAGAGTACTAGAAACATGACTGATGCTGAAAACAATCCATTGCAAGCGGGCATGCCTGCAATTGAGCCAAAGAAGTAGGCTCCTCCCTAACATGCTTACCACTTTTGCCACTTTTGTGAGACCTCTGTGACACATTAATCTCTGTTGTGGAATCACTGTCATACTCCTGCTCATAAACTGAATCTGTCTCTGACATGGCGCTGAAATCAAGATGTTTGCAAAATATATGCTGATATAGGTATAGTGAAAACAAGAGTTCAGCGTATGCTCAAAACCCAAATATGTCACATGTGTATCAAAGTGTTATAGGAAAGCCACAGTGGTAATGGCTTTGTCAAATGAGTTTGCATGAAAAATAGTCACTGCTTTGATTATGAGGGGATTTGACAAGTGAGTAGAAAAGAGTGTAATGTGGGGGGAAATAACTGTTAGGAACAAAAGTGACAATAGCTCTGGCAGTGTTAGACAAATGTCAATGGAGGATGTGGACAAGTGAAAATGGGACTATGTCATAACATGAATGATGAACAGTGTGAAAATGACAATGACAATAATAATGACAGCCATGATGTTGTGGCAAAGAGAGAGCATGAGGCTAAGGTAAATAATGAGCAGGGACACCACTGAAAATAGATGACACAGGCATATATCAATAGCACAAATTCGGAACCCCCACAATATCACTAACATTCACTTCAAAACCCTAAGAAGTGAATTTGGAAATAAACATAGGGTTTACATTTCTCCTCATTAAACACTTGTTTCTCCACTTTCAAAGCACCATAATCATGTCCAAAATTCACTGAGCAAACGTGAATAACCTACTTGCAAGCAGTTTGAGGAAATTTGGTATGAATCTGGGCGAAGGAGCGAAATTTTTTTTGGCTCTGAGATTCTATGCGTCGCGCGCTCACCCAGTGCACCGCGTGCAGTATGTATGTCGTGCGCATGATAATTTGCATAGGCCTGTGAAGCCCAGTGCATCGCGCGCCTCTTGTGCGTTGCGCGCCTCCTCTGTGCGCCGCGCGCACTTCCACCTTCAGTCCACTGCTCTGAAACACTTCAAACTTGACTTCAACACTCCAACTCGGTTTTGCTTTGGGAAATTTGTGAAAATGATTCGTTTTCAATGCTTTATATGGGTTGAAAAATATCTCATAAAAATCAGATTTGATTTTAATTTTCTCCATAACCCACTTTGTAATGTTTGGCTTTCTTGACACTTTATCATTTTAATGCAATTCTATCTTTGGCTTTTCACTGTTTTTTCTGAGTCTTGGACTGATGAAACTTGGTTGTTTTTGCAGGGATTTGGCATTTTGGCTTTGGCAAAGACCAGAGGCTGCTTTTGAACTTCTTATGGTAGAACAAATACACAATTATTACAAAAAATGAAATTTGACAATTTCTAGTTCCAAAACAGAGTTTTGGACTAGAAATGTCTTCAAATGTTTTTGAGAATAAAAACGTGAAATAGGAACCTTTTGAAACCAACCTCAAGGCCTGTGGGATTTTATTACATGTACCAAAAGACTGAAAACCCTAGACTCTAGGACTAAAGACTCTTTTCGACAAAATAATCATTTATGACCATGAATGACGTGACCTGAACTTCAGTGATTTTTGAGGAATTTTAATTAGCCCTGCAGGTAAAAGCATGAGGAAACACAAGACGACCAGACCCTCTCGTCAGTGAATGGCATGCCCCTAGCGAAATGCAACGAAGTGAAATGAGCGAGACACCTAAAAATGATATGCAAAAAGCGAAATGATCTTTGACGGAGGGCTGTAAAGACCGACTCTAACATTGGCTCCAATGGGGATGGTGGCTCCGAGGAGATGCCAAGAACGAAAGATCTCTGGGGGAGTCAGACAGTGCCTTCATCCATTGGGCGATGGAGTCATTATTTCAACGGATAACACAAAAACTTTTGACACATTTATTGACTGAAAACTTGACCACAACTAACTCGATTTAAAAACTGAAAAGACTGATAAAACTGACTTGACAAACTGCAAACCAAATAACCTCCATCTCCAGAATTATAGCCTTCGCTTCGGGCCCCAGACTGAAGAAAAGAGATTAATCCACACTTGCAATGAAACAGAAGTAAAACGATATATACAATGATGATGAAATCAGCAGAAAATACTCAGAAGTGGTATCTCTTGAGCAGCCAACCATTGATCGGCCCTCCCGGACAATCATCTCCGTTCATTTCCTTAAGAAGAAAGGCGTTCTGACCACGATATGCTGCTATCTTAAAAGGACCCTTCCATAGGTTTTCAAATTTGTCGTGCTTTCCCTTATCTTAATTTCGAGCATCCCACTTCAAAACCACCTCATCTAGCTGAAACTTATCTGATTTTTCCTTTCTGTTGTAGATCTTCTTTATGCGCTCCTGTAACTTGAATGTATTTTGAAAGACCTCCTCCCGTGTCTGCTGTAAATGAATCATCTGATTAATCCTTCGCTGCATGGGATCTTCCTCACTACCGGCTTCCTGAAGCAATTTGACTACCGGGACAGCAAGGGAAGTGGGAAAAACTGTGTCTACCCCATACACCAACTCGAAAGGGGACATGCCGATAGATTTTTTCTGGCTTACCCTATCAGCCCAAAGTGCATTCACTAATTTCTTGTGCCAGCCCTTTTTATTGATTTCCAGTAGTTTCTTAATGATATTTACCAAAGACTTATTTGAAGATTCCGCCAAGCCATTTCCTTGCGGATGGTAGGCAGTCGAATGTCCCAAGCTGATGTTGTACTTATAGCAAAATTCAACCATCCTCTTTGACTTGAAGGCCGCTGCATTATCTGTAATTATCTTACTAGGACACCCAAAACGTGACAGAATATTATTTTCAAGAAAAGAGATAATTACCGCATCCGTGGCTTGTCGAGTGGGAATGGCCTCGATCCACTTCGTGAAGTAATCCGTTGCTGTCAATATCCATCTATGCTGACCTGACGATGCCGGATGGATTTCTCCAATGAAATCCAATCCTCACTGCTAAAATGGTGCACTGACTTCAATTGGTTTGAGAGGCAAAGGCTGTAGTTTCTGCTTCCCTTCGAAAATTTGGCATTCGTGACAATTCTTAACAGCCTTATATATATCAGAAAACAAAGAAGGCCAATAGTAACCTGCCCTTAGAATATTATTCGCTGTGGTGTTCCAAAATAGATGGCCCCCGCAGTCACCTCTATGAAAGTCCTCCAAAACTCTTTTGGCTTCCTCCTCTACCAAACAATTCAATAACATCCCACCAGGGTCTTTCCAATATAATGCAGAATTCAATATGAAAAACTTTGCAGCCCTCAACTTCAAGGTTCTACTCTTATTTCTAGGCATCTCGGGTGGTGGAGACAAATTCTGAAGTACGTATAAAATGTCAGCATACCAAGGGGAAGAAACAAAAATATCAGATACCTGAAATGATGTACTCTGCTCATCTTCATCAGACATGGCAGCGATCAAATTTATATCTAGAGCATGCAGATTTGTTTCAGCCATGAGCTTGGCGAGTCCTTGTCCTTTGATCAGCTTGGTTGGTTTAATCTCCACATCATATTCTAACAATGCAACGATCCACTTACCCCGTCTTCCTTCTGGATCTGCCTGTACCAAAACATCTTTAACTGCTGCGTTAGGAACATAGGCTATAATGTGGGAATGTAGTATATACACACAGAAATATTTCAAGGCCTTTACAAGCGCAAGTGCTTGTTTCTCAATAATGTTGTATTTCAACGCTCCGTCCCTTATAATCCGATTGAAAAAAGCAATGGGCTTCTCAACTCCATCCCTTTTCTACATTAAAACAGCTGCCAAAGTGTGCTCAGAAGAAAACGAAAACAAAATGAAGTCCTGTGTGTAGTCCGGGCTGATTAAAATAGGGGCTGAAGAAAGAGCTAACTTTACCAAATTGAATGATTTCACCGCTTCTTCTGTCCACTTTACCTGACTATCCTTTTTCAGCATGTTCGTGATTTCTCTAAGATGCTCAGCAAGATTTGGAATGAAACGACGCAGAAAATTCATTTTACCATTAAAGGACTGTATTTCTTTCTTGTTCCGGGGCTGTTCAATTTGCTGGATGGCTTCAACACGTGCAGGGTCAACACGAATTCCGTCTTTCGATATGATGTGGCCAAGGAGCTTGCCTTCATCCATGGTAAACAGGCTCTTTTTCGGATTCAGCGAAATGCCATATTTTCTGCACTTCTGGAAAACAACTTTCAAATGATATAAATGTTCTTCATCAGAATTTGAAAACATGGTTAAATCATCAAGGTAAACAACCAAAAATACATCTTTCTCATTGGCGAAAGCCATGTCCATTGCTCGCTGAAAATTGGCACCTACATTCTTCAAACCAAACGGCATCTTTGCATAATGAAACGTTCCCCATGGAGTGGTGAACGCAGTTTTGTCACGATCGTCCTCATGCACTAAAATTTGATTATATCCTGAATAGCCGTCGAGTAGTGACATCCTTGATGCTCCAACTACTCACTGCAATATATGGTCCATTTTTGGCAGTGGATAATTGTCTTTTAATGATACCTTATTCAAATTTATGAAATCGATACATAAACGGATCTCACCTGTCTTCTTTCTCACGGGCACCAAATTTGATATCCAATCGGAAAATCTGATAGGCACAATGATTCCTGACTTATACATCCTGTTTACCTCTTTTTCAATCGACGGTAGTAGCTTCAGATTGATTCTCCTCAACTTTTGACGGAAAGGCTTCTGATTTGGTCTGATAGGGATAGTATGCTGAATGATATTAGTGTCATATGTTTTTAAATATGAGTAATCCCATGGAAAAGCATCAGCAAATTAAGACAACAATTTCACATACTCCGCTCTTACCTTTGGTGACAATGACTTGGATAACTTTACCATCTTGGGATTTTCGGCTGTCCCAATATTTACCTCTTCAACACCTTTTTCAGTTGGCCTCAATGTCGGTTTGCAGGCTACATCGTCTTGATCAAAGAGTTCCTCTAAAGGAATCAATCCTTTAGGAATGATGTTATCTTTAAGTTGCAACACTTCCATTTGATTTATTTGTATATCATCATTACCATCATCATGTTCTGTATCTATGGAGGTGTCTTTAAACTTACCCTTATTCTGCAGAAAATCACTAATCTCCTCGTCATCCTGAAAAACTTGCCAACATCGATGATTATCTGGAACGGTGGGGCGGTGTTTCACATGAATCTCGAACTTGTTGTTGGAATTCATTGGGATTTTTAAATTGCTTGCTGCCTTAGCAAGTCCATTAGCGACACCATTTTGTATGCGAGGCACACATGTCAAGGTATGATCAGAAAATAATTTCAAAATGTCTAAAACTGCATTACAGTAAGTCCTCATGCGAGGATGCTTGGCATGAAACTCACCCTTAACCTGCTTTATCACCAACTCTGAATCACCATAGACTGCAATTATTTTCGCTTTCAGCTTTCTTAGAATCTTAAGGCCAGCAATCAGAGCCTCATACTCCACTTCATTGTTAGAACAGTCAAATGCTAGTTTGTAGGAACACACTCTCACATTGCTTGGAACCTTATCCGGAGCGGAAAATGGACTACGAATCCAAACACCAATTCCAGCACCATCACTACCCACTGCACCATCAAAATCTATGGTCCAAAGACCATCTTCATCCTCCTCTAAGTGCTGAAATTGCGTCAGCTCTGTTTTTCCTGTTTGCTGCTCATTTTCTTTAGCTGATTGCTCAAGAGTATCTTGCTTTTCTTGTCTTTCTTTCTGCAGAAATTCTCTAAAATTCTCAGTGATTTCAGGTATATCTTCTGCCTAAACTAATTGACTATCTATATCATTAAAACTATCAGCAAACAAAACAAACGACTCTAAGTCGGTATGTACATAATTTACAGGATGATTGATTGGTTTCTCCTTGCTTGTTATCATGTATTTCATCTTCTGCTCTTGATATAACTTTCTCATTTGACCGAAGACTGGAATTGTAGCATAGGAAAAATCTAACTATAGTGTACCTTTCAACTTTTCCCCCCAAGATCTAGAAAGGAGCATCCCAAATCGAGGAGGAATGTCCGCCACGACCACATCCATCAAGACATTCTTCGCAGGAATTTGATCTAAAATTACAACCAAATCTTTGATGAGTCCGATACATCTCACGCGGCTGGAATCAAATGAATACAAATCATGGTATTTCCTTGTAATATCTAAACCCAACTTTTCCATGATCGCCTTTGGCATAAGATTGTGCAAAGCACCAGAATCGAACATGGCATTGTGCAATACATATTCATGCAACCTCAAACTGATATAAAAGGGAGGAACATCACTGTCAGGGGACTCACCATCTAAAGCAGGCCCAAATATCAATTCAGGTTGATCGTCTTCTATATTTACCGTGTCAAACATTGGATCAAAATTCAGAATTTTGGAGACTTGACCTCGATAGCTACTGTTCTTCATAATTTCTGTCAAAGGAATAGATAACTTCAATTTGGAAATTTCATTTTCCAAACTAAAGGCTGAAACTCTTTCAACCTCTTTAACCAGAACTTCCTTCTTTTCAGCCTTATCCTTCATTATACTTGACTGATTTGCCTTTTATACTGATGATGATTTAATAGCTGCGGGATCAATTATCTCTTTTCCTTTCTTCTGTGGTATAGGTGAATCTATCTTTGGTGCTGAAGCCTCTTTTCTTTTCTTCTCCATATTCTTCCTCCTCAGTGATGTAAATAGGTAGATCATCGGGAGTAAAGAAGTGGTTTTGCTCACCTACTACATCATCGTCATCGTATGAATCTTGACTCAAAAAATTCTGCAAAAGAGGTGTTTTAATATGATGCTGGGCTGCCGGCTCTTGTGCTCTCTGTTCACACTGCTTAATTCTGAACTGTGGCTGCTGCTGGCCACGGTAGTTGGGATTACGAATCTGCGTTTCTGGCTTGTCAAGCGTCATTCTTTTGAACATTTTTTCCATCTCACGAAGCAAGTGCTGTTCTGATGCAGATGTGGAAGCTTCTTCTTTTATGGTCACTCTTTTCTCTGCTTTCAACCGGGCTCTCTTATCATTCAGATTCGCCTCAACACTAACAGCAATCTTCTGCATATCTTCCAAGGTAGGCGGATCTCTGTCTCGTAGTGAATAAGCCATCTCCGGATCGAAACCGTCTGGGAATTTAAGGAGAGCTGAATTTTTAGACGGTCTTAAGTCATCTGGGATTGCATTATAAACTGTATTGAATCTGATAATATAATCCTGAACAGACTCGCCAGGATTATGCTTGATGCTAGTATACTCAAAAGTAATCCGCAGCGGATCTTTTTTCATCTCCCACCGATCTAAGAATTGCGTCTGAAGCTCTTGTAATGTATTGATACTTGCGGGATGTAAAGCTCTGAACCATTTAAGAACCTCACCTCCAAAAGTCTGGGCGAACAACCTCATGGACACATTCTCTTCATCTATTTCATGCAGGTCCAAGAAATCTGTCATTTTAACAATATGCTTCTGAGCGGATATACTCTGTGGAGTGCCATCAAATATTGGAATATTACTCTGATAATCAGCAGGCATAGGATCCAAATTTGCAGGTAAAACAAGAGGTGTGAATCTCGCAGCCATGGCTCTTGGCGGATTTATAATCTGTTGTCTCGGAGAAACAGGTGGAATGGGAGCAGTAGGTGAACGAGGTGTATGCGGTGGAGATGGGGGAGGAACTACTGCTGATTTCTGATCAGAGATCTCAGGCTGTACGGGAATGGTAGGGATAAAGGGAGGTTCAGTGGGAATCCATGAACCGGATGCAATCTCAGATGGCCCAAGAGTTTGTGAAGCAGATTCAATGAATTCGGGAATGTTGGTTGCCACAATGGAGTTTTGAAGATTCAGAATATAATTATCGATAGATATATTTGCTTTTTCAACTTCTAGATACTTGATGAACTCAGGATTGATGATGGTAGAACTAGTGGCACTTTCAGATTTGGTTTCAAACAATGATAACTCAAACTGATCGTCAAACTCAATATCTTCAATGTATTCAAAAACAGTGGGGTATGAGTGAGATTTGACCAAAGGAATAATAGGAGCTTCTCGACGGAAAATTCTTGGGATTAGGTTGGGGTTTTCATATACTGGAGGCGGATTTGGATCAGGATTTGATCTGGTATGCCTTTTTGAAGCCAATGTATTGATCTACTCAAGAAAAATTCAAGGGACACAATAGATTATTTTCAGCCTATCGAATTCTAGACTCAATCATCCAAAGGTCTAGAACGAATAAGTATACTGGGGTAATTTGCAAATCGAGTGCCGCATTCACTAGCTAACTGGAGATCGACTAAAGCAGTGTTTATCTACTTCCGCTTATGCATGGCAAAAGCGTTTTGAAAGCTACCTGGCGTGACTTCAGACTCCGTATAAGACTCATGAAACGAGCACATCAACAAGCAACCATTGAGATTTTTTTTCCCCAGTATGGTCGCCACTATGTTAGCGCTCAAATCTACCTTAGGCTGAAATAAGGTAAAACTCAAGGCTACATCAAACCACGCTCAGCCTCATAGCTAGCCCTACGAGGACAGGAGAGGGCTCTCTCCGGGTCTATCTCGGAAAAAGGTCTTCAAAGGGGATGAGATGACTTATAATGAATACTGATTTTAGGCTAGTAAAGAGATAGGAAAGTTTGATTTTGATTTTTTGGGTTTTTATTGAAAAAAATGGGAAAAACAATTTTAGGTCCAGGGATAAGGCCAGATCTTTGCAGAATTCGAGTTGGGGCAAGGTAGGCAGTAGTCTTGATGCTTTTGATCAGGTGTATGGATGGATCAGAATTAAAAGGAGCTGAAGAGGGCAAGGGAGAACATGGATCCTCTCCAAACTGGCAAAAACATGTAAAACTAAACAAATTTAAAGGTAGAGCACTGGAAACAATGGATTCAACCTCATTTACTCATTCATTTAGTTTCAGAAGCATAATAAGGGAATGACATACATTAAACATGAAAGAAATTACAATAAACTGAGAGAAAACACCATAAAGAACTGAAAGCCACAAGAATCCCAACAGGTGCTACAAAACCTCTGATCTTTCCTTAGCCAAAATGTGGAAAATATGTACAATAGTGTGCCAAACTTTTCCCAAGAGTCCAACCTGTCCAACCACTGAAAATGATTGTGAAATTACATCATATAGACTATCCTAACCCCTTCTGATGTCTCTAGGGGTCGAATTCCTCCTTCTAGGAGCAGTTTCAACTAATTCTAAACAAGGAGCTAGAATATAGGCAGCCAAACAACTTGCCTCTAAAAGGAAGGAAAGTGATTTTTTCACTTGATTTTTACTTTTTTAGGAGTGAATCATCTAGAATAGGTAAAAGTAAGTCCAAGTTACATTCCAACCATAAAATTACATCAAGATAACTCAAAAATTACACCCACAAGCAAAACTGGTCCAACTAGCCGAAATCCTGAGCTGGAAGATGAAAAATTGACCAAAAATCTCTATGCATCGCGCGCCTGAGCTCTATGCGTCGCGCGCCTTTCAGCCTGCTTTTGGGGCACTTCCTAGCATCAAAATAAAGCTCATGATATCTTTTTCGAAAGCCCTGGATGTATGCTATCCATCGCAAGTGGAATTTCCCAATTTGGAGCTCATTTGCCCCTCCAAAACTTCATTCTCCCACAAGTACTTCCTGCTGGTGGAAAAGGTGGCAGAAAGGTGGTTGTCATGGTGTTTTTGGCCCTTTTGATCATCCAAAACTTGGTGAAATGCTTTGGACATACTGGAGCATGCATAACTTACCATGAAAAACCCAAAAATATAAATTTTTCCTCCAGCAAGTGTCCCAATCATAAGCGCGCGCGTCGACGCGCTACGCGTTGGGCTGAAAAATCTGTTTTGAGACCAAAATTTTCCAAAATGACAAAACATTCTTCAAATTTGCTCAAATTTGGAGCGAATACCCTCCATCATGCATCATGCCCAGAAAATGAAGCCTCGGCCAAAATCTGAAGTGGATCAGGCCTCTTCCGCCGTTTTAGTGCTCTGCTCAACCTCCTCTTCAGAATCTTCATTTTTGCTTTGCAGACGTGCATGCGGGCCCAATAATGACCTTTCATGTGACGAAGCATGTCTTTCTCTCTATTGGCCTTTGCCAACAACTTCTCCAGATGAATTTTAACATGCTTGAGTTTGGTCTCTCGCTCAACTGGTGTCATGTCACCAGGTCTCTTCCGGGCCAATTGTCGATCTTCACGGATTCGCCGCAGCTCTAAATGTGTGTGCTGATCCTCTAGCTATTTTTTACGCTGCTCCAGGTAGTTTATCACCCACTGATCTCTCTGCAATTTATCTTTCAGCGTGTCATTCTCGGCCTTTTGCTCCTGGATGATCTCTTTCAGCTTCGAGCTAGGAGAGCTCGCATCAACATCGATGAATGTGAAATCAGTGTCTCGACCGCCTGATGGGCCCTTATCGTGCATAGGCCTCTTGCCTCTGTCCTGGATCTGTACTTGTGCTGAAGAAGAAGGCGAGACCCCTTCCACATCATGTGGAGATAATACTCGCGCTGCTAATGAAGTCAACAAGACCCCTTCCACCCCGGGTGGAGATAGTACTCGTCGTGTAGCTGCAAATAAGGCCCTGTGGCCTCGTTGGTATGTCACATACACTGGAGCACTGATATGCTCGGTCTCAGGAATTTCAAGCTGGTTTGAAGGCTCTCCCTCATCATGAACTACCTCGGGAGGCGGCTGTGGCATTGCAAAGAAGTCACGGGAGATGAAATCCTCCCAGGCAATGCCCTGCTGTGCCCACTGATGTACCACCATGATTTTGATCAGCGCGTAATGATATATACTGTTATGTTTCTGTGCTGGGATCTTCTTCTGTACAAGAAATGTCATCCTCTCTATGTTGCGATACATGAAGTATGGAATTCTCGTCATACGTACCCTCGTGAAATGCATCAACAAACGAACATGGTACGCATAGAGACGCGAGAATCTGCCCTCGCAACTGAAATATCGAATGATGAGTTTCATCAATGGTGCAAACTCATCCTTCAGAAATATGAAAGGAAATACCCTGCTCAGCTGCCTCATAAACCCAGGTTTGATGTATGGCTCATAGTAGGATTTCTCTAACTGCTGTCGTTTGTTCCATTCCTCTCCTATGTTTGGTATTCCGGTGACCTGAGAAATGGTCTCTGGTGACAGAATGAAATCTACTCCGGCAAGGTTTACACAGCCATCATGTAAATGTAGAACAAATAGACGAGCTAGCTCATGATGATGCTGGGTTTGTGAAATCATCTCACAGTATTGGAAACATGACTGATGCTGAAAAAAATCCATTGCAAGCGGGCATGCCTGCAATTAAGCCAAAGAAGTAGGCTCCTCCCTAACATGCCTACCACTTTTGCCACTTTTGTGAGACCTCCGTGGCACATTACCCTCTGCTGTGGAATCACTGTCATACTCCTGCTCATAAACTGAATCCGCCTCTGACATGGCGCTGAAATCAAGATGTTTGCAAAATATATGCTGATATAGGTGTAGTGAAGACAAAAGTTCAGTGTATGCTCAAAACCCAAATATGTCACATGTGTATCAAAGTGTTATAGGAAAGCCACAGTGGTAATGGCTCTGTCAAATGAGTTTGCATGAAAAACAGTCACTGCTTTTGATCATAAGGGGATTTGACAAGTGAGTAGAAAAGAGTGTAATGTGGGGGAAATAACTGTTAGGAAAAAAAGTGACAATAGCCCTGGCAGTGTTTGACAATGTCAATGGAGGATGTGGACAAGTGAAAATGGGACTATGTCATAACATGAATGATAAATAGTGTGAAAATGACAATGGCAATAACAATGACAGCAGTGATGTAATGGCAAAGAGAGAACGTGAGGCTAAGGTAAATAATGAGCAGGGACACCACTGACAGTAGATGCATGAGCATATATATCAACAACACAAGTTTGCAAACCCCCACACAATCACTAACATTTGTTTCAAAACCCTAAGAAGTGAATTTGGAAATAAACAGGGGGTTTACATTTCTCCACATTAAACACTTGTTTCTCCACTTTCAAAACACCATAATCATGTCCAAAATTCACTGAGTAAACATGAAGAACCTACTTGCAAGCAGTTTGAGGCAATTTGGTATGAATCTGGGCGAAGGAGCAAAAATTTCCGGCCCTGATACTCTACGCGTCGCGCGCTTACCCAGTGCGCCGCGCGCAGTATGTGCGCCGCGCGCGTGCTAATTTTCACGGGCCTGTGAAGCCCAGTGCGTCGCGTGCCTCTTGTGCGTCGCGCACCTCCTCTGTGCGCCGCGTGCACTTCCACCTCCAATCCACTGCTCTGAAACACTTCAAACTTGACTTCAACACTCCAACTCGGTTTTGCTTTGGGAAATTTGTGAAAATGATTTGTTTTCAATGCTTTATATGGGTTGAAAAATATCTCATAAAAATCAGATTTGATTTTAATTTGCTCCATAACCCACTTTTGTAATGTTTGGCTTTCTTGGCACTTTATCATTTTAATGCAATTCTATCTTTGGCTTTTCACTGTTTTTCTGAGTCTTGGACTGATGAAACTTGGTTGTTTTTGCAGGGATTTGGAATTTTGGCTTTGGCAAAGACCAGAGGCTGCTTTTGAACTTCTTATGGTGGAACAAATACACAATTATTACAAAAAATGAAATTTGACAATTTCTAGTTCCAAAACAGAGTTTTGGACTAGAAATGTCTTCAAATGTTTTTGAGAATAAAAACGTGAAATAGGAACCTTTTGAAACCAACCTCAAGGCCTGTGGGATTTTATTACATGTACCAAAAGACTGAAAACCCTAGACTCTAGGACTAAAGACTCTTTTCGACAAAATAATCATTTATGACCATGAATGACGTGACCTGAAATTCAGTGATTTTTGAGGAATTTTAATTAGCCCTGCAGGTACAAGCATGAGGAAACAAGATGACTGTGACTCTCTCGCTACTAATGGTATGCCCCCGAGCGAATGCAACGAAGTGAAATGAGCGAGATAATACATCGGTAAAAAATGATATGTGCTTGGAATGATCTCCGACTTGAGGGTCAGAAGATCGACTCTAACACCCAGAAGACTTAATTTCAAGTGATTAATTTCAAGTGATGGTCGTAAATGGAGGAACTATAAATTGCTCTGGAAAATTCCATAATATCAAGCTAACCATGGGGGAATATGTATTTAATAGTCCAATGCTTTCCATTCCTATGGGAGTTGCTGATGTTGTACTAGGAGTATAATGGTTACAATCTTTGGGGACGGTAGCTTTTAATTTTCAAGAACTTTCTTGAAATTTTTTTTAGAAGGAAAGGAAGTCAAATTACAGTGTATTGCAGGAAAGCCAGGAAATATAATAATCTCTAATTTCAGGACAAAGCTTCTAAATAAATAACAATGAGGCGTAATTGCACAATTATGCTCACTAGAAGTTCCAACATCAAAATCATCTATTCATGCAGATCTCCAACAAGTCTTGGACAATCATTCCAAGGTGTTTGAAACTCCCAAAGGACTCCCACCTATTCTTGATCATGATCATGCTATTCATTTGATTCCAGGAAGTGCTCCTCCAAACATCAGGCCTTATAGATATCCTTACGTCCAAAAGAGCGAAATTGAACGTATGATTGCAGAAATGTTAGAGGCGGGTATAATTCAACCTAGTCAAAGTTCTTTCTCTGCTCCTGTAGTATTGGTAAACAAGAAGGATGGATCATGGCGAATGTGTTCGGATTATAGGGAGCTCAATAAGCTCACCATTAAAGATAAATTTCCCATTCCTGTGATTGATGAATTATTGGATGAATTACATGGAGCAATTTATTTTACCAAGTTGGATCTTCGTTCAGGATATCATCAAATTAGAATGAAGACTGAAGATATTCCAAAAATAACATTTCAAACTCATGAGGGTCATTATGAATATTTGGTCATGCCTTTTGGCCTTACCAATGCACCTTCTACATTTCAAGGGTTCATGAATTCCATTTCAAACCCTTCCTTAAAAAAATTTTGCTAGTATTTTTTGATGATATACTAATCTACAACAGGTCTTGGAAGGATCATGTTGAATATGTTGACAGGGTACTCAAACTATTGTAGGAGAAACAATTATATGCAAAAACATCCAAATGTTTCTTTGTAGTACAAGAGGTGGAATATCTGGGTCATATTGTATCTCACGAGGGTGTTAAAGTAGACCCTAACAAAATTAAAGCCATTAAGGAATGGAAAGTCCCCACAACCATAAAGCAGTTGCGAGGATTTCTCGGGTTAACAGGGTATTATCGCAAGTTTGTTAAGAATTGTGGGAGAATAGCAGCACCTCTAACAACATTATTGAAGAAAGATGCATTTTCATGGACTCCTGAAGCAACTAAGGCCTTTGAACATCTTAAAGAGGCAATGTGCCTAGCACCGGTCTTAGCTACGCCACACTTCACAAAAACCTTTATTGTGGAATGTGATGCCTCAGGAAATGGAATTGGTGTTGTTTTAATGCAGGAAGGAAGATCCATTGCTTTTGAAAGTCGTCCAATCAAAGGAAAATATTTACAGAAACCTATTTATGAGAAGGAAATGTTAGCAATACTGCATGCACTAAATAAATGGTGAAATTACCTAATGGGAAGACACTTCAAGGTAAAAATTGATCATGATAGTATTAAACACTTTTTGGAACAAAGACTATCTTCATAAGAGCAGCAAAAATGGGTCACAAAGATGTTGGGTTATGACTTTGAAATAATCTACAAAAAGGGAAGCTTAATGTTGTTGCAGATGCACTCTCAAGAAAGAATGAAGAGGTGGAAGCATTTCTTTGTGCCATTTCTATTATTCAACCAGATTGGATAAGCGAAGCAAGAGATGAATGGAAGAAGGACAAAGAAATATGGACACTCATTCAAAAGTTGCAGCAAGATCCTAGTACATCTAATACATTTACTTGGAAAAATTATTCTTTATGGTACAAAGACCGCTTGTATCTTTGTAATAATTCCCAACTAAAACAAAAGATTCTTTTGAAATTGCACACTTCTCCTTTAGGAGGACACTCGGGATTTTTAAAAACTTACCACAGGGTGAAGAAAGAATTTTTTTGGGATGGCCTTAAATATGATATTCAAAAGTTTGTAGAATGTTTAGTTTATTAACAGATATGAAAGTTTAGACAATTAAGAACTCCTGGGATTCTCATAACCTTATCCACATGCAGGCCAATATATGAGACGGAAGGATTTATCCATAAGGTTTATCGTGAGAAGTCCATAGGGAAAAGAAAATGTCATAGAGAATGATACTGTCTGTATGCACACTTTGTACATTATCTACCCATTTAGTGCAGACAGTTTTCACTACATTTATGACAATTCAAAGCTACATGGAAAACCAGGCAGATGGATTACAGATCCATTTACTGAAATTTGATTTAACTTATTTGTTTGGTATCTCAATTATTCTTATAACATCTTATCCAATGATGGTCAAATTGAGATAGTAAATAAATGTTTGGAAGGATATATTCATTTTTTTGTATATGATAAATAAACACAATGGGTCAAGTGGTCACCTCTTACTGAATGGTGGTATAACACTTCCTTCCATACTGCAGCAAAAATGACCCCATTTATGGCACTTTATGGATATCATCCATCATCCATCCCATCATCTTTAAGAGAAAATTCGAAGGTTCAAGCAGTGGAAGATCACATCGACCATCAACAAGAAGTTCTCCAACTCTTAAAGGATATCCTAAATTTGGCACAAAATCAAATGAAACAACAGGTAGATCAACATCACAGTGAGAGAAGTTTTGATGTAGGAGACTGGGTATTTTTATGGCTACAACCATACAAACAAATGTCCCTCAAGCAAGCTAAGAAGGATAATAAATTATCGCTAAAGTACTATGGTCCTTACAAGGTGTTGCAAAATATTGGTTCTATGGCATACAAATTGGAGCTTCCTGCTTCTTCACGAGTGCATCCAATTTTCCATGTTTCATGCGTAAAGAAGGTTATAGGTGAAAATATTCCAGTTCAAACAATATTGCCAGAACTTGATGAGGAAGGAAAAATCATATTGGAACCTGAAGCGGTCATGGAAATAAGAACTCGACAGCTATGGAATCGATCAATTTCAGAGTATCTCATCAAGTGGAAGAACTTACCCACTAAAGATTCTACACGGGAGGATGAGAATTTTATACAGAAGCACCCAGAGCTACTCAAGCATTGAGGACAACACTTTTTTGAAGGAGATGGACATGTTAGGTCCCTATATTACTAGTATAGTCCCTTATTGTTGTTAGTGTAACCCCCTTATTGTTATTATTATACCCCTATAACCCCCGTATTGTTATTATTGTGCCCTTAAATTATTATTTTTAGGTTGGCTAGGATTACATTGTGGCTCCACTAGGATTACATTGTGGCCCCATGGACTCCTATATATAGAAAGGAAGTTTTGTAATTTGTATCATCCAAGAATTGTTCATTCATGTAATGTATTGGAGGTTGCCCCCTCAAAGTGGCTTATTTCTAAGGCGTTTATATCTCTTTTATTCTATTTTTGGAGCTGGCTTCACAACATCATGAGGTGTATTATACCACTCCAAATCATTTGTTTCAGTTGGGATACAGTTAGGCCACAAGATCCTGTAGGTAGGCTCCCAGTGTAACCCGTAAAACCTGCCCAAAAAATAGGGAAGTTTATATTTTTTCATATTTTAAATTATATATGTGGCTTGGGTATAACTGGACCTGCATGTGTACGCACTTTTGAGAGGGAAGAGTCATGTATGGAATTAAAAATAATGTTTTTTAGGTAAAGGACCAAGTCTAAAGGTAAAGGGCTTCCCAAGGCCATAACACAGAGCATTAAGTATATAGGGGTGGAAAATGATGCTATAGCAACCTTGGAGCTTGCATGCCTCAATGGCAAGTTCCTCATGTTCCACAACAGGTTCACATCATTGGCCTTCGATCAAATGATTCTCCAAGTGTTGGACTTCAACAAATTCATCCACACTTGTAGATTGGGTTGTTGTACCTTGAGGTCCAACGTCATTATTGGTGGTTTCTCTTGTGCATGTTAACAATTTTCATCATTGACCAGTAATCATGTGGTTTCTACCATGTTTGACACCAACACATCTATTCGCATGGCTAGATTCGTACATTGGGTTTTTTGAGATTGCAGTGAAGACCCTGGGTCACAACTGATTTTGATCTAGGCTACGGAGAGTTATTGAGTATTTATGATTGTATAAATGATCCTATCTATACTAATTGTTGTGTCCATACCGCAAATCGATTTCTATGATCTCTTTAGATGGATGGCTAAGACCATGCCATGGGTTCATGTGTTACTTTATGCCTAGTGCAGAGTTCTGTGGTCAGGCATATTCATACCAAATATGTCATATATTGTAAAATATTTGATTTGGCAGGTTTCCTGGTGGTGATCTAAGTTCTTTTCCTTTGTCCATAAAGAATTCCAGCTATCACTCCCTGTTCTGCCTTCATGCTTTAGGGGGCATCTGTTACATAGTAATTTGTCACCATGATCACTTCCCATCCCTGAACCTGAAGTGCCCCATGACAGACACTGTGCAATGTTTCCACCATCAAGAAATATGTAAAGACATCCCCTAAAGGCTCAAAGAAAACTGCCTTGGAAGATTACTGAAGGAACTTGGTCAAAACCCTAGTTTTTTGGGTCAAAGTGTTTACTAGTTTCATGCTCGTGCTGATGTCAGATTGAAATTTCTGGCTTAGCGCTGCAAGTGCCCTTATTTCTTGGAAAATCACGTTGTTCCCTTTCTGACAGTGATTCCTCAAATGGATGAGAAGCTTCAACCTCTAGAAGTTCCAAGGTGACGAGTTGGTTGTTAAACGATGGTGATAGAGTCGAGCTATTTGAATTTATAGCTTTGATTTAACCATGGGGTTTTATCCCTTAGAAAGTGGACCTTCCTTCTACTTTCATGGGCTCCCAACCTCTTCTCCCTTTTTTATAGTCCCCATCCTTCCACTACTAGTTGGTCATTGTTGGGCTAATATAAACTCTCGTTCCCTCTAAATTCTTGCATTGTGATAACACCTAAGTTTTTTGGGAGAGTGAATGCTTTAGAGCTTCGGTGAAGGACTCATATTTTCACCAAAGGGAGGCCTCCAACATCAAGACCTAGGTTGTAAGCTCTTCCTTTCGTATTAATAAATAAAACATCTAATTTTTTCTTTCTATATTTGTCTAATCGATTATGTAAATATTCTAGTACACCTTGATCTACTAGATAGCTAATGTTTAATGACTATTATGTATTGGATTATGTTTTTTGTTTCCTCTTTATCATCCTCAGTTATTCATGTGCCACTAGTAGCAAGGAGCAAGTCGAAAAGGATCGTGGATCAAGGTCATCATCAACGGGTTCGAACATAGCATCAGAAAAAAGGTACTTCTATCACTTTTCTTGTCACATTTTGAATATTAGTTAAGAATGCTTTGCATTAGAAAGTATCACAAGTTGCTATACCCACTTTAGGGCTAGAGAGATCGTCTGTGTCTGCAGAGGGGATTTATCTTGAGAACAGGAGGTTTCAATGGATTTTATCACAGGTTTACCCAGGTCTGGAGGAAAGACTGTCATCATGGTGGTAGTTGATAGACTTACCATGTATGCACACTTTTGTGCATTATCTCATCCATTTAAATCCATTACAATTGCTACTGAATTTATGGAAACAATTCAAAAGCTACAGGGAAACCCAAATATTATTGTAAGTGACAGAGATCCCATTTTTACAGAAAATTTTTGGACAAAATTATTTTCTTGTTTGGGTACTCAATTAGCTCATAGCTCATCATATCATCCTCAATATGATGGGAAAACTGAGATAGTGAACAATTTTTTGGAAGGGTATCTTCGTTTCTTTGTATCTAATAAATAAACACAATGGGTCAAGTGGTTACCTCTTGTTGAATGGTAGTATAACACTTCCTTCCATACTGAAGCAAAAATGACCCCATTTATGGCACTTTATGGATATCATCCATCGTCCATCACATCATATTTAAGAGAAAATTCTAAGGTTCAAATAGTTTAATATCACATCGAGCATTAGCAACAAGTTCTCCAACTCTTAAAGGATAACTTCACTTTGGCACAAAATCGAATGATACAATAGGAAGATCAACATCATAGCAAAATAAGTTTTGATGTAGATGACTGGGTATTTTTATGGCTACAACCATAAAAAAAATTTCCCTCAAGCAAGCTAGGAATTATAATAAAATATCACCAAATTATTATGGTCCTTACAAGGTGTTGCAAAAGATTAATACTATCGAATGCAAATTGGAGCTTCCTGCATCTTCCCGAGTGCACCCAGTTTTCCATGTTTCATGCTTAAATAAGGTTATAGGTGACAAGATCCTAGTTCAAACAATATTTCCATAACTTGACGAGGAAGGAAAATTTGTATTAGAAATTGAATCAGTCACGGAAATAAGAACTCAACAGTTACAAAATCGATCAATTTCATAATATCTCATCAAGTGGAAAAACTTACACGATAAAGATTCGACATGGGGGGGTGATAATTTTATACAGAAGCATCTAGAACAACTCAAGTGTTGAGGAAAACACTCGTTTAAAGGAGAGGGGAGTGTTAGGTCCCCATAACACTAGTGTAGCCCCTTATTATTGTTAGTGTAGCCTCATTATTTTTATTGTTTTTCCCATGTAATCCCCATATTTTTATTATTGTTCCCCGTAGGTGTAGCCCCATTATTGTTATTGTTGTGCCGATGTGGTCCCCATATTGCTATATTGTGACCCCTTAAACTCCTATATATAGAAGGTAGGTTTTTTCATTTGTATCATCCAAGAATTGTTAATTTATGTAATGTAAAGGAGGTTTCCCCCTCAAAGAGGTTGATTTTAAGTCGTTTATCTATATTTTCTTCTATTTTATGAGATGGTTTCATAACACCCTCATAGGAGGGTATTTACACAACTCCAAGTATCTCTCGAAAGGCTAAGAATTTGACCTTCCCTAAGGGCTTCGCAAGGATTTTTGGAACTTTCTCACTAGTCTTGGTGTGTTGGAGCCTTATTGCTCCCCGTTGTACGATAACTTAGATAAAGTGGTACCTGATATCAATGTGCTTCGAGCGGTCGTGGAACACGGGATTATCTGAAAGTTGAATCCCACTTTGGTTGTCACAATAGATCACAGTGGTATCCAGAACATGCTCAAATAGCTCACTAAAGAGCTTCCTCAACCAAATAACTTCACAACTTGCCATACTAGCAATAATATATTTGGCCTCAGCAATTCTTAAAGCAACCGATTTATGCTTCATGGTCATCCAAGATATTGAAGCAGACCCTAATGAGAAGCAACATTCGTATGTTCTTTTATGATCCACCACTCTGCTAGCCCATTTAGTATAATAATATCCATGTAGCCTCAAATTCCCGATAGTGTATCTCAGTCCATATTTGATTGTGCCACAGAGATATCTCAAGATATTATTTGCAACACTCCAATGTATATGATGAATCTCGGCCATGCTTTGAGTTAATGTATTCAAGGTGAAGCATATGAGCCCCCACATGTTGTTGATACTCAGAAGGATTTGCCAATGCGAGCCCAGAAACACTTCCACATAGCTTCTTGAAGTTGAGTTTCATAGGAGTAGACACATACTTGCAATCCACCATCCCACATCTTTCGACCATATTCACAATGTATTATCCTTGAGAAAGGAAAATCTCACCTGGATTTTTCTAGACATCCAGTCCTAGGAAGTAGTGCATCAAGCCAAGGTCCTTCATCTTGAACTCGGATGCCAACTCCCTCTTGCATTAATAAATGAGAGGGTTTGCACCTATTAGAAAGGGATAATATACATAAAGGACTAGAATGAGAGGCATGCCCTTTTCAACCATGAAGTATATGTTAGGATCAACATCGCTCCTACTAAATCCTAGCTTCTTAAGATAGTTATCAATCCTCTCATACCAAGCCATAGGGGCTTACTTCAAACCATAGAGGGCTTTCTTAAACCTGCATAAGTGTGTCCTTCAATATTGAACTTCAAACCCCTGAGGTTGTTCCACTTAGACTTACTCATTAAGCAAGCCAAGCAAGAAATTATTTTTAATGGCCATTTGGTGTAGGCACCATCCTTAAGAGGAAACAAGAGCAATAAGAGATCAAATAGTGGTATATCGGGCAACTGGTGCAAATACCTCGTCATAATCCACTCCTTCGTTTTGATAGAAGCCTCAAGTAACGAACCTGACCTTATATCTTTCATCCCTCCCATCAACTCCATGTTTAATTTTGTATATCCATTTTGAGGTGACTACGGACTTGTCCTTGGGTCTAGGAACTACATCCCAAAAATCATTCTTCATGATTGAATCGTACTCATCATTCATCGCATCCTTCCATACTTGTTGTTTTACAACTTCTTTGAACGTGCATGGCTCATATTGAACAATAATACTCATAGCAGATAAATACCCTTGATACCTATTCGTCTTCTTACTTTCACAAAATGTCCCTCTTGGAGAAATATGTCTTTCACCACATTCGAGAGTATATTTGAGCTACAAAGGTATTTTTCTTGAGGTAGAGGGATCACCAGGAGGTGGATTAATGGGATCCATCAAGGCTTCAACATTGGGCATTGGCTCATCTGTCATAGGTTCATCATGTCTTCCTGAAATATCATCATTTTTATTCCTTGGGACGTTGAAATTTCACCAAGAAATGGCACCACAAAGTGGGGCTTCTAATTTAATTTTCCCTTAGTTAAATTGGAAGAGAAATTGCAATTTCATCTCATGACAACTTGTTAACTAAGTCAGAATGACTAAATTAGCTTAGGAAATTTGATTTGAGGGTCAAATAGCATGTATGTAGAGTTCTCCCATGATTTAAGGGGGTCAAGTTACATTTATTTATGAGTTGTAATTCGTTAACTCAAGAAATTGAGTTAAAATTAGTTTAACTAGTTCTAACTGAGTGATGAGCAAGTGAGAGGACAAGTGAATTAAATTTTATTTAATTCACAAGTATTGATCAATAATTTAACTGATAATTCGCTGTAAATAGTTGATGCATGACAATTATAAGGAAGATCTAGTTGATACTGAGGTTAAAGGGATGATAAACATTAGTTGTATAATTAGAAAATTGTACAGGTCAGTTATAGAGTCAGTTGGAGGCCTAGGAAGGATTGCGCAATCAAGGAAAAGGATTTTCCTATTTAATAGGGATTTAATTCCTCAAGGAATGCATGAGAAAGGTAGGCTGAGAAGAGGTAGATAATTGGCTAATTATTTTTCCAATTTTTCCTAGATCAGAGTGAGACAGTTGGTAGAGTATAGGAGTTTCTCTTTAGAGAGAAAGAATTGTATTTTTTCATGATCCTTGATTTATACAATATACATATATTGGTTTTTTAGGCAGTGTGATTACCCCAGATATAGCTTTTTTTGTGTGATTTATTGTCTCTTTCTCTTACTTGTTATGTGTTTGTGTGATCATGTTTTGTTCCCACAAATTGTAGAAGGATTTAGTATCTTTTTTTAGTACATTAAAAAATAATTTTGAATCTCATTTTTATATTTTCTACATGGTATTTGTTGGAGTCCCTGTGATTTGGCAGATTTGCATACCAAATGACAAGGCAAAATCACAACCACGTTAGAATCCTAGGATCTAGCCCTCCTAGATTCAGAGAGGGATCTCTCTATATGTGTTTTAGAATGATATACTTTAAGGCTTACGATATGATGTTAGGATAGTTATGAAGTACAAGAGATTTGTTTTTTTGTTGGTTGGGGATCATTAATTGAGGAGGTCATGTGAAGTATGAAGGAGGGAATAAATTGAAGGATATTTCAACATGGGAAGGTAGGTTAAGAAAACATGTCAATCCATTGGGCTATGGAGTCATAAAAGGGTTTACTTGCACAACAACTATTCAAGGGTTTTCATAGGGCAAGTCATCTATATCATAATATATTTTAAGTTGATTTTGTGGTATGGAACATTAATAAGTGTGGCGAAAGAAGCAAACATATAAGAAAATGAAGGGCAGCCTAAGATCAGGTAAGGACTTTTAACCTATCCTGCTTTCGGCATACTCTCACGGGAGAAACATCTAAGATAAACATAAAAAGTAACATAAGATCAAGTAAGGAATTTTAACCTATCCTTCTTTCGGCATACTCTTAAGGGAAATCTTCAAAACAGTTGTTTAAGACTAAACAAGGGACAGGGCTAACCATAAAATTCCTTGATTAGGACTCTACTTAGTATGCAGTGAAAATATCATTCAAGAACAACATCTCAAGTTCTACTGAGCAAGACATGGGCTCACCAACATTCCTTGACTCGTTATACTCTATTGAAATCATTACCAAACACACATTTAGAAGAAAACATAAAGATAAAGCTTATCAGTCAGAATTAGGGTACTTTTAGAAGTAAATCCTAATCTATATTTGATGTTCTTTATCAGAGAATATGAACACAGTGGAAACATAAGGAGAATAATAATTACAGTAAGAATAACATCACCAATGATTTAGATCAGGATCTAGTGAATCTGCTTGTCTATTTGATGTCCAAAACCAGTTACATACTCGAGTCTAATGGCTTTATATAGTCTGATACTTCTCTTCCCAGCCTACTATATTACAACTACTCAGCAACTCTTACTCAATAACAGTTCAACACTTAACAATTTTCCAACCCTTTACAATGAGTTTCCTACGAATACATATAGGTGAGAGAGGAAGAGTTTTTAAGGAAAGACCATAAATATCAGTTAAGACAGAGGGGGAGAGGTATTCGAATGCCCATTCTGCTTAATGACCATTGCATTAACTGATTGTACCATTTTAGTAGTTTTTTCTGTCTTTGAGGCATATCTAGTAGGCTGGTAATAACTCCAAAGTGTGCTATTTGAAGATAACTATGGCCGAAGTACTTTGTTTGACCTTTGAGACAAGTAAATGTCATATTTCTGTTCTGAGGCCTCCCATGACTATGCAATTACTATTCTGATAGTTTTAAAGAGGTTCTGTCATCAGGATGGCTAT
This sequence comes from Pinus albicaulis, assembly GCA_034641835.2. Taxonomy (NCBI): domain Eukaryota; kingdom Viridiplantae; phylum Streptophyta; class Pinopsida; order Pinales; family Pinaceae; genus Pinus; species Pinus albicaulis. The sequence goes on along the minus strand of CM076578.1, from coordinate 1,851,560,839 downwards.
CACGATGTCTTTGAAAAGTAAAGTAGACTACAGGTGTCCTTTCTGGTCTTCGGAAGAGTAAATAGCCTTGATGGTCTGGCAATTAAGGCGGTCTTTTGCTTATTTGTCATGATTTGTGGCTTTAAACACTGATTTTGGCTTCGGTTGTGCTTTAAAGCCTCTCTAATCATCTCTCTGCTTTATTCACTGTGCTGACTGGTTTAGATTTAATCAATTTGTCTCCAATTGTGTCTTTAACTTTTAATCTTCAGGCTAAGCCTTAAAATCTTCGGGCTTTAGGCTTTAATGCCTTAACCTTTATCTTCTGATACTCTTCACTGTCTTGGTGTACAGGTGACTCGACTTCCTTCTGCGCTGGAGGGTCTTATTACTCAACCAGTGTTCATGGGGCACTGACCAAATAATGACAATTGAACCTTTGATCTCCCTTTATGCACATTTTTCCTCGAGGATCGTCATCTTGGGCTCTGTGCAACTCAGATTTGTTGTGGGACAACTTTAAACCTTTAAACACCTTGAAACCTACACAAAACAACCAATATGTTATATGAAATCCTGCATTTTTGGTTTTAACTACTTTACAAAGGCTCGGGAGTAGCGGAAGAGCAGTGCAAAGGAGGTGGAATGCAGGCGGAGGTTTAAAATTTGCATTGGCGCGAAGAACTGAAAAGCAGTATTGGAAAACCGGCAGTGATTTTCACGTGAGGTAAAGGCAGTAAGCGGTTTGGGACCGATCAAACGTGATACAGTCTAGTGGCTAACGCGTGTCCTCTGAAAAACCACCTATTTCGCGTTAAAAACACACGGAAGGGGGGGGGACGAGTTTGTGCACGAGGAAGCGAGGGTCGTTAGATCTTGAGGATCAATGGTGGAGATTAAATCGGAGAATGGCAGGAAAAAGGGGCTTGGAATGAGGAAACGGAGATCGCCAATCTAAGATGGCCGATGTGATGGGTGATTCGCTGATGGCCATTGGATCTGAAGAATGATTAATGGTTGGGATCAAATCGGGGAATTGGCCATTGGCGGGAGAGGAGATAGGGGAGTGAGAAATTTGGGAAGTGTGTTGTGCCGATGAGCGATGGGCGATGGGGAAGAGCGCAAACCGTCCGATCTGGGGGAGAATGAACGGTCCAGATCGAATCGGGATTTCGCATCGGTAGCAAACACTTTTAACAGGGAAAAAGGTCGCAAGGACTGGCGAAAAGCCGAAATTCTGATGGAGCGAGGTGCTTGGTCCCAGGGCGCGGTCTTATGGCGAAGGAAAGGGGTTTGGGCTTAAACAAAAGGGGCTTAAAGGCCTAATGTTTGAAAATGAGTAGAAAAGGTCAAAAATGAGGTTTTTTAACCTTTTTAGGAGTTCCTATAGGTATAAGAAAGGGGTTTTAAACCTTATAAGAGGGATTTTACAAGGTTTAAAGGGATTTTTGAGGAAATGGAGTATAATGAAAAAAGGAAAAAAGGGATTAGAAAGGGGGAAAGTAGCCTTTTTAGATAAAATTGATAAAATGGGTGGAGGGTTTGAAATAGTTCTTTATATTCCAACAGGGATTTTTTGAGGATTTTGAGTGAAGACATCAATGAGATGGGTTTCTTGAGACAAGGTTCACAGCAAGGCTTCAAGAAGTCACAGATTTTCTCCAAATTTGTTTCTTGAAGACTAATAGACCTGTTTTAGCCATCATAGTATATGAAAAATTTATATATGGCTAACAGTATCAAAGCACCATGAATCAAAATAATAAGAGAATAATAAAATTTGTTTTGATCAGGTTCAATTTTGCATATTTATTCTTTGGTATCCAACAACATATCAAGATGTCTTTCAATGGCTTGATACTTGAATATGCACTTGAGGGAAATTCAAGTTATATTTCATGGAAGGATAGGATGGAGGCAGTGCTTGAAGACAACAGACTAAAGGCATTCATATATACTGATGTCTCACAGCCTGCAGCAGTAGATGTTCAACTTCTTGATGCATGGAAGAATAATGTAGCAAGGGAGAGGAAGATATTTTTAGAGGTATTTCGAGACAATATTGTCTTGAATCTCCATGGGAAGATGAATCCATATGTGATGTGAAAAGCCTTGATAGATCTGTATCAGAATAGAAATGACCACAGGAAGTTGGCGCTAAAATACAAGCTGAGGAAGATCAAAATGGATAAGGGCGATACGATTCAAAAATACTTGACCAAGTTCACTCAATGTCGAGATGATATTGGAAGTCTTGGGATCACTATTTCTGATGTTGGTTTGGTGATCCTAACTCTTCTAGGCCTTCCCAAGAGCTATCATAACTACCAGGACTCTGTTAATGGGAGGGAGAAGTTGTCAGATTCAAGAGCGACTATGATCTGATCTAGCAAAAGAAGAAATTCAACGGAGAAATAGAGATGGATCCTCATCAAAGAATGATGACGAGGAGCATTGTGCCTTGGCTAGAAAAGAAAATAAAGGAAAATGGAAGGCGTCCCATTCTAAATCTGAGACCAACAAAGAAGGAAAGAAGCAAGACTTGACAAAGGTGAAATGTTTCAACTGTCATGAGCATGGACATTATGCCACAAATTGTCCAGAAAAGAAGAACAACAAGAAGTCCTCGGGAGTAGCATCAGGTGAAGCATTGCCTTCATAGTTCAAGTTGGAATTCACCCTCATTGCATGCATGGTGTCATCAGTGACAGTATCTGTGTGGTACTTGGATAGTGGAGCCTCATTCCACATGATCGAAAACAAAGAATTATTCAACAGCTTGGAGGATAAGGATCTCCAGATGCACATTGAGATGGGTGATGATGGTAGGTATAGCACTACTAGTATTGGTACAGTTACCTTTCAGAGAGAGTCACGTAAACCCCTCATACTAAAATATGTCATGCATGTACCTGTTTTAAATAATAATTTGGTTTTTTTTGCTATGCTTTAAGATCGTGGATATGATGTGATTTTCAGTGAAAGAAATGTGTTCCTTCATCGCAAAGCCACGGGGCAGGTGAAAAATATTGGGGTTCTAGTGAATAACCTATACAAACTTGATGTACATGATTGTGAAGCATTGAGCAGTAAAGTAGAGAAGTTGGAAATTTGAGACATCAATGAGTTATGGCATAGGAGCTTGGGTCATCTACACCAAAATGCTTTGAGGATCGTGCAACATATTTCTACAGGAATTCGAAAGGGTTCACTTGCGCAGAAAGACACATGAAAGGGGTGTACATAGGGGAAGTATACAAAGGCCACCTTTCACACTAAGGAAATTTGAGAAGCAGCAATCCTTGAGAGAGATCACTCAAATGTTTGTGGACTATTCTCGACATATTCCACAACAAATCAAATGTATTATGTGATTTTTGTTAATGAATTTTCAATAAATTGTTGTATTTTATTCATGCGGAAGAAATAACAGACGTTCTCCAAGTTTTGTGAGTTCAAGACACTCGTCAAGAAATATACAAGGAAGAAGGTAAAGGCTGTGAGGAGAGAAAATGGTGGATAATACATCTCTAATGAATTCAAGAACTTATGTTCCTCAAAAGTAATTCAAAGAGAATTTATTGCACCTCATAACCCACCGAAGAATGGGGTTTCATAAATAAATAACAGAACTATTGTGGGAGCAACATGAGCTAGGTTACATGATCAGGGCCTATCGTTGCATATGTGGGCAGAATCATGCAATACAACAATATTTTTTCAGAATGAAAGTCCTCATCGGATACTTGTGATGAGCACACAATAGGAGGATTTTTCAAGTAAGAGACCGGATGATCATATTTTAAATTTTTTGGCTCATCTGTTTATTGACATCTGACTTGTTATCTTCAAGAGTGTTCCAATATTGAGGATGAAAAATCGTGGAGGTAACCTCAAACCACTTGGGATTTGGTAGCTATCTCTTCCAAATCAGAAAGGGATCCCTTTGTGATATTGTAGCAAAAATATGACTGAAGAAGGGAAAAATATATTAGGTTAGGTCTGAGCTCTAGGGTTTAGAAAATTTAGGGTTTTTATTGGATCAGGAGGAGAGGCCAAGGAAACTAGGTAGGAGCTAAAAGATTGCAGTTGCAAGGATACAAAGGGCAATGGAAGGTATTTTCAATGGCACTCTGAGGTTGTTAATTGTAGTGTAGGGTGGAAAAGTAAAGAATCAAAATGAGCATGACAAGCATGAGTTCATTTATCAGAATATGAACAACAAAAATAGGAAATTCCTACCAAAACAAAGCATAAGAATAAAAAATTGTGTTTAACATATTATAGGAATATCACTAAAAAGCATAGATATGGAAAGAAGATGAATCAACCATTCATAAAAGTGAATTTCAGTAGAAAAATACTGCTACAAAATCATACCACATGAATCCCTATATAATAGCTACCACTAAAATTGTATTTTTGCAAATGTCAACTGTACACAAGACTCCAGGCCTTCTACTCACTGATGTCCAACCTTGATTCTCAATGAAAACTAGATAAAAATTGACCAAAACCATCTTCCCCTATCTTAGGGGTCAAATTCCTTAAGATAGGATCAGTTTGCACAAATTTCTCCAATAAAAACTAAGACTATGGAGGTTAAAACAAACTCTCCTTTTAGCCCTTGACTAACCTACCCATTATTAATGATCCTCAAAAGTACATCAGGATGACATTTGCATGTCTATTTACATTCATCTACCTCACATCAACTCAAAACAAGATGAATTACATCAAGAAAAAACCAAATTTGACTGAAGAAACTCGAAAATTTGACCAACAGGGAAAAGTGCAGCGCCAACAAGGAAAATCGTAGCGCCAACAGGGAAAAGTGCAGTGCCAACAGGGAAAAGCGGAGTGCCACCAGGGAAAAGTGCAACGCCCTCTTGCAAGGCAATTTTGATTGCCTTTCTAAGCTCCAAATCCTGATATGAAGGTACAATTGGAAGGCTTAGGATTTCTAGTTGTCAATAGACTCCTCAAGCAAGAAAAATGGCTTCTCCAAGGCTAATAAAAATTCATTCTCCCAAGGTCGCTCCAAAAGCATAGTGCCCAGTTGGTCAAAGAGGTGCCAGAAATTTTTTTTTAGCCTCTTTTTTTCATTTTTTTCCCAGCCTATTTGCTAACATGGCACCAAAATTGGATAGTTGTAATGTGCAAGTCAATATCTATCATTTTATGCTGAGTTTAGGTCATTTGGATATATGAGGGAAAAGGGAAACGCCAAGGCGTTGCGCTTTTGGTTTTTCTGCAATTCATGTTTTAAGCCAAAAACACCAAAAATCCAGAACTTTCCAAAAAAATTCAAATTTGCCCAAAATATCCCCATGAAGCCAGGAGATTATATGTTAGGAAATGAGGGATGTCTCAACCAAAAAATCAAGTTTTTCCTTCTCCTTTTTATTCAATAGGGTTTGCCTCAACTTTTTCTTCAATTGATTGATTATGACTTGAGAGATCTTGTTCCTTGTGCAATAATGGATGGCCATGTGCCTCTGAAGGTTGTTGTTCTCCTTAGCCTTCTCAAGGAGCTTCTCTAAGTGGTAATTGACCTTTTCAATCCAAAACTTCTTATCTTGCTCAATTTCTATTGCAATTAGGTCATCAAACTCTTCTTGACCTAGTGGTGGATATGATTCAATTTGTTGCTCTAGTTGCCTCTTGAGACTTCTTGTTCTTGGTATCCTTGGTTTGACCTACTCTTCTTGATCCTCTAACTCATCAACATCAACAACTGACTTGCCTTTTCCACCATCATTCTCCAAATATTCTTTTTTATTGCTAAGTAAAAGTTGCTTCACTTGGAGCTAATTGTTCTCCTACTGAAGGAATGTGATAATGAAGTCATCCTTTGACAATTTTTCCTTCAGCTCTCTAATCTCAGCTTCCTTCTCTTGGATAATTTTCTTATATGATTCGACATCCTCATACATCTCTATGCCTGCCATATGAGTGTCAACATGTACCTGTTCTTCTTCTTGAAATGATGCTTCTTTTTGATGTGCTTATGTATCTTCAACTGTTGTAGTAGGTTGATCCCTTTCCACAATGGCTGGAGCAAACATCATCCTCTTCCCTCTAGTGTAGGTTTTAATCACCTCAGCCCTAGGTGTCCTTGTGATAGGTTTTTTTGTATAACCTACTTCTTATTTTCTTGGTGAAGCAGTGGTGTAGAATGACTGCTTTATTGAGTTGGGGTAGGCAAAAGTGAAGCTAAAAGAATGAAATCATCCCAAGACAAGCTTAACTATGCAAGTTGATGGAAAAAGGAATTTTCACCAAGCCATGATGAAACAAGCTAGCATGGTGATCTTCTCCTTTGCTATGTACCTTCTATGTCATTTTGACCATGATTTTATAGAGATAGTGGGATAAGTTGAGAGCTTTTACACCAGTGAAATGCATCAATGTTCTAACATGGTATTGATATAACCTAGAGAACCTACCCTCACATGTAAAATATTTCATGAGAGGGGCATACTTGTCAAGAAAGTGTTTAAATGGAAAAATGGGCTTTGGATCAACTTTGTATGGATGCTTCAAAAACATCTTGTAGTTTTAAATGTATAGCTCTCTTCTTTTGAACAAAAGCTCTCCATTGTTTTGGATCCTTGTATCTATGGAAATGGCCTCTGTTGAAATATTAAACACAACCCCTGCAGTGGTCCCCTTATCCCTCCTTGGGCTAGTGGCAGATATTCTTGTAAGTTTGTCACTAAAACCAAATTCTTCAATCTTTTGGGAGAAGATTAGTCAACCTACATCTTGGAATTATTTCTTGAGAAATGGTGTACCCATGACATATTGTGTTGTATTGGGTTCATACTTGATGATATGTCCTCCCTTATACCTCCTCTGCTTTGTGGTCTTTGAATTCATAGTAAACCCTAGCTCACTAGGAGGGGAAATTAGTATTTAGTGTAGGAAAAACGGGGGATTTTAGGAATTTTTAGAAATGGAGGGGGATGAAGGGGTTAGAGGGTCTCTAAATCCTTGGGAAAAATTAGGGGGCTAGGGATAGATGTTAGGGAGTGTAGAGAAGTGTAATTTTAGGAAATGAGTGAGGGGAAGGGGTGCAAAAGGGAAAAATAGATTCCTAGCCTAGGAAAGTGAAATGTAGGCTAGGATTTGTATGAAAATGATGAAAATGAGGGTAAGGGATGAGGGAAAGTGCTTAGGAAGGTATATGAAAGGTGGTGGAGGATGATGTTGAAACTCAAAATTGTTTCTAAGTTGACACCCTTTTTCCATCATTTATTCTTCCTTTTTCACAAACTCATGGCTTCAATCAATGATAATTGACATATTCCACATCAGAGAAGGAATTTAGATGATTTATACTTTATATTATAATTTTTCTTAATATTTAGATAAAAAAATTTAATTAGCTACAAAATGCATGCAATTTTATGGCTAACCTTTGTTTCTGCAGCCACCATTGTTATTTGACAGGTTTTGAGAAGCAAATGGAGAAGCGGCTCATATGGGTATCTCGGGAATGATCCACACATGGATTGTTGGCCCTCATTTTTTATCTCTTTTTGTTTAGAAAATACACCTTATTTTGCCATATTATTCATCCATTCACCATATTATTCACCTTATATTGACCCAAAGATGCATATACAAGTATTTAAATTATGTTTTTCAATTATTATATTTTTTTATAAAAAATGGAATTTAAGTGCATTTTTGGATAGCATCCGAAATTCCCGTAATGGCCTTATGGTTTGCATATGTGCAAGGAACTTGGGCTTCAGCTAGATATGTTTCTAGAAAGCTCAGGAACTAAGAATAATAGAACACCTGTTGGCACAATCAGACTGAGTTTTAATAGGCCCGGTCAAACAGGACCAGTCTTTATAGAGGATCCCTAGAAACTCGGTCAAAACTCTTATTTTATGGGATTTTGTATATTATGATGGATCTGATGGATGAATTCGACTTGATATGATAGGATAAGGATATTTATGATTACTTAAGGTATTTTAGATTATTTTTTTAGATACTTTATCTATTTAAGCCTCAAACTTTGAAGGCTTTGATATGTAGAACTTGTATGACTTATTATTATTATTTCTGAGACTTGGTGACATAATTGAAGATCTGTTCTATCATATTTTGATGTTGTTACATGTTGGTTGATGATTGAAGTCTTAAGTAGCTAAATTTACCTTTAGTGTGCGAGGCAAGGGTGGAGGGCTCCCACATCAAGCTAAGTGCACTTCTTAGTTTATTTTGTAGCTGCAATTTCTCAATTAGCTTTCTTATGTTTAATTTTTTTATGTTGATTATTTTCAAGTATTGATGAATCTAATGATCATTCTTAACCTGCATATGAAAGGATAAACAAGTGTTTAAAGTTAAACATTCTTTCTATCTAATCAATATTTTCAGTTAGAATTCATCTTTACATGCCTTTACATGCTTTGATTGCTGATGGATCTTAATATTGTTTCTATTTTGCATACAAAGAGACAAACCAGTATTTAAAGTTAAATACTTCTTCTATCTGATCAAGAGACTAAAAAATAAGATTCATCTTTCCTGATTTTTTTAATTCCTGTTAGCATGGCTGATAAATGAATATATGATGAAGGACAATCAAGACCTTTTTAGTGAAGAGCCTCTTCAATTATTACTTCACGTATCTTAATATATTGTTTAGTTAAGTAGTTTTTTATTTCTAATTCATATCGTAATATTGTTAAGAGAAGGACAAACAAATCTCTTAAGTTAGGAGAATCTTCTGCTTCTAATTACACATATGAATTTAGAATCTATTTTTTAGTTAAGTAGTTTGATTTCTAATTCACATGGTAATATTGTTAAGAGAAGGAAAAACAAATATCTTAATTTAGGAGATTCTTATGCTTCTAATTACACATCTGAATTGAGAAATTGTTTAAGTTAGATTTATATTTGTAATATGCATTTCTCTAATCATCAATAAACCATATTATGAATTGATCGCAACTGAAACCCATATACTTTGGGGATGCTTCTAAGTTCCACTAACCTGGATTGATAATAAATGCTTGTGTTAATTTACAACAGTAAATTGACCCAAAATTTTGGCATTGTTTTTGGGGAAGCATATTTCAAAATAGTCAAAATAGGAAGACAAAAATAATATAAAATCACCAAAAACAGCAAAAACATAGTTTTTCTTTAAAGTAATGTTTTCTTGTGCCTAGAGATAGAGATAAAAAATGTATATTTGTGAAACAAAACCCCCCAATAGTTTATTCATCCATAGGACTAACAACACTGGTTGCTGGAAGACCTACTATAGAAGAGTTAGAGGAAAAACAGAGACCAGGACAGAGATTAACTTTAGTTGAAAGAAAAACCTTGTTAGCCTTTGAGGTAAATAAAAATCAATCACCTAAAGAACCTTCTTCCATTTGGAAACAAAAAGACACAAGAAAATCAACTGTTAAACAACTAGAGCAACCTATCCTTGAGGAAATTAAAGTAGTTGAAGAAATACAAAACCAACCTCCTCTTGAAACACTAAAAAACTCTGAACAAGAAATGACCGAAGAAGGAGAACGATCAACTATATTAAACATGACTCTTGAAAAAATATTAGAATATGAAAGACAACAAAGGGAATGGAAAAGACAAAGAGAAGAAGAAAGAAGAAATGAGGTGGAAAGAAAGGAAGAAGAAAACACAAGAGCATAAGCACTTCGAAGAATAAAGGAAGAAGCAAGAAGACAAAACCAAAATTGAAGAACACAAGAAAATGAATAAGAAGTTATCAATGATCAGAAAACTACTTTTACCTTTCCTATTTTAGATGCAAGATCAATACTAGGAGAAGAAATAAAAATGAAAAATATTCCACCTTCTGTATTGCCTAATTTCTATGGAATGTCAACAGAAGATCCTGATGCATTCATGTTCGAGTTTGACATCTTGTGTAGAACATATGGATATATTGATGATACACACAAGCTTTGACTTTTTCCTGCTACTTTAAAAGAAACAACCTTGAAATGGTTCATGGGATTAGGAGAACACATGATAACTTCTTTGGAAGATATGAAGAAAATATTTCTTAAAAAGTATCAAGCTTACTACAGGGCTAGAGACTCGAAAGAAGACATTTTCAGAATGTCGCAACAAGAAGACGAAAGTTTGGAAGAATATTTGGAAATATTTCTTTACAATTTACAGAAATCCAAACATCATTCTCTTAGTTCTAATACCATCTGCACTATTTTTCTAAAGGGTATTAGAGATGAGTATTTAGAAATTATTAATGTAATGGGAAAAGGAGATATTTTTAATTTACCATTTGAAGAAATTGCTGAATTATGTCAAAAATACTCTAGGGGAAGAGCCAAGAGTGGGAAGAGAGATATTTCATCAAAAGCCTCCAAATATGCAGTAAGTGCAGTAACAAGAGCGGAGATAGGAAGCCTGCTAGAAAATTTTAAGACATATATCTTAATCACTTTGGGTACACAAGTAGATGTTTTGAAATCTAGGAAAAAGAAAGAAGATCAAGATGAAATCTTAGCAATTTTTTTTCCAAAGTCTAGACAAAAACATCCACTCAGGGAATGTCCTTTGCAAGGTATACAAGTGTGTGGACTATGCACAAAAAATCATTCAATAGAAAAATTTCCTAAATTAAAATAATTTCAAGGAGAAGAAGTGAAAGGAGTAGATTCTCTCTATTGTATGGAACCAAGGAGACCTTGGCAACCAAGAATGCCTCAACAGTTCCCTCAATAAAATCCCTAAAATTTTCAATATCCACAAAATACATGGAATACACCAATGGCATGGCAGGCTTGGCCACCACAACAATATCAAAACCAACCTGCACAGGGTTGGAGGGTATATAGTTTTGGAAACCAACCACCACATCAAAAGTATCCCCAATAGTATCAATATCAACAACCATACCCTCCAAAACCATTTCCTAAATATCAACAATTCCAGCAACAACAACCAATCCCATATCCATCTCAAAACCCACCAATGCTAACTCAACCGCAGCAACTTCAGCTACCTACTAACCAACCACCTCATAGACCAACACAATTTCCAGCTCAGCCAGTAGCTAATCCAAGTAATAAGGTGGAAAGACCATCATATCATGTGAAAGAAGCAACATATTATCCTACTTATTCAATTCTTCCTATGCAAGATGCCCACCTAAGGTATGTGAAGGTGTTGCAAAAAGATTCTCCTCCGATAATTTAAGAACAAATAGAACAAGGAGAACAAAGTGAACAATCTCAACCAGAAAAGCAAATTCAAAAAGGTAAATCTATTATGACACAAACTCCACCATAACTTGAGAGATGGATACAACAGAATATTCCAATATCTCTCCCTGAATTTAGTATTTTGGATGAATGAAAAACACATATGTTAAAATTCCTTTGTTACAGTCAATTAAAGACATTTCGATGTATGCAAAAACAATAAAGGAAATATGCATTAAGAAATCTAGTAGAAGAAATAAGGATCCACCAACAATACAGGTAGTTGGAGGTCTTTCAAGTCTCATGTCTACAAACATAGCCATTGAAAAGTATGTTGATCCAGGAATTCCTATGGTTACCATTTCAATTAACAAATTTTCAATGCCAAATAATTTAATAGGCTTGGGAGAAGCTATCAATGTCATGATAACGGAGACTATGAAACATTTGAATCTAAACAACATTAGACCTACTACTATAGTCTTAGAACTTGCAGATAGATCTAAAGTTGTTCCAGAAGGAATACTAGAAGATATCATTGTCTCACTGGATTCATGGGACTATCGTGTAGACTTCTTGATTTTGCAGCCGAAAACAAACTTCGGAGGGCATCCCTTAATTTTAGGCCGACCGTGGTTAGCCACTACAGATGCTTACGTTGGATGTAGGTCAAGAAGCATGATTATTGCACACGGATATGAAAGAAAGCATGTTACATTATCTCCTCCTGCTCAATCTCCTTCTTTATTATCATGGCTTGATGGAAAATAACCACAAGAACTTCAATATGTTCATAGTCTTAATTAAGTTTACAATTTTAGTGAGGAGGAAGAAAATGAGGACTTATTAGATCTATTCATCTTAGAACCAAGTATGTCAGAGCAGCTTAGAGTAACTCCATATGAAGATGCTAGTTATCTTTTGAATGAATGTTTTCAGGAAAATTTCACTATAGAATCATTACAAAATACATTTGAAAGCTTTTTTCCTGTAAATTCAATTACCAATTCAAACAGTAAAATCATTGAAATTAGTCCTACGAGACATTTGAATATTTGTAACAACTTACAATCATCACAAGAGGAAAATTTAATAACATTATTGCAAAAATATTCAAAATATTTTACCTGGGATTACAATGACGTGCCAGGAATTCATCCAAAAACATGCATCCATCACATTTACACTGATAATTAAACAAAACTTGTAAGGCAACCACAAATACTGATGAACCCCATGATGAAAGAAATAGTGAAAGAAGAATTACATAAACTATTAGAAGTCGTATTTATCTATCCTATTTCAGATAGTCAATGGGTTTCACCCTTATTTGTAGTACCTAAGAAAAATGGTAAGCGGAGAATGTGTGGATTACAGGGAAATCAACAAAGCTACACTAAAAGACCACTTTCCTTTACCATTTATTGATCAAGTGCTAGATTCATTAGCTGGAAATAAGTTATTTTCATTTCTGGATGGATTTAGTGGATATAATCAGATAAATATAGCATTAGAAGATCAAGACAAGACAAAATTCACATGTCCATGGGGAACATATGCATACATTTTATTACCCTTTGGTTTGTGTAATGCACTTGCTACCTTTCAGAGAGTAATTCTTGCAATATTTGCTTATTTGATTCATGAGTGTGTGGAAGTTCACATGGATGATTTCACTATGTATGGTGAAACATATGATGATTGTTTACAAAATCTTGAGAAAGTGTTAAAAATATGCATTGAGACAAACATATCACTCAATAATGAATTTTTTTTATGATGTTAACTGAGGAGATAGTGTTGGGACACCATATCTCTTCTTTAGGTATTAAAGTGGACCCAACAAAAATTCATGTCATTTTGAATTTAACACCACCCACAACACAAAAAGAAGTCAGAAGTTTCTTGGGTTATGCATGCTACTATAGAAGATTTATTGAAAATTTCAGTAAAATAGCTTTGCAATTATTCAAGTTACTTGCAAAAGATGTGGAATTCCAATGGACGGATAACTATCAAAGTGCATTTGAAAAAGTAAAACAAAAATTTTCAATTTCACCCATTCTTCGAGGACCTAATTGGTCTTTGGCATTTCACATTTCAACTTATGCATCTGATACAGCTATTGGAGAATCAATTAGACAAAAAGAGAATCAATTCAGTTATGCCATGTATTTCATCAATAAAAAATTAACATCAGCAGAATCGAATTACACTGTTACGGAAAAAGAAATGTTGGTTGTAATACATGTAGTGAATAAATTTTGACATTATATAACAGGTTATCAAGTTTATATTCACATGGATCATTCTGCCATAAAATATTTAATGAATAAATCAATCACAAATGGCATAATAACTAGATGGTTTTTATTAATGCAAGAGTTTAATATTATTGTACAAGATCAACCAGGAAAAGATAACCAAGTTGCATACTTTCTGTCACGACTAAATTCACCTGGTGATCCAAAGTTGCATGGTTTGCAGATATAGCTAACTATCTATCATCTGGCATCCTACCATCTCATTACACAAACAAGCAAAATGAAAAATAATTAGAGAAAGTGCTAGGTATAGTTGGGTCAATGGAGATCTATTTTATACTAGTGCTAATTAAATGATTATAATTTATGTGTAAGACAAGATGAAATTATTGAAATTTTGAAAGCTTTTCATGATGAACCATGTGGTGGTCACTTTGCAGATAAATGGACAGCATATAAAGTGCTAAAACTTGGCTACTACTAGCCATCCATCTTCAAATATTCCAGAGTTTATGTAAAAATATGTGACAGCTGCCAAAGAATTGGTAGATCAGTGGCATCAGATGAAATTCCATTAAAGCCACAAGTACTGATTGAACCATTTGAACAATGGGCTTTAGATTTTGTGGGACCAATCAACCCTCCATCCAATGGAAAGAAATACATCCTTGTATGTACAGATTATATAACTAAATGAGTGGAAACAAAGGCAGTAGCATAGGCAATAGAATATATTGTTGTGTATTTTCTATTTGAAGGGATATTTGTAAGATATGGAGTTCCAAGATAGATAGTAACTGACCAAGGCACACAACTCACATCAAAACTCATTCAAGATCTTACGAAGAAATACAATATCAAATGCATAAAATCAACTCAGTATCATCCTCAAGCCAATGGACAAGTGGAATCAACAAACAAAGTCTTAGGGAACATCATGACAAATACTGTAAAAATGAACAGAGAGGACTGGTCAGAAAATTTGAGAGATGCAATATGGACATATATAATAACTTGGAAAAACACTACTGGGTTTAGTCCATATCAGTTAGTGTATGGAAAAGAATTCCTATTACCCATTGAATTTCAAATATATACATACAAGCTAGCAGCAGAATTGGGGATGGAATTGTCTCAAGCACAACACGAGAGAATTATGGAGTCAAACAAACTAGATGAGATACGACAACAAGCAATTTAACATACATCTCTTGTCCAAGAACAAAAGATAAAATGGCATGATCGATTCATAAAGAATAAAGTGTTTCAGAAAGGAGATTGGACAGTCTTGTTTGACTCCACGTTCAAAGATTTCAAAGCAAAATTTATGACTCATTGGCTTGGGCCATATGAGATTGAAGAAATCTTCGACAATGGAGATATCAAGATAAAAACAATTGATGAAGCATATTTTTCATTTGTCGTCAATGGAAATAGGCTTAAAATCTACAACAAGCCTATAAATAAAGAGGATTTTTTGAGAAAAAATTCAATGGATTCAGATCTGGAACTAATAGATAAACATAGCAAGATAAAAAATGATAAAAATAAAAACATAAAAATAAATAAAAATAAAAATAATAGAGTTTGGTTGTGAAAATTTAGGAAACTGGCACTATACAAACTCGAATTCATGTCGGAAAACCAACTATTTTGGCCAACATGAATTCTCTTTTTCAATTCATTTTACTTAATTTTTGCAGATAGACCTTCCAAGAGATTGCATACTTGAGGACAAGTCAAATTATCAACTTGAGGGAAGTTGTGAAATAAAAAAACTATGAAAATAGTTTTCAACGGTTGAATTGAGGATAGAATATGAACTAAACTCACAAAGGGACCTGGTATATCATTTGACATTTATAGAAGGGAACTGAATTTTTGTTGAGAAAAATGATTCAGAAAGGGACCTGAATCATTATGACAGAAGAAATTTTCAAATATGGAACATCATTGTACATTACGCTAGAAGGGACCTGAAAATTTAACATGTCAGAAGGGACCTGAGTTATATCAACTTAAGATCATATCAGATGGGACCTAAAAATGTCAAATTTTAACCTACAGAAGGGACCTGAACAATAATTATTCTAAATCAAATCAGATTCAAGAAGAAATAAAGTCTCTACAAAGTCTACAAGAGTCTTCATAACAATAAACACAATGTCGATCATCATCAACATAAAAAGGGAATACAAGTACAACGAGTAAAAGAATCGCTCTTAAAATTTCAATTTTTTTCGAAATATTCTAGAATTGTAAAAACTAATTTGGTACTAGTTATGCATCTTTACCTACATTTCATTTACATCACCAACATTTCCTACATTTCACTTACATTTTATTTCCTACACTTTCATCTACATTCTATCATTTATGATTTTTAACCCTATTCTATCCACATTTATATCCATACCACTACTCAATAAAACATTACATAACCTATTCATATCATACCCTACCCTATTTCCTAAACAAAGAGAATCATGTACAAAAGGTCAATATTTAACCTATGGAAGACCCTTGTAAGACCTACAAAACAACAAACAAAGGTTAGTATTATCATAAATATTTAATTTTAAAAATGTGACTATTTCATTAGTCACAAAGTTTAAAAGACATATGATATAGAACAATCATATAAGAGGATTAAGTAAGGTAATGGATAAAATGTAATGCAAACAAATGAATGCAATTACTAACCTAAGGAATGATGCAGAGATAAACTAATTTCATGACTATAACGGTATATGGTATGCTATGATGAGATTGTAATGCATGTAGTGGAGAAATGAAAGAAGATAGCATATGACGACGGAGGTAGACAACATGATGATTCATGGAGGTAATGTGGATAATGGAAATAGACATGGTCATTAAAACAAAACATGAAGGAGTTGCATAATGAAGGACGAATGCACACCATAGACCAACACGACAGTCAAAGAAAATATGTGCATGAATCGGTCAAGTGGGTTGATGAATGGTTAGAATGTTTTCAAACACATTTACATAGCACTGTGTAAAACATATGAAACCATTTCCGCCACTACCAAGACCATTTCCGCCATTGTAGAGACCAGAAACGACCAAGGTATTAACACTGCATTTTCACCGTCATTGTCATCCAAGAGGCTCAGTGAGAGAAAGGAGCATGTAGTCAAAGCACGTCCTCATGTTTACAACCCTATGAAAATAAAATAAAAATGTAGAGAGAAGATAAGTGGGGAAGCCAAGAGGAAAAGAAGAGATAAAATGCAAAGAGAAGGAGGCAGAGAATATAGTAAAGAGGAGAAACTGAGTGATAAGGAGTTAGTTGGATTTTTCAAAGCCAAGAATCTGGAGAACTTGTCGATCAGCCGAGCTATCAGGAAGCGGAATCCCGTGGAAGTGAAGGTAAGAAGTAAATGAATATTTGATTGTTTAAAAAATGGTGAATATATTTTGGGATTGTGTAAACAAACTCAGAGTTATAAAATGGAGTGATCTAATTCAATTTTCAACCTTGTCATTACGTTATGTTTTTTATTGACACTATTCAAAAATGGGTTGACACCTTTCAAAACTACTCTGCCATCAGTCAAGCAACGAAATATTCTGTTGAGTGAGTTAATGAATGAAGATTTTAATGAGATTTCCACTGGTTGAAACCTCAGTTAAACTAGAAGAAGATCACGAAGATCAGAGAAGAAGATCACAAGGGCTATTGCATAATATAGGTAAGCTCAACACGTCCTCACATACAGTCTTTCATTTCGATATAAATGGAAAACGGAGGGTGAATAATTTAAATTCGAATTGCACAGTGAGGTTGTTTTCAACTAAGTTGTTTAATAGATTTGTTTTTAGCACACTCATTTTAAAGATTTGAAACAAAGTTTATGAAGAAAAATGGAAGACAGTTAGACATGGTTTTATATTTTTATATGGCAGAGGACAGTGTATGAAGAATGATTGAAGAGAAGCAGTGAATCTATCATGAAATTTCTTTATGAGAAAGTTGAGTTTTTATTTTGTATACATAGTGAGTCTGAACGCAATGTTTTGGAAATAATTTTTATATGAAATTGATGGGTGAAAAACACTGTTGTATAAAAAAAAATCAAATTTTTTTTACACAGTCAAATTTTTTTTACAAAACAGAGACAATTTTTTTTTTTTTTAAGGAGAACGGAGAATCAAATAGAGGGTAGAATATTAGAAACATAAATTTATGTTTTCTTAAAACCTCTCGATCAATTCTTTTTTTATTTATAGTAAGCTCGCATTCTTCAAAAGAAAAAAAAAGAGGATTGATTGAAGAGGGTTGTAAAGAAAAAGGTAAGCCTACTACCATGATTACATCTAGTGCTTAAATTTTTGTTTACAAAGATAAATTTAATGATGGTAGATGGCTATATAAAATGGTTTTTAGACCAAATGGCTTCAAGAATATAACCTAACAACTTCCAATTTGAACATTGGAGTAGGGAAACACTGGAAAAACTCTATCAGTCAGGGTTAATAGGTTTTCTTCAAAATTTCATAGGTCACAATGAGGTTGTCACAAGAGAATTTGTAAACAATTACAAATAGAATGAAACCATGGTGGGTAGTCTACATATCCCTTTGACTCCATAGTATATTTTTGAAGCTTTAGACTTGCCATCTTCAAGTGATTATACCACAAGGGATTACATTTTAAAGACAAGGGCTGGATATTTTTCTTGGATAAAAACAAGAAGGGTTATTTTGATAGATCAAAATGGATCCCAATGGAGTGGTTCAATGAACCATGGGAAGAACTATTGATAATTAAGAAGTTCTTCGCCTGTGACAATAGATTTAGTGTAGTACACCTTTACCATGTCAAGTTACTACAATAAATCAAAGGAGATATAAGGATCAATCTTCCCTATTTATTTTAAAAAAACTTGATGAAAATGATTGAAAGCATAAAATCAGAGACTAAACCCAAAGAGGCTCAATTTATTCATCAAGGTCTCATCATAATCCTTGTGTATTAACAGTTGAAATTCAAGGGGATGGTTTGGGAAGATTTCTTGGTTTAAAAGAAGTTTATAGAAAAAATCACTGAATAAAACCTAAAGCTATACAAGAAACTATTAATATAGTGCATTCATATCTTTATCCTAAAACAAGATCAAAGAAATAGCAGGAGACAGTTATGTTAGAGAAAGAAACATCATTTATCACTATTTCTAGGAGACAGAAAAAGAAGCATTCAGCAGAACCAGAAATACAGGTCATAGAAACATCTCCTATAACAAAATAGGAAAATGAAATCCTTGAGAGGATGCAACAAGAAGTGTATGAAAATCCTGTAGACAGAGAATTCTATTTTTAAAACAATGAGGTTGAAAATAATTCAGAGTCATAAATACAAAGGAGGAAGATCAAAACCTTTCCAGAGTTAGAGAATTAATTGATAGCTTGGAGATAAGAAAAATCATGGAGAGGCACCTGAAAGAGGAAAATGAAACTTATAAAATAACTAATGAGAAATTGGTTAAGGAGAATTAGAAGATAAGTAAGGAAGTGGGAAAGTTAAAAACCAAAAACAATATTCTCTATACGCAGGCATTCAGGTGGCTTTAGGAGAAAAACTCCTGGAAGAAAAAATATGAGAAACAAAAGGTTAAAACCTCCATCTACAAGGAAGAACAAGGCAAAGACATGGATTCTCTTCTGTACAGAGCACAACATGAAATTTCAGGATCAAGGATGGGATCAACGTCTGAACTGAGAAGGTCAAAGAGGAAGAAACAAACATGAGGACATGCTTGATCATTAGTTTGGGGGAGATGTTGGCCCTCATTTTTTATCTCTTTTTGTTTAGAAAATACACCTTATTTTGTCATATTATTCATCCATTCACCATCTTATTCACCTTATATTGACCCAAAGATGCATATACAGGTATTTAAATTATTTTTTTCAATTATTAGATGTTTTTGTAAAAATTGGAATTTAAGTGCATTTTTGGACAACATCCAAAATTCCCGTAATGGCCTTATGGTTTGCATATGTGTTGGACACTTGGGCTTGAGCTGGATATGTTTCTAGAAAGCTAGGGAACTAAGAATAAGAGTACACTTGTTGGCACAGTCAAGCTAAGCTTTAATAAGCTCGGTCAAAGGTGGTCAAATAAGACCAATCTTTATGGAGGATCCCTAGAAACTAGGTCAAAACTCTTATTTTGTGGGATTTTCTATATTATGATGGATCTGATGGATGAATTCGACTTGATATGATAGGATAAGGATAGCTATGATTACTTGAGCTATTTTAGATGATTTTTTTAGATATTATATCTATTTAAGCCTCAAAATTTGAAGGCTTTGATATGTAGAACTTGTATGACTTATTATTATTATTTATGAGACATTGAGACATAATTAAATATCTGTTCTATCATCATATTTTGATGTTGTTACATGCCGGTTGATTGATTGAAGTCTTAAGTAGTTGAATTTACCTTCATTGTGAGAGGCAAGGGTGGAGGGCCCCCACACCGAGCTAAGTGCACTTCTTGATTTATTTCGTAGCTGCAATTTTTGAATTAGCTTGCTTCTGTTTAATTTGTTTAAGCTGATTATTTTCAAGTATTGGTGAATCTAATGATCATTCTTAACCTGCATATGAAATGACAAACATTCTTTATATCTAATCAATATTTTTAGTTAGAATTCATCTTTGCATGCCTTTACATGCTTGGATTGTTGATGGATCTTAATCTTGTTTCTATTCTGCATACGAAGAGACAAACCAATATTTAAAGTTAAATACTTCTTCTATCTGATCAAGAGACTAAAAACTAAGATTCATCTTTCCTGTTTTTTTTGAATTCATGTTTTAACAATAGCATTGTTGATAAATGAATATATGATGAAGGACAATCAAAACCTCTTCAGTGAAGAGCCTCTTCAATTATTACTTCATGTATCTTAATCTATTATTTAGTTAAGTAGTTTTTTATTTCTAATTCATATGGTAATCTTGTTAAGAGAAGGAAAAACAAATCTCTTAAGTTAGGAGATTCTTCTGCTTCTAATTACACACATGAATTTAGAAACTTTTTTTTAGTTAAGTATTTTGATTCCTCATTCACATGGTAATCTTGTTAAGAGAAGGAAAAACAAATCTCTTAAGTTAGGAGATTCTTCTGCTTCTAATTACACATCTGAATTTAGAAATTGTTTAAGTTAGATTTATATTTGTAATAAGCATTTCCCTACTCATCAATAAACCATCTTCTGAATTGATAGCAACTGAAACCCATATACTTTGGGGATGCTTCTAAGTTCCACTAACCTGGATTGGTAATAAATACTTGCGTTAGTTTCAAACAATAAATTGAACCAACATGGATCATATCCCACTTACCCGTTTGAATTCGAGAAGGAAAATTTCATATGCTCACGGTCAAAGACCAGTCAAGGAACGAGATCAGTGGACGAAAGACTCTCGATTTTATCTTATGTAGAAAATTGAGAGATAGACATGAATAATTTTCTTCTAATTATACTTCTAATTTTAGTTTTATTTTCTATCTATAGGCGGAATTTCCTCAAAATAGTTAATCCAAAAATCTGTATAAATACCACTCTGTTGAAACCAGGAATAAGTTAATTTTTGTGATAACTCGTGTTACGCTTTCAAAATTTGTTCTTCTTATAAATAAGACCAGTTTGAGATCTCTGATGCGCGCATAGTCTAAGTACATTTCAAACTCATTCTGTTGCAGAGGGCCCCTGCATGGAAAGGGGGTTTTTTTTAATTGTTTTGTAGTTTAATTCATGTCAATTCCTTACTTTAATTTTTTGTCGATTCGTAGTTATATTCTTGTCAATTCATAGTTAAATTCACACTATTTCATAGATATATTCTTGTCAATTTGTAGTTTAAATTTCTCACTATTTTTATAGGATACAAATTTTACAACGAAAAATATTTCACATTTCGTCCTTCCCAATTTTCATGGATTAAGGAGTGAAGATCCTGAAACATTTTTATTTGAATTTGAGGTTTTATGTAGATCATATGACTACTTACAAGACTCTAAAAAATTGAAGCTATTTCCTGCAACATTAAGGGTGCATCTTTAAAATGGTTCATGGGTTTCATAACACAATCTATTAGGACATGGGATGAGATGAAAAGTGCATTTTTACAAAGATATATAGATTATTTAACACCTATTAATAGGAAGGATGAAGTATTTAAAATGATGCAAAGAGATGATGAAAACTTGGAAGATTTAATTGAGAGATTCAATTACAATATAAAAAGAGCTAAAATGGAAAACCTAGATCAAGATACTTTAAAATATCTCTTGTTGAAAGCCATCAGAGATGAATGGACAGATATTGTTAACATGATGGGAAAGGGAGATATCTCTCAACTACCATTACCTGAAATTTTTGAATTATGCATTCATCTCTCAAGAGGAAAATAAAAAACTGGGAAAAATACAAGAGATCCTATTCTCTCTAGAGTATATAAATCTACAACAGAATAGTAAGTAGGGCAGAAATTGGAAATATGCTTGATGAATTTAAAACATAAATCTTAGGGAGTCTCGGTGAACAAATAGACACCCTGAAATTACAAAACAAGTAGAAAGTTGAAACTGATGCCTTAACTATTTTATGTCCTAAATGCAGGAAGAAAGATGCCTTAAGAGAATGTCCTCTTGATGTAAAATTCATAGAGACCTGTGTTATTTGTGCAGAAAATCATGAAACAAAAATATGTACCTCTATACCAGGTCTTAAGGTTATTTTTCAAGAAGAAGTAACTCCATATCCAGTAGATCCTCTTTGTTTTGTCTCTATAAGACCATGCCAAGGGCCACAAACTCAAGGTTTTAAAAATCAAATATATAATCAGCCCCCACCAAACAATTGGAATTCATGATGGTAGAAACCTTGGTCCCAACCTTAACCTTGGATGTTAGAAAATTATATATTACA
Source organism: Pinus albicaulis (assembly GCA_034641835.2). Taxonomy (NCBI): domain Eukaryota; kingdom Viridiplantae; phylum Streptophyta; class Pinopsida; order Pinales; family Pinaceae; genus Pinus; species Pinus albicaulis. The sequence continues at coordinate 1,851,538,390 of CM076578.1, read as the reverse complement.
GAGAAAAGCAACACATAAAATATGCGGAAAAAACAAGCACACAAAACACACAAAAAAACTAGAGAGACACAGATATATGTGGTTCACCCAGTTTGGGCTACATCCACGTTGAACAGCCAGTCCTTCCTTTCTATTATCCAGCAAAATGAAGATACACAACCTACAGCAGATCCAATGTAATATCCTCTGTTCTCTCTCACAGTCTCCCTATCTATTTCTCACTCTAAGAATACACATATAATACACAGCTGCAATACAATACCCTCATAAAAGTGAGGGGTTGCCTTCTAGGGCAAAAAACCCTAAACTAAACATAACTTCTACTGTCAGATCATCCACCTAATGAATGGCCCAGATTGACTAGAAATTACTATACTTTTACAAGGCAATTTTACATATGTTTTTAGCTTCGGGGGTGCTGCCCCTGAAACCCCCCGCTAGGGGGGGCTCCATAAAGTTGCAGCCCCCCCCCCCCCCTGCCCGGACCCCCTAGGCAGTGTTTAATTACGAGCGGCGTTGCTGCCCCATTAAGGTACAGGGATCCAACACTGTGATACAAAATAAACAAGATAATCATGCTCCACACCCAACATTGGACATGATGGATGCAAAATCCTTATGGAAGATACTCTTAGTATCACTACTATCGACAATGTAGAAATTATACAACATGCATGTATATATTGGATTTACCCAATCTAACAACATACTAAAGTTAAATACTGAATCGCTTCTAGAAATATTTTGCAGAATTAAAAACACAATCACTAATCACATGAACATGAAGAAGAATAAAATCAACCACAACACAGATAATTTCCCAGGGAAAGCTTACAGCTAAAAACCCCACTATATTATATTGTATATTAAGCATGGATCATGAAACAATTACACACAAAAATCTTCTCACAAGAGTGTTATAGCATCATTTTTCACCCTCATGTGAATAATGATTGCTTCTTTGGCCTTAGGCACCCTTTCCCTCTAGACTTGAACAAATTCATAAAAAAACAATGTTAAAAATCCCATACGCGGTTATGCCTAGACTTTTACACATATATACGCAAGTCTGTTCATACTTTTCTGCGTATGCCATTTAAATCATTAAAAAATATATAAATTCCTTATTTTCGTGGCAGGGTGATGGTTATTCCAGTAATCCAACCACCCCAGCTAGTGGCCCAACTGTTTCCAACTGCTGAAACTACTTTGAGGGAGTATAAAAGCCCCTCATGTGTATGGCCTAAGGGAGAGAGAAAATTATAGACATTATACTTTGTTGGATCCCTATTTCAAGTCTGATATTCCTATGCCTCCTGCACTTCCTAGGTATATTCAGGAAACCCTTGTTTCCTTGAAGATGATAATCATCCTATATGACATCTTGTGTGCACACATCTTGGAAGAATCCTAGTGAGGTGAGGGCTGGACGGATCCAGAGGACGGTCTACTCGAAGACCGTGGAAGGATTCAGGTGATCTTTCCACTTTCTATTCTTGTACGTGCCATTTATAATGAGAATAATCATCTTGTTCCCAAATATTCACATGTTTATATCTAATTATATATGTGTAGATATTGTTAGTTAATCATTAAGTATTTTTTGCATAATATTATACATGAGTTACACTGACATCTAGGTACAATATATGTTGTACAACTAGTGTTTCGTGTTCGTTCTTTCTTGATTTCCAGGTTACGAAGAAATAAGGGTTGCTGGGGGTTTGAACCCCGCGGGATCTACATCAAACGTAGGACTTTCGGGTAAGTTCCGCAATTGATTAAATCTAGTTTTCAACATAAAAGATAGGTTAAGTGAGTCCTTCTTGAATGGTATGCCCCTGATTTGTGAAGGTTTCCGACCCAAAAAACTTTAGGGAGTTATTTCCCGAAATAGAAATGGAGACTCCACTGGGGATCATGCTCTTGTGATTTCCCTTTTGGGTTGTTTCATCTGTTTTGAAGGATTCCAACAGTTTTAATCATTTTTTCTAGTTCAGTAAATCTTTTTCCTGTCAGACTGAAGACCTGGTCTCTTGATCAGGCTTGACCTTTTTTATTTTTTCCTTATTTACTTTTCCATACACAGTTTTTCTTTTGCACAGTCGCGTATATACACTATTTTTTGTAAAGGAACCCGCGTATACGCAAGTTTCCTTTACAAAAGTCATGTATGCACGTTATTTGCAAAACTGTGAAAGCGCATATGTTTGAGTAAATTTTGAATTTTTTGGTTTAGAGATTTTTTGCTGTTGTCTGCCTGTGGAGACTTGTTCTTGTGATATATTTGAAGTCTCTGGATTGTGTTTAAAGTGGTTTTATAATTGTTTCTCTCTTGGTTGTTTGAAAACCGGCTCATTTGGTGAAGTCTTTGTTTGTTGTGCTTGCAATTATGGCTTGAGCACCAAGATCTTTTTCTAAAGACTCTTGGTTGTTCTGAGTATTTAGGATAGAGAGCTTTTGCTCATTTTCTCTTTCCTAACTTTATGAGTTGCTTTGCATCTTGATTTTCTCCTGTCTTTGCGTTTGGTTTTCTTGATTTCATTGACTAGGTTTTGTTGCAATTTTCGAAGAGTCTCTTTTGATTCTTTGGAGTTTGAGTTTGCTGCAAGTTTATACTATTGTGCTGAGTTGATTTTTTGAGTTTCTTGTCTTCCTCTTGCTCATATAAGTCCTGCTACGAGAGTAGCACAGTTGGCTTAGAGCATTTTGTTGAAGTTTTGCTTGAAATTCGAAGTTTGTTTGGCTCAGTATTTTGATAGTTTCTTGGTCTTTTTTGAAGTCTCTTTTCTTCATAAAAATCAAAAGCCAAAAAACATCTTTTATTTCCCATTGCTTTTGTTTTAGCTTATGGTTTCTTTTCATCTTTTGAAGCCTTGTTGAAATCTTTATTCTTAGGTTCTTGAATTGATTAGGGAGGGAGTCTTCTTTTGATTTCATTCTGTTATATCAAGTACGATTTTGGCATCTTTATACATTTGAGTTTCTGATTTGGAAATTAGATTGGTTGAATGCCAAAAAATGATTGAACCTTGGTATCCTTAGAGATTTCTCTTTGCTTTCTTAGAACTAGCATCTTAGAATTTGCACGCTATTAGTAATTTGCATTAGGTGCACATAAGTATTTTAGTCTTTTTCACAATTTTTTGAGGTGTGTGAAGTTTGGTTATCTGAAAAGAAAAGTAAAAAATATATAGTTTCGTAGAACCTGTGTAGAAATCACTCTTCATCAAAATACAATTAGTGCGTTTTAATATAGTTTGGTTTTCATTGGTTTCTTGTTGTGTCATACAAACATCATTGGTTTCACTTCCATATGCCCTTGACATAAAATAACAGCCAATTAAAATAAGCGATATAATTTAAAAACAACTAGAATTTTTTGTTTTAAGTGTCATACATCAAGTAGCTAGGTTGTAGGGCCTTGGATTAGGTGAGTGGAGAGTTAACTTTCCAAGGCCTTTGAGATTTTAAAACATAGAAGTTTACTAATGAGAGAAATCCAACACCATTAGGTGGACCGGGAAAGCTCTCCTCCAGAGAGTCAAACGCAAGGGAAAGTGCAGGTAGAGAAGAGAGATACCCCCTCTTTGATTTGCTGAATCTTGACTTAAGACCGTTCTGCCCAGCTACTGATACGGAATGGTTTCCTTAGTTGCACATCCTAGGTATCACACAGGTGACTGCGGGGGGGAATACCTGTGGTACCTGAGGCAGACCTTGTATCACTTCCAACAGTACTTCTCGAGGGTGCCCTTGTGAAGCTTGGGTACTTGCACCGGCAAAGGCTATTGTTAGGAGATGAGAATAACTACCTCTGTTACCTTCTCTAGTGGATCTGGGTCGTAATTACCCCATACTACTTTCGGGAGGTCCTATTTTCACTTTTTTGTACTTTGGTGTCCAGTCCTATTCACTCAGAGCGGAAATACTTGAAGGCTGCTTGCTTGGCTATATCTTAGGGACTTTGTAGTGAGTGCTCTTTGCTCCTAGTTTTCTTAGATTTATACTTTTTTGAGTCTAATCAATCTTTTAAAGTGGCTTACCGATCGATTCGTCGATCGAGACGGCTTCGTGGGTTGTCTCCCGCGAGTGCCAAGCCTTCTTCAAGAAGGCGTAGGAGTAATTTAGAAGGTGGTTATCACCCGGTGTTATCTGATGCAGCGGAGAGAGATCCTCCGTTAGGGCTTGAAGTTCTATAGCTGGTCTTGGTGTTGGTGTCAGTACTGAGAGGAGTACTCCACCCACCTCGAGAATTTTATTTTGAGAGGAAGAAGTAGAAGTAGAAGAAGTACCTCAATCTCTTGAATCACTCTCATCTCCTCTTCCTTCTATTTCTTCGTTTATCATCGAGTACATCGGACCTGAATCTGAGAGACCTGAGAGTCCTTATCCATCACATTCTTACCTTTCAATGGCCACGACTGGGAACACAGCTTTGGCTGTGAGTGCTGCAAATATTCAGACTCCTTCTAAAGTTGAAGGAGGAGGCACCATTGCTATATCTTTGATTGCTTCTAGTGCTGCTGTGTTTGGCTCTGGTTATACCCGAGCACACGCTTCTCAATCTAGTCCCTTTTGTTTTGGAATGTCCGGTAGTGGAATTTCTCCTTTTTCCTTTTCTACTGCTACATCTGCACCCATCTCCTCTATGGCTAGTGGATCGTCTTCTTTTCAAGGGTTACCCTTTGGAAGTGAGCATATTCCTCACTCAAATCCTTCCTTAGGCTCTTTTCCTTTTACTTCCTAGACTCAGAATTTTAATCCATGGTCTGGAGGTCAAAGTTCTTCTACCTTCACGGGTTGGAAGCCTATCTTTACAATAGTAGGGGCAGGGAATCAGTTTCTCGCTGGTCACCAAGGGAATGTCCTTTTCTCTTCATCTAGTACTTATCAGGCTTTTTTTCCTTTTTCAAACACTTGGAACCCCTATCAGGGGGTTTCTTCTTCATTCAATATTTAAGTGGGAGAAACTGGTCCGGTTTATAGTAACTCCATGTTGGGAGGTGGTATTTCTCCGAATGCTGGGTCACAAGGATTTTCCTATGGCCCAACCTTTTCTACGAACTCTTTCTGGAAACCTGGTGCCTCATCAAATCCAAGCTATTCTTTTCAGAATGTGGGGAACTCATCCTATCAGGGATGGAATTTCCAAGCTCCTCCTCATTTACCATTTCTGGCAATGTTAAACTTGCCAGATTTGTCTAAATTGACTAATGATCCAATCCGATATAGTCCGAGGTGGCCTCCCAAACTGCCTTCAGATATTCCAAAATTTGAAGGAAAGAATGTAGAGGATCCGGCAGATCACATCACCACTTTCCATCTATGGTGTTCATCAAACTCCCTGATCGATGATTCGATTAGGTTGAGGTTATTTCAGCACACCTTGAATGGAAATCCAGCTAAGTGGTGTATTGAGTTAACTGGGGGAAATTTTTCCACTTTTGGAGATCTAGCTACTATGTTTTTAAATCATTTTCAGTTGTCTCTTCGCTATGATGTCGGGACTGAACTCTTGGATAATTTTAAACAAGACAAGGTAACCCACATTTCTAATCATATCCAGGAATGGAGAAGAAGGAAAAGGCTCATTAAAGCTTATATTCAAAATGAATTCCTTCTGGAATGGTTTTTGAAGTCTTTACAGCCAGATATTTCGAAGGATGTATCCCTGTCAGGAGTATTTTCTGAGGAACAGGCTATTTTTAGGGCCCAAAAATTAGAACTGATTTATTCTCAGTCTAGAGTCCTCAATAAAAAATTTCCTGATGCTCCCCACTCCAAATTGGATTTTTCCAAAGCTAAATCTGGTCCTCATGGTGATGGACTTATTGGGTCAATCAATAGTGGTGCAGCTAATCTTCTTAGCCAATTGCAACAGCTGTCTATATAGTCTGCTTCTTTAGGTCAGGTTGTACCTTCAGTGCCAACTTCTTCCCAAGCTTTGTCAATAAATACAGTCCAGACTTCAAACCCGAAAGGAAATCAAAAATCCGAGGGGAAGAAGAAAGGATGAAATAATAATAAGAATAAGGGAAAATATGGGAAGGAAAATGAAAATAAATCCAATGAGCATGTTGGTGAGGGGAAGAAGGATAAAAATAAAGTGAAGTTTCCATGAAAATTGTGTACTGGAGATCATCTTACTCACCTTTTCCCTAAAATTCAAGATGCGCAGCGCTTGTTAGCTCAATAGGGATCTTCCAGTTCCCAGGTTGTGTTAACAAACCCTTTTCCCCAAGGGCAACAGTTAGTTGTTGGCGCGCATCAAAATACTGGGGCTTACTCTGGAGGCACCCAGGAAGGGGAAACCCCATCAAACATATATATGATGAGTGCTCACACAGATATCGCTACGAGATCTCGTGATTATGGTGCAGCTAAGTCTTCAAAATATAAAGTTGCTCTGATAGTAATGAACCACTTCACATTACGAGGCCCACTGTTGAGCCCATACCTCAAATGCCAAAAGAATCTACAAAACGTACGACGATTAATCCAAATGCCAAGGTTGCCATAAACTACTATGTTGTAGAAGATCTGGCGCAGATTCCTTCTGCTATGTCTGCTCTCAAGGTGCTCCAGCCTTGCCCAGATCAACGAAGTGCTCTTCTTACTTCTATTAGGGTTGTTGATCCAAAGAACTCTCTTATGATTACATTTGATATGACTAATTTTAAAAAGAGACTCCCACATCATATGGCTTTCCATATTAGATCATCGTTTCGAAAATTCACTATATTTCGAACGATCGTTGATGAGGGTGCTTCCACGTGTGTGATGTCTCTTGCATGCTAGAAGGGAATCAGATCTCCCGCAGCTGTTCCATCCGCCACTCTTTTGACTGTGTTTGATGGTCATTCTCACAGGTCGCATGGTATTGTCTCGGCTTTTCCCATCTGTGTTGGGGGAAAAACTATAAATATAGAAGTTGAGATAGTTGATGCAAGATTGGAACAACCTTCTATTGGGGAGAAACTAGATTTATGAGATGGATGCTATTGCATCCTCCTTGTTTCGTATTATTTTTTTCCCTTACGAAGGGAGGATTGTCACATTTGAACAACTGGATTGTTCTCCTCTAGACCCGAATGCTTCTACTGACTCAACTATCCCTTTGGTGGATAATGTCAAATCACCTGTTGAGAATCTCAGGGTTGGAATGTATTCTTCTCTGATGGTTAATTTCAATATTCCAACTCTTTCCATTCATATAAATGAAATTTCATCCTCCAGGGCTCCTATTCGAAGAGAGTTCTTTAGAACTCATTATTTTTCGGATCCTTGGACCTTACCTTCCCCTACTTCCACATTAGCGGAAGGTCAAGTGGGTGGAATAGCATTTTCGATGTCTGCAGCAGAGATTTCTTATAAATCTATTGTTGACTCTACATAATCCATTCCAGTTTCTCTTTCACTAGAGGAATTGGATGGCAATGTAGCTCCAGCTTGGACACTTAGTTCTTCTTCCACCCAGGATTTCCTAGATACCACTCTTCCATTTGAAGAGCCTATCCTGGAAGCTATGAATGGTGTAGATAGACTGTGGGATGATTTGCATCATCAGTCTTACTTTCTACCAAAATTGCACGAAGTTGAGTCAAGTTTTCCAAGTCCTCAGTCTTTTGGTACTATTCACCCAGTCCTGAACCCTTTAGCACTAGCACAAGTATTTTCTGAAGGGAACATGGCTATGATTTATCCGACTATCCTGGTGACCATCTCTAGGAATCCCAACGTTATCGAGAATTTTTTCATCGGAGCTGAATGTGCCCCTGAATAGATTCAAATTTACACCGATCTCTTTAAAGAGTTTAGGGATGTGTTCGCTTGGTCTTATGAAGAAATGCTTGGTATTGATTCATCTATTGTCGAACATGAGATCAAGATTTACGAAAATTCTAAGCCTGTGAGGCAAAAGCTTCGTCCGGTCAACCCTAGGAAGGCTGCAGCTATCAAAGCTGAGGTAGAGAAGCTGCTCAAGGTGGGATTTATTTTCCCTATTTCTTTGACTGAATGGGTTTCTAATCTAGTTCCGGTGAATAAGAAACAAGGGAAAAATCACGTTTGCATTGATTTCAGAGACCTTAATAAAGCATGTCTGAAAGATAATTACCCCACACCATTTATAGATCAGATTATTGATGACTGTGCCGGTAATGAGATATTCTCCTTCATGGATGGTTTTTCTGGATATAATCAAATTACTATCCTTCCTGAAGATCAGCATAAGACTACCTTTATTTGTCCCTAGGGTACCTTTTCTTACAAGAAAATGCCATTCAGCCTTAAAAATGCTGGAGCCACTTTTCAGCGGGCCATGTCATATGCCTTCCATGACATTAAACATATTATCAAGGCATACTTGGATGATTTATATGCTCGTTCTCGCAAGAGAATTGATCATCCTTCTCACCTCCATCAAGTATTTGAACGATGTCATTTTTACAGGATAAGGTTGAATCCGAACAAGTGTGTTTTTACAATCACATCTGGTCGGTTGTTAGGGTTTATTATGTCTACAGAAGGGATTCGGGTAGATCCCTTCAAGGTTGAGGCAATACTTATGTTGCCTCCCCCGTTGTCTATTCGTCAACTTCAAAGTCTACAAGGAAAAGCTAATTTTTTGCAGAGATTTATCGTGAATTATGCCGAAGTTACAAGAGGATTCATGAGATTATTAAAGAAGGGAGTCCCATTTTTGTGGGATGACTTTGCTCAACGCTAATTAGATGCTTTGAAAAAAGCATTGACCTCTACTCCTATACTGATTCCACCTGATTATAGCAGGGATTTCCTCTTGTATCTCATGGTGGCAGAATCTACTATCAGTATGGTTCTGGTTCAGGAAGATGATTCTCTTGCAGAGCATGTTATATACTACCTTAGTCGAGGTTTGGTAGGACCTGAACTCTATTATTCTCCAATAGAGAAGCTTTCTTCAGCAGTTTTCCATGTTGTACAGCGGCTCAAACATTATATTCTTCTTCGAAAAACTTATGTTTTGGTAGCATTCAATCCATTTCAGTTTTTTCTCAGCAGGTGAGTGATTGGGGGCAAATACAATTGATGGATTGTGATTTTGCAGGAATTTGATATTGAGTTTATGTCTGCCAAGTCCAAGAAATCATTAGTTTTCGCAGAGTTAATTTCTGAGTTTCCCTATGGAGAGGATATAATTTATGATGAATCCTTTTCGGATGAACATATTTTTCTCATCTCTTCACAGGATCCTTGGTATGGGGATCTCATTGTATATCTTTAGACTGTGAAGTTTCCTTCAACTTTTTTCGAAAGATGAGCGTCGTAAGTTACGTCACTTGGTTAAAAATTAATTGATCATTTGTGATACTTTATACCGTCGAGGGGTCGATTCAATCCTAAGACGTTGCTTCACTCTCGAAGAAGCTGAAGTTGTGCTGAATGATTGCCACAATGGAGCTTGTGGAGGTCATTTATCTGGGCTTGCTACAGCCCAAAAAATCTTGCATGCTGGAAACTTATGGCCTTCGATTTTCAAAGATTGTATGGAGTCGGTCAAACGGTGTCATCTGTGTCAAGTGTATACTCGAAAGATGCGCGCTCATCCAGCTCTGCTCTTCCCAGTTATCACTGTCGGTCCTTTTACAAAGTGGGTATTGATTTTACTGCTTGTAACCCACCTTCAGCTAAAGGTCACAAGTACATTATTGTAGCAGTAGACTACTTCATGAAGTGGGTCGAGGCTATGCCTACTTTTGGGAATGACAGTGAAACAACAACTCTTTTTCTCTTCAATCAAGTTATTTCTCATTTTGGTATTCCTAAAGAGATTGTCACTGATCATGGAAATCATTTTCATAACAGCATGATGGTTGAGTTAGCTCTCAAATTGGGTTTCCAGCAAGAGAATTCATCTCCTTATTATCCTCAAGCCAATGGGCAAGTAGAAGCCGTGAACAAATCCTTGAATAACATTCTTCAATGGACAATTGATAAAGCTAGATCTAACTGGCATATTATGTTGAATATTGCGCTTTGGGCATACCAGATGTCAGTAAAGACTGCAACTGGTTTTACTCCATTTCAACTAGCTTACGAGTTGGAATCAATATTTCCCATTGAGTGTGAGATTCTTTCTCTTAATTTGGCTGTAGAACTTCTTCCTGACACTTCGATTCTTGAAGAACGCCTTCTTCATCTAGAACATCTTGATGAGCAGCGTCAAGATGCTGCCACGATAAACAAAGCGCATAAAAAATGGGTACAAGTTTAGTACGATAAATTGGTCAAACCTAGGGTCTTCTCTGAAGGTGACCTTGTTCTGGATTATGCCCAGGAAAAGGATACCCTAGGGGCAGGTAAGTTCAATTCTATGTGGTATGGCCCCTTCATCGTTAAAAATGTCCTCAAAAAAGGAGCTTATACCTTGGTTTATTTTGAGAGAAATGAGTTGGAGGAGCCCACAAACGGGCTCTATCTGAAAAGGTATTATGCTTAGGCCTCGGCCTGGCATCTTAATTTTTGTATATATTTTTGTTTTTTTTTGTTTTTTACATGTCTGAGTTTTCGATCTATGAGGTGATGGTGATGTTTTTTGATCTGCTTTGGTAGTTTGTATTGGATATCATGAGTCATTATGGTTTCACCAATGGTGCTAGTAGACACATTCGGAACTTAGCTTCCGCGGCTTGGGTACTTTATTATCCATCTGGTCAACTGTTAGTCTCAAGAGGGGTCTACCTTGGTGTTGCTTCCAATAACGTAGTAGAATACACTGCAGTCATTTATCTACTTTCAGAAGAAATATCTTTGGGTGTTGCTTCCAATAACGTAGTAGAATACACTGCAGTCATTTATCTACTTTCAGAAGCAATATCTTTGGGTGTTGATTCATTGGTAGTATTCTTGGACTCCTAGTTGGTGGTGTCACAATTGAACAATATATATCGGGTCTGGAATCCTTTCTTGGTTCGATTGTTTTTTAGGGTACGTTTATTGCAAAGATCATTTCAATTTATAACGTTTATTCACATTCCTCGAGCTAGAAATCATATGGAATATTCATTAGCTAATCAAGAAATTGACTAGCATATTATTCATTCAATACTTTAAATCAAATCATCAAAATCATCCTACATTTTCACACATTTATTTCATCACATCATCAACCGTTGTATATATGTATATATCATCAAAATGTACAAAAAATTGGAACCATCTCTCCTATAAAATTAGGGCTTATGCCCGATCATGTTCAGTCTCAAAAATATAATACAGTCATCCAATAAAATCTATGATCCCTTTCCAAAATTCATGTTCCTATAGAAGATGATCGCAGTAGACACACGACGGAATAACCACACCCAATCTCGCAGTACCCTGACTACCCGTCTCTGGATAGTCTCTGGTAAGTATTCTACTGCAGAAATAGGCACCTGGTGAGTTAAACTCTCCAAGTTTCTCTGAACAGCGTGTAGTGTCCTACCAGGGTCTTCAGCATCTGCTTCGCCTTTGTGACGTTTGTGCCGTGGGTATCCTTCAGGATGAACTAGTCCAATATCTGTGTCATGGCCATATAATGTTGTAAGTCATTTGAAATCCAATCAAAAACATATTTTTCATTTTTCACATATATTGAAAAAATAAAAAAAATCAATCAAATATTGCAGTCTTATCAATAACACCCCATGTTGCGCCAAGTGGAAGGACTAAGTCTGGATCACTGTGAAAATCCATCCCAGCATAGGGATATTCATCCACTGTAATAATCTATTCTTCCCACCATTGGAAGAACTCATCGTCCCATATCATTCAGGGAACTTCACTCCCCCCCAGTCTCTTCATAAAATCAGCCCATCGGGCTATTCTTGGGTCTCTATGGCTGATGATGGATGAGATCACTTTGGGTCGAAGCCTAGAAATATTCTCAAAGAAGAATGTCATCAGAATGGTTCCATACCCTAAATTCTTTTTTTAGCTTTCCGGGTAGAGGACAGTTATTTTTTCATGTTTGTCAGAAGAGTCGTACACCAATCAAAGAGATGCACTAAACATTCCACAGCTCTACTCATTTGTGTTCTCGATGCCTGGTGCAAGGAAGCAGATCCTGCCACCCTGCCAATGGTGAAGAGGAGAATTTTCATATGCAGCTCTGATAAATCTTTGATTGCAATTTGAGTCCCTACTTTTTGAGACCCCTCTACACAATAGATGTGGACATAATCCTCAACTATAAGCCCTCCTAGAGGCTTGCCATGTAAATCTACCATATATCTTCATCGGGAGAGTCCAGTAATAAAGCAAATGTCTTCCACCTCTATGTGTATAGGTATTTGATCAATAATGAAACAATATTCCTTTGGTTCTCAATGATTCACTAGAATTTCAAGTAACCGGATGTTACTTTTCATATTTGGCATTTTGAAGAATTTGAGTAAACCACAATTTCGGAGGATATTGAGCGAATTCTGGTCCCCCATGACTTCTTGGTTAATGGTGCTATGCTCACGTTCTCTCCAAGAGATAGTCATCCTGCAAAAAATCATTAAATTTGTCATTAGGTTCATTTTTTACAAACTCGTTTTGCGCATACGTGACTTCCCTTGTGGACAGTCGCATATCATACGCGGGTTCGTCCACATGAACCCGCATATGCGCAGAATGATAAATCAAAACAAATCTTTTCAATGGTGAAAAATCAAAATTTTTAATCCATTAATGGATGAAATTAATCACAATAATGAAATTTAGGCTTACCTAACTAATCTGAAGAAGTTTGATGGTTGTTTGCTCCTGATTTGAGGAAAGAGTTTTTTTCTCCAGAGCTCTTTTCTCTAATTCAGCAAAGTGACAATGAACCAAATATGAGGTAACATGTGTATTTATGCCCAGAAATTGGAAATTTTTGAAAAATTTCATTATGCTTATTTTTTACATATGTATAAAGCTTCATAATCCTATTGCTTGCAAGTGTTGGGATGGGTATAGTTTCAGGTACATTTTGTTGACTTTGAGATTTTTTCCGGTTTTTGAATCCATGACTGGTGACCTGTCATGGCAGGTATATGATCTTAAACTAGCATATAGGTTAGGGAATCCAATCTCCGTTGCATTCTACATTCTAGCCTCCATTCTGATCACTTGCCATAGGGTCGATCCCATCATGTCATGAGTACTTAACCCATTTCACTCACCGATTATTTAATCATGACTTGGTGGTAGAGCCTTCCTTTACATGGGCTTCCTATTTAGTTCCTCGCTAGCACTTGTTGCCCATGATGCACTTTATGTAGGCTCGGGAGTCCTCTTTAGTCCCGCCATGACTTATATCTTGAAGCTTCATTCTTCTTCTTCTTCATTATCATTTTTCTGGCTATTACCCTAGAGGCTCCCTGGTGTTATTGAGTTGCATTACTGCATTGCATATTGACTACTTTTTTATCTTCGCCTTTATCTGGCTTCATTTGGACTCGACGTTTAAGCCATCTTTTGACCTTGACTCTCTGTACAAATTTAGCCATTGAAAAGCACTTAGCTATCGCAAACCGACACCCTTGTTACCCATGGATGGAACACTCCTTTGAGTATCGCTTACCAGTTTCCACCACCTTGCATTGAGCATAGGATTGTTCCTATCCTAGGAACTAGTGCATATGTTTCTTGATACTTGTTCTATCCATTGTACCATAGCATTCTTTTATTCCTTTTCAGGCTTACTATATGAAAAAGACAAAAAAAAAATTAAATTAAATATGTTAAAAAAGAGCGGGAACGGGATGTTACTTCATATTTTGATGGAAGTTACAGTATCAGTTTGTCGCCCTTGAACAAAGCACATAACACTATTTCTTTTCCTCATTTGGGATGGTTTTAGTTTTTGGCGTAGGAAATGCCATAACCTTTTTTCACGAGTCATTTCTCCCCCGGTTGGTTATCTCTTCCAATCATATGGAGAGTTGTTCTTGCCTCCTACATAACAGACTTATCTAGTGTTATTATTTTGCTGCCATGGTCATCATGAGTCATGCTTTTGTTCAAGGGAAGTTAACCCTGAGTTGGACATTCTACGGTGTCTCTTGCCTTATTATTCAGGCCTTCCCGGTTTTGTCAGTATCTTGTACTATCACATCAGATATTTGGTATTTTTCTCGTGCTGGTTTGAGAAGGTCTCCATTGACTTCTTGTCAGCGGGTTTGTCTCTTATCGACTACGACATCTTGCTCTCAGAGTAAACCTAGAGCCGCACCCTGGTTCTATTTACATCATTGAGAGGTGACCTTGTGCTCAACATTTGATCATCATTATGGGTCTTTGATTGAGTCGTTTTCCTTGTGTTAGATGTCAGCATACATTAGAAAACTTGGGATTCATGCAGTACCTTGATTTCCCTTTGACCCTATCGGTGGATATCTTGCCTCTTTGTCGGCTTTCATTATTGGTTGGTTCAGAGGGTTTCTTCCATGCGCTAGCTTCATATTTTGCATGTGGGAAACATACTTCGAGTTGGTTCCTTCACTCTACTTCGTCTGATTCCTTCCAAATCTTGGCCTGTGGGTTACACTCGCGCTAGACTAATGTGGGATGCCTCAATGCCTTCCTTCCAGCAGATCTTTTCCCATCAACTCTGACTCATTTCTCTAGGAATAAGGTCTAGAGTCTTTCTGTCAGTACCTTAGGGTTTGCAGTCATCAGTGGCAGACTCTTCACTGTCGACAGTGAGGATTCATTATTTCCTCCTGATCGATAGATTCTTACAGTGTTCGACTTCAACTCATTTATTCGCACTTGTTAGATTGTACTGGGGCACCTTGACACTCATTATCATTATTGGTGGGTTGTCTCGCATTTGTTAATGGTTTACATTATTGACCAGTAATCAAACGATTTCTCACATGGTCGACTTTAGCTCATTTATTCCCATTGTGTAGAATTGTGCCATAGTAATCAGTGAAGACCTCGAGTTTGAATCAGCATGTTTCGGTTCACTTTTGATAGTTCATTCAATTTCTGCCAGTGACGTTGTCCTCCCTTATATGCCGTCGTTTCAGTACAACAGCATCTTATATGTTGGCTCCCAAGTTGTGTGATTGTACCATGTATTCCACCTCTTATGATTTGGTACATGGATATTCAGTTACTTTTGTGATCAGGTATCTATTACAGCATCATTTATCAGTATTCTACATGTGATACTTACACTTGATTTTCGACTTATACTTCCAAGCAATGCTCAGATGACTCATTATGTACTTTCCAGTTCAGTTATACTTGTATACATTTTGGATCTATAGGCATGCTTTTCTTTCACTAAGCATGGGTACGCCCACCTCATACATGAGTTGACTCTCTGACTTCTTTCATTGGTTTTTTGGCAGGCTAAAATCTGGTGACGTCCTCTCTTGTCTTCGCAAGGTTCTTTCTATGCACATAATATATTTCAGCCATCATGTACCCCTTCTAACCTCATATATTAGGGGGCATCTGTTATAGAATTATTTTTCACCCTCATGTGAATAATGATTGCTTCTCTGGCCTTAGGTACCCTTTCCCTCCAGACTTGAAAAAATTAAAAAAAAAACAGTGTTAAAAATCCCATACGCGGTTATGCATAGAATTTTCCGCGTATATACACGATTCCGTTCATAATTTTCCGCGTATGCCATTTAAATCATTAAAAATATATATAAATTCCTTATTTTCATGGCAGGGTGATAGTTATTCCCGTAATCCAACCACCCCAGCCCGTGGCCCAACTGTTTCCAACTGCTGAAACTACTTTGAGGGAGTATAAAATCCCCTCATGTGTATGGCCTAAGGGTGAGAGAAAATTATAGAAATTATACTCTGTTGGATCCCTATTTCAAGTCTGATATTCCCGTGCCTCCTGCACTTCCCAGGTATATTCAAGAAACCCTTGTTTCCTTGAAGATGATCATCATCATATATGACATCTTGTGTGCACACATCTTGGAAGAATTCTAGCGAGGTGAGGGTTGGACGGATCCAGAGGACGGTCTACTCGAAGGCCATGGAAGGATTGAGGTGATCTCTCCACTTTCTATTCTTGTACATGCCATTTATAATGATAATAATCATCTTGTTCCTGAATATTCACATGTTTATATCTAATTATATATGTGTAAAGATTGTTAGTTAATCATTCAGTATTGTTTACATAATATTATACATGAGTTACACTGAAATCTAGGAACAATATATGTTGTACAACTAGTGTTTCTTGTTCGTTCTTTCTTGATTTCCAGGTTACGAAGCACAAAGGGTTGCTGGGGGTTTGAACCCTGCGAGATCTACATCAAACATAGGAATTTCAGGTAAGTTCTGCAATTGATTAAATCTAGTTTTCAGCATAAAATATAGGTTAAGTGAGTCCTTCTTGAATGGTATGCCCTTGATCTATGAAGGTTGTCGACCCAAAAACCTTTAGGGAGTTATTTCCCGAAACAAAGAGCCCTCTAGTACTCAACTAATTTTCCCACACTGTCATGAACAAAACTAACCAACACATAGCCAATTATCAACCTCTAGACAACATGTCTTGCTTGCACAATCCCTGATGAATGCAATCCCTAAAAAATAGGAGTTTTGGCCTTCCTTGACTGCGCAAGTATCATGGGCACTCCAATGGGTGTTTGGTTGCATGTGTGCAACCCAATAATCCTAAAACTGATATTCAACTTCCCTTTCACCTAGAACTCAATTGGGTCTCCACTAGATCTAACATGCATGAAAATAATAATATTAAATCCTTAGTTGCATGTGAGATCACTGATTGTGAATTAATTAATATTTAATTCACTTGATCTCTCACTAGTGTATCTTCAGTTACAACTAGCACAATTGATTTTAACTCACTTAATTGAGTTAAACAGAATACAACCTGCATTAACTAATGCACCACTGCACTTCGAACTATGTTACAACTATAATTACTCTGCATGCCTCACCAACTACCTCTAACTCGAAATCCACTAGCTAACTGAGTTTATCACTCTCATTTAACTATTTCAAGTCATCATTGAGAATATATTACAGTTTATTGTCCATCTTAATTCAGGGATAACTAAAATAGGCATGCACCCAAAAATACCACTATGGGCCCCACCCTAGTGTAGGTGCTTAATGCACTAGGCATGGGTGCTGAAATTTTCTTGCTGAATCTCAACACTCCCTCTCAACAAGAAAAGGATTATCCTTCACCCCAATCCTATCTCTATGATATTCGAATTTTATCCAAGTGAGCACCTTCTTCAAAATATTAGCATCCCGATCTTCCGTGGGAATCTACTGAAGCAACATTATCCTTCTCTACACACAATCTCTAAGATGATGGTACCAGATATATATATGCTGGGACCTATCATGAAACACAAGATTAATCAAGATTTTAATGCAACTCTGATTATCACAATGAATCACTCTCAGATCCATCTGAGAAAAAAACAAACCAACCAAGATCTTTCTCATCCAGATAGCCTCACATGTAGCTTGACTTGCTGCCATGTATTCTAATTCTACTGAACTGAGTGCCACATATCATTGTTTCCTACTATACCAGGAAACTGTTGTCGATCCTATGCTAAATATCCCTCCTGATGTGATCTTTCCATCTGATGGACTGTGTTATAGGTCAATTTGGGCATCATTCCCAATGACCTGGTTAACTAGGCATCATCTCCAGGACCAATGTATAGGGTCTATCATCCCCTAAAATTTTAGTTGCTACATGCCCTAAGACAAAGAACAAGACAAATAAATCAAATACTTTCATCTGCAAAGGTTTCCAAAGTTTGAAGTTTATAATATATCATATGAGAGCTCACCAACATTGCCTCTAAAGGGACTAAGTTCATTTCATATGCAGGTAGCCCTATGCAAGGCTGCTCTGCAAAGCACTTCCCGACATCCATGGGTGTGGTGGTCACATTGGGAGTGAAATTCTCATTGTTTCGGAATCTCCACTTGGCCAGTGCCTTCTAGAAGAGTTCACATGTGTCAAAATTTGAATCCATGTGTCCATTTGACAACTACAAGATTGGGAACATGTCTTGCCTATTATTAGAAAGTCATTGATTATAAAACTACCTTAGCTCCTCTAGAAATTGAGCACAGATCCTAGTGCTTGAGAAGGAATAATTTATGTAGATAAATGCTGGTGGATTTTTCATTGAGGAGATTGATTTGAGTGACAAATTACTGGAGATATTTGCATTGTGATCAGGCTGGGATGTTGCTGGAGATGGTGACACTAAATCATTCATTAGGTTGTAACCTCCCCTTCTATCATTAATAAAGAGTATAGCTTACTTTTCCTTATATGCATCTGTATTGGCTTTGATTTTCCATATTGCATGATCTTAGTTGATGTATATGGTTTATACTTTACTGATTTAGAAAACTAACTTGAATAGAGATTTGTATTATTTCTATCTTCTTTTGTTTAGTGTTCATTCTTGCAGGAAATATTTTGCACAGCCGGCTGGAATTTGAAGCTACAATAGAAGCGAAAGAAGGAATCATTTAGAAGCGCTTGGATTCCAAGTAAGCCTTTAATCCATTCTATTTGTCTGTTCTTAGTTATGAAAAGTAGTTGTATAGTCTTTAATCTATTGTTCTAGATTAGCACCTGTCTGGGGAAGAATGATTTATCCGTAATTCATGATTTTTCGCTAACAAATTGGTGACTCCACTGGGGAGATTACTCTTTATCCTAGGTGTTTTAGTCTCTAATTTTCTCTATTTATTCACCTAGTAGTTGTTACTCACAAATATTAGGCTTTTTAAGATCCAAATTTGCAAAATAATTGTGTTAAATAGTTGTGTTTTTCTCTATACACTGCGCCCAACGCACTCTTGGACAGGACACAGTGCTTTGCATAGCACTGTCTCCCTTTCAGGGTTGCATTGCAAAGCACTGTCTCTCTTTAGAGACTGCATTGCCTCCTGAAACCATCCAAATTCCCTTGAATTTGTCTTTGCAGTTTGTTTCATTTTTTTTGTTGTTGTGTTTTAGAAAGCCTAAGCCTCATATTGACCAGTGAATTCATCTGCCTCTTCCTCCTTTGAAAGAAATTTTTTTCAATGTTTGTTTAAAGTATTTTTCTTTATCATTGGCAAGTTAATTTCAAAGTATTTTTATTGTTGCATTAGATCCATTTTCTTTTGAAAAAGGAAATTGTCGTAAATTATTCGTTTCCTGATAGGATAAATTGTTGTTTCATTCCTCATTTTTCCTTCAAAAGAGATATTGTTGTTTATATTCCTCATTTCTCAAAAGTAAAAGATATTTGTTTTTTATTTAGTGCACTTAGTTTCTTTTCTGCATTCATAACATTAAAGGAAATGAAAAGAAAAATATGCATTTGCATGTATTGGTTTGTGTGTTTTTCAAAAGGAACAATTAGTAAATCTACATTTAGTTTGTGTCATTTGATTTGTTTGCTCAAAAATTGATGGCTCTTTCCCTCTAGTAGCTAGGATTTTCATTCAAAAACTAAAAGTGAAATATTGCTTATCATTGTTAGTTGCATTTTAGGAATTTTCCAATACATCATCGCGGTGAACGTTTGAAAGGAAAATTTTTAAGTAAGATCAACATAAAATTAATTTCAATTTACCTAACAAAGCATTGGAACCATTACGATAACATTTAGAAGGTCTAGGCTAGAGACGTGTTCCAGCGTCGTAAAACATAGCAGTTGTCGTTAACTTGTCTGCAATACATTCCGAGTGTGATACCTCACTCCACGTATGTAAGTATATTGTAGCTCGTCCATGTACTTTCAGGTATATCGAGCGGTGTTACAGTACGATAAGTATAAAGGGGTGCTCTCACTGTGTGGTTTCGTATCAGACAGTGCTAATACGGACTTGGGCCTCCACATACCTTCGGGTATATTTGGGAGGACAACTTTTAGGTGCTACCCATCCATAGTGAACCGAGTCGGCCACCTTGTAAATTGTGATACACTGAACACAGCGTTTTAGGAGATTTCTTGCCCGTACTTCTTGGTTTGCCAGGAGATATTCTGCAGTTCACAGTTTCTTGGTAAACCCTTTTTCCTAGAATTACCCTTTTATTTTTTTATTTGTTTTTGGTTAAAATAAATCAGTAATCGTGGAAGAACAAAATACTTTCCCCCATCGTTCCTATAGGCTAGTGTTAAAACCACCTTTACCACCATAATTTACTTCTGGTAGGCGAAGGTGATCACGATCTGCCGAATCAAGTACAATTCGTACCTCTGGTGAAACATCATTTTCCCATAAACTAGAGTTAGCTCAAGTTGTCTCTACACATCCTAGTTCATCTACTTTTTTCAAAATGGAGCCTTCACAGCTACCTGTGGTCACGATCCATCCAATCAATGAGACCATACCTCCTGGACCCGACGTTGTTCAACCAGAAATTGATCCAGATCCTGTCTCTTCTTTGCCAAAAAATCTTAATCTTGAATTCGAACAACCAGAAGTTGTTCAAACCTTGGTCATCCCACAAAATTATGTAGTTGTTGAATCTCCCATATCACACAGTGAACCACCTGAAATATAATTTGGGCCTGACAGTGAAATATTTCCCCCTGGTTTAATTGTGATTGAATAAATCCCACAAGATGAGACATCTTTAACTCCAACCCATTTTTGGGAGGACCTTTACCTGTACAAGTATTTTCCTCAATCGACACCATCTGCTTTTGTTGATGCTATTCCTTTTAAAACTCCCATCCATTCAAAAGGGTATACATTTGGTCAAGTAACCATGCCTGAACCAACATCTTCAGGTGGGTCATCTGTTCCAATTACGTCAGCTCCTACCCTTTCTACCTCATCGATGTTTACAAATTCACCAGAGTCATATTTTCATGGTGGCCCTTTGGTCCCATTAGGTTACAAATCATTATCTGGTATTTTCTCTGGTGCATATTCAAATCCATGGACTTTACCAATGTCATCATCCGGTATTTTAATTGGTAATCCTATAGTAAGTACTGAACGACTTGATTCATTATTCACATCTTCAGTACAATATCAAGCTTGTCCCATCAATTATTCCCCTTGGTGGCCAATGATTTCACATAAATTACCCTCTAAAATTCCAAATTAAATGAAAACCCTAGAGAAGACCCATCAATACATGTTATAACTTATCATTTGTGATGCTCATCCAGCTCCTTAAATGATAACTCAATTAGACTATGTCTTTTCCAGTGCACACTTACTAGTCCAGCTGCATAATGAGGATAGTTCTTTTACTGTGTCAAGCTCGTTAAAAAATGAAACGAGCCATGAGGATAGTTATTTTACTGTGTCAACCTTGTTAAAAAAGGAAACAAGTCATGAGCATAGTTCTTTTCCTTTGTCAATATTGTTAAAAATTGAAACAAATCCTCCCCTATAACGAACCTTCATTCCATCCAGCTATTAGTAACCAGTAGTTTATTTAGGTGAATGAAATGAAGCTTGGGGGGCACCTACTCTTGCAGGGAGCATTCGACATGTTCTCTTGTAGGGGAAATTCAAAACATTCTTACCAATTGCACGCAATCGACTGTTGAAGTTCAGGGGAAAAGACAGGTTCAAAGCTCCAAAATGCAAATGGTAAATTTCAAATGGTGAAAATGAATAATAAAACTCTTTTTATTTAGTCATATAATTGTTTGAAATGAAAATTTGTTGCTATGACTATGGTTTTATTATTTTTTTTATCATGAAACAGGTATTTTTTAACCATTTGATGTTGTTCTGAACAGGTCTTACAACTGATGAAAACATTAGCCGTGCAAATTTATTTCAAGAATGATTTGACCACAAAGTATACTTTTTCTCCTTATTTTTTGAGCTTTGTTAAAAATGAAAAAGGATTTGAAGCGCACTTTTATCTCTTTTTAGAGCTTCGATAACAGCGAAAAATGAACCCCTGGAGTCTTCTTTTAGCTCTTTTCAGACTCCGATAATGTGAAAATATTGTCAAGCACTTGTCTTTTCGAGATCGTAAAAGTAAATGAATTGATATCTACTCAGTATAGGTTTAACCCTTTTCCAGACTGAGATAGATTATTTACGAAAAAGGAATACCTTGGTTAAAGATGACCAAAGAGGTTCTCTCAAATATTATTTTACAATTTTTCGGATCTAAGTGACAAATTTACGAAAAAGTGCTTATGGAGTTTTCTTTTGTCCTCTTTTTCAAACTCTCTAAATATGAAAAATGATTGGTCTATCACTATCGTTATGATCGTTAAAACATAAAATAGCGACGGGCTTGTCGATCATGGTAAGAATCGAGTTTCATTCATTGCTAGACTCGTTAAATTATTAAATAGCGATACTTTATTCGCCCGAAGGGTTGAATTATAGATCAAGAAAATGTTATCCTCCTCAAGATTATTAAAAAATAAAGAGGTACTAGTTGAAAAATGACCGGGGAAAATTGGGAAAAGTGAGCAAAATTCTTTATGGTAGCAAATCGCTCTTGAACATGACACTTCCTTCACTCCATGTTCGTGACTGTTTGGGTTAGGTAATCACCTTGACGGTTCATTCATAATTATGGTTCATCGTACTTTCACTTCGGTTTTGGGTCAATGCTGCCAACTCATCACAGTGTCATAGATATGTTCAAGAGAAGTCATCCAATGAATAACTCATCCTTATGCAATACTCATAAACCTTTATTCTCATGATCGTCATCCCTAAAAATTTCTATATCAAGTCATCCCGTATGACTTCATGCTTTAGGGGGCAATTGTTATAGGTCAATTTGGGCATCATTCCCAATGACCTGGTTAATTGGGCATCATCTCCAGGACCAATGTATAGGGTCTATCATACCCTAAAATTTCAGTTGCTACATGCCCTAAGACAAAGAACAAGACAAATAAATCAAAGACTTTCATCTGCAAAGGTTTCCAAAGTTTGAATTTTATAATATATCATATGAGAGCTCACCAACGTTGCCTCTAAAGGGACTAAGTTCATTTCATATGCAGGTAGCCCTATGCAAGGCTGCTATGCAAAGCACTTCCTGACATCCATGGGTGTGGTGGTCACATTGGGAGTGAAATTCTCATTGTTTCGGAATCTCCACTTGGCCAGTGCCTTCTAGAAGATTTCACATGTGTCAAAATTCGAATCCATGTGTCCATTTGACATCTACAATATTGGGAACATGTCTTGCCTATTATTGGAAAGTCGCTGATTGTAAAAATACCTCAGCTCCTCTATAAATTGAGCACAAATCCTAGTGCTTGAGAAGGAAGAATTTGTGTAGAGAAATTCTGGTGGATTTTTCATCAAGGAGATTGATTTGAGTGACAGATTACTAGAGATATCTGCATTGTGATGAGGCTAGGATGCTGCTGGAGATGGTGACACTAAATCAGTCATTAGGTTGTAACCTCCCCTTCTATCATTAATAAAGAGTACAACTTAGTTTTCCCTATATGCATATGTATTGGCTTTGATTTTCCATATTGCAAGATCTTAGTTGATGTATATGGTTTATTCTTTACCTATTTAGCAAACTAACTTGAATAGACATTTATATTATTTCTATCTTCTGTTGTTTATTTTTCATTCTTGTAGGAAATATTTTGCACATCTAAATGGAATTTGAAGCTACAACGGAAGCGATAGAAGGAATCATTTGGAAGCGCTTGGATTCCAAGTAAGCCTCTAATCCATTCTATGTGTATGTTCTTAGTTAGGAAAAGTGTTGGGAAAAATGGTTATGCTTAATGTATCTATAATGTGTTTGAATAAGGGGAGAATAATGGTTAATTATGCTTAATGTATCTATCTGTTGTGGTGATCAAAACAAACACAAGGTTTTTCTCCTCATGTAGCAAGAAGAGCACTGTAGATCTGATGTACATTGAAGTTACCATGCTCCCCATGAGTTCATGTTGAATGTTCAATCATATGACCCTATCACCTTCTTATCACCAAGGACTCATACTTACATCAAATGATCCAACTAAGTGGATTTACATAAGTGACTCAAGTACCCAACCAAGAGGGTTTACACATTTTGACTCAAGTACCCAACCAAGTGGGTTTACAAATTTTGACTCAAGGCCTTACATGACTGAATATTACAATTTTACATCATAGATCTCAACATGACCTTTTCATCAAATTACAAATATGACTTTTTATGACCAATACTAGAAAGACCTCAAGAGAGAGATCATATTACAGAACCATCATAATGCCAACAATGCATTATACTCAGCAAGGCTAATGCTCCCCCTGAAAATGTGCATCCAAGCATCCTTTCCATATGACCAAGGCTCCTCCTTAGTTTGTGCAATCTGAATAATTTCAACAGCAATTTATCAGCAACAATCTCTGCATGATCTGTCCTTATCTCTGAATCATAAGACTTCCATCTCATCCATGTGTGAAAGCAAAGAATACTCTTTAGCAAAAAGCAAACAGGGTTCATCCATAATCACAAGAAACCATGTAACATGTCATCATCATTTAGAACTGAGAAATAAGAAGATACAGTGCTAATAATACAATCATTAATAGTCAGACTATTGCTCCCCTTGAACCTGTGCTCCTGATCTTCAGCTATCATACAAATTTTCTGATCATAAATGCATATGCGACTGTCTCCACTGTAACTCGCGTGTATACGCGGCTTTAGTTCATTGAACCTACGTATGGAAAGTGAAACATTGAACACTTCACATTCCTTCATCTCCCCCTGAGTTTGTACTACCTGTACCTATCTTATTCACATCAGATGCTCTGTCAGAAACAAACATAACCAAACCAACTGTGAGAATCATCATACATTTCTCCCCCTGTGATGATACATTACTAATCCCTATAATGTATCTCACATCTCTCCTGCAGTCATTCAGAGAAGTAAGCTTTAGAAGCGGATGGCTACTGTAGGGTCAGTATTCATTACGTTTCTGACCGGTCCTCCTTCCTTTTCCAGCTTTGCTTGAGATTTCTAATTGTGTGCTGGAAATTATCCAATTTCTCATATCTGTTCATCCTGTATTCTTTTTCCACATGTCCATACTTGTTACAAGCATAACATCTTATATGACCAAAGAAGTAAGCATAAGGATCATAGTGTGTTTCTCTGTTCTTCCTTCTATTGCAATCAGCTGCTTTACGACCATACTTGTTGCATGAAAAACAATATCCCTTGAAGCAACAAGAGTACCTTTCTGAATAGAATCTGTTTGACTGTGACTGAAATGATTTGCTTCTGCAATTTGCTGCAACATGCCCTTTTGTCTCTTTCACTACTTTAGGTTTTGCTTTGACATCCTTTGAATCTTTAGCACTTCCTTGTGAACTAAATTCTCCTTTAACCGTTTCATGAAAACCCAGACCAAGTTTAATAGAGGGATACCTTTGACTACTAAGAATATTGTCCAGAATCTTAGTACTATCTTGAAACCTCAAGAGTTTATCCTTTTCTTCTAATTTACCTTTGAGAATGTTTACCTCAACCTCCAATTTTTGGCATTGCTTCTTCATGCTTTCTTCGACCCTTTTTCCTTCTTCTAGTTGATCATTCAATTTTAAAATCTCTTCCTTCAACACATTTTCTTGTTCTTCAAAAGTTTGTAGAAGTTCTTCATTCCTCTTATTCGATTTTTCCAGATCTGTTTTGAGCGAGATGAATTCTGCTTCACGTCCTTCCTTTTCAAATGATTGTAGAAGTTCTTCATTCTTCTTATTTGATGCTTCAAGGTCTACTTTCAGAGAGATGATTTCTGCTTCAAGTCCTTCACTATGATTGGTTACTTTGTCCTGCAGTCTTTGATACATTTCTATCTGTCCCTTCATTGTTTCTATCTGTTCATTCAATCTAGAGATCACATCCTTGAGGATAGATTCCCTCCTTTTAAATTGATCCCAAAAATTATTTTCATCATTGATCTTGAGATTTGCTTCTAGACTTATACTGTTACTTTCACTATCTTCATCATTGCATGCACAAGTGAGTGGATTACAAGAACAACAATCAATACCTGTTTCCTCTTCTTCATTTTCTGTTGCACATGTTTTCTGAGATATCTTCTTTCCTTGAGTAGCCTTCTTCTTTTACTTCTTTTCCATGAGCACTAGCAGGTTTTGGTCAGAATCTTCTTCATCTTCACTTGACATTTCATTATTATCTTCATTTGCATAATAACTCTTTCCCTTTACAAATTTTTTCCCTTTATCATGATTTTCTTTATAAGGACATTTAGCAGCATAATGACCAACTCTTCCACAACCAAAAAATTTGAAGGGGAGCTTACCTTTGAATCTTCCAGTTCCTAGTTGGAGTTTTCTCACAAAATTTGCTTCTTCTTCTTCTGATATATAATCTGATTCCTTGACATCTTCCTTGTCTTTTATTTTTGCACATGCCTTAAAAGCAGCTTCTTTGGTTTGAGAGGGACCTCCTTGTCTCATTTCATAAGCAGTCAGAATACCATGTAGTTGAACAATAGTAAGAGTTTGCAGATCTTGCCTTTCTTCAATAGCTCATACTTTGACTCAAATTTTGAAGTCAAAGATCTTAAGACTTTTTCCACCAAAGTAGTATCGGTTATGGTTTCACCCAAACTTCTCATACGATTTACAATATCATCTAGACGTAAAAATAAACTGGCAATACTCTCATCACTATGCATCTTCAAATTTTCATATTCAATTCTGAGGGTTTGGAGTTTTGCACTTTTTACCTTTGTATCTCCTTCATAGCTCAGAATGATTTTGTCCCATATTTCTTTTGCTGAATTTAGCTGCATCACTTTAGCAAATTCTGGTTCAGACATGCTTCCTAATAAGACATTGACTGCTTTGGCATTGATTTCATATTTCTTCCTTTCTGCTACATCAGTGGGAATACTTGCTGGATATTGATAACCTTCTTCCACGATAGCCCATACTTCTGCACCAAGAATTTGCAGATATGCTTTTGTTCGTATCTTCCAGAATAATAGATTATCTCCATTGAATAGAGGTAGCCTTATAGACATTACCCTTTCATGACTTCCCATTGCGACGGATCTCCTTCAAGCGATCAAGCTTCTGCAGAAGAACCTGCTCTGATACCAATTGTTGGGAAAAATACTGAGAGGGGGGGGTGAATCAGTATTTAGGACTTACTCAAATATTTTTACTTTTTCTTACTTCAAAACCCATACGCTACTTTGTTGAACCAGACTCGCGTATACACGCGAATATCCTTCATAAAACTCGTGTATACACAGAGATATTATTATGCCATTAATTCTTCACTTAGTTCTATGCAACATTATTTCTTCTGATGATTAGATAACAGTAAGCATGTGCAGTAATAACAGAATAAACCATCACACATAAGCATTACACATGAACACCAGGATTTTAGGTGGAAACCTGAGTCGGGAGAAAACCACCGTTGTCGTTGTCTCAGCCTTCAATATTTTATTATAAAGAAAACATCTTACAACCATGTACTGGCACAGACTCATACCAGTATGCAAGCACCCACCTGCAGAAGGCTACAACCTTCTCTCGTTTACCAGCCTCTCCTGGAAGGGAGCTACAACCCCCTGCTCCTCGTTTACCAGCCTCTTCTGGAAGGGAGCTACGACCCCCTGCTCTCGTTTACCAGCCTCACCTGGAAGGGAGCTACGACACCCTGACTGAAGGCTACAACCCTCAACACCACCATGGACCACATTTCATCAATTTTCACACTGGATCCAATATTTTCAATATAACACAACTTGCAGGCCAATTTACACAATATTTTCAGACTGGACCCACTCCACACATTTAAGCTCAATCATACATCAAACTGATACTTATAACTTCATCAACAGATAGCAGTAAACCAACAGAACAGATCAGACATCTCATACCACAAACTTCAGCAAACCCTAGTTTTCATACGCGCTTTCCTTTCACTGATACCGCGTATATACGCGCTTCCATTCACATAAACCTGCGTATACATCTGCACATATTCTAGAACTGATTTCACAACCCATACACGCTTTCGCTTTATCAAACCTGCGTATATACGCGCTTCCACTGTTACAAACTTGCGTATAGATCTTCAGACATTATGGGGCAGCATACTTCTTCAGATTAGATATTCAGTTCAGATTTAACCCTTCACTTCAGACAGATGTTCGCCTCATCTCAGATCTAAGCATTCCACAAATAGATCTAGAAGATACAAATACATTTCAGATCCAGATTCCCTTCTTCATCATTTTCTTCATAGGTGCATCGCAGATTCAGATCTATCATCAAACTGTTACCCTTTCCATTCAGACATACTTCAGAGTGAAGTCTCCATTCAAACCCATACTCATGCACACCCTTTCACAATGATTTTCTTCTCCTTATATAGGTTTACCCTTTTTCAATAGCATGAGCCAAAACCACATTACTTCCATTGGTATTCCTAGACGGGATCACATAGACATACCAGCGCTCAATACAATGGGTCAATACCATGGTAGTAACCCCTGGTTTTACATATTTAGAGCGCATTTGACCATACGCGACTTGGCACGTTATTTCCCGTGTGCATACGCTACTTCTATTAAGCAAACCCGCGTATGCCTTGAGACACACACTTTTCATCATTGTTCTAGCACATACTGAAATTCCTTTTATCATTACAGCTGAGTTGCTCTGTAGACACATCATATCACATCAGATTTACATAATAACTTCATCAAGTAGGTTGCCATCATCTTCATCAAGTATTTCCATCATCTTCATCAAGTGGGTTGCCATCAAGGACAACACATTGCATCATATTGCCAACAAAAAGTAGTCGTATAGTCTTTAATATGTTGTTCTAGATTAGCACATGTCTAGGGAAGAATGATTTATACGTAATTCATGATTCTGCACTAACAGACTGCCCGCCCAATCTACATCCATGAAGCCTTGAAGCTTCACTCCCTCTATATGTATGTACCATAGACCATACTCTAATGTGCCCCTCAGGTATCTCAAGACATGCTTCCCTGCCTTCTAAAAGAGCTTTGTAGGATTAACCATAGCTTGAATCAGTTGGTTAAATGTGTAGAAAATGTCTGGTCTGGTGTTCACTAGATACATCAGTGAACTAACTAACTACCTATAGATAGTAGCATCCACTACCTCTCCAGAAGTAGCATCCTTTTTCCTCCATTTTCCTTGAAGAGGAGTATCCATGGGTTTGCAGGTCTCCATGTGAAACTTACCCAATATCTCCTTTGCATAATTTCCTTGAGACACAAAAATTTCACCATCCCACTACCATATTTCCAATCAAAGGAAATAATGAAGGAGTCCCATGTCCTTCACTTCGAACTCCCTTGTAAGATCCTCCTTGCATGAGTGTATAAGTTGCTCATCACCAGTCAAAATTAGATCATCAACATAAAGAAAAATAATCAATAGCTTACCCTCAACCACAATCTGGTATAGGTTTTCATCTTCTTCACTTTTGGTGAAGCCCAGTCTGCTAAAATAGTTTTCTATCCGAGTGTACCAAACACGGGGTGCTTGCCTTAGCCCATACAATGCTCTTTTGAGTCTACACACATGCAACTCACTGTTGAAGATTTCAAAACCTTCAGGCTTCTCTATGTGCACCTCTTCCTCAATGATCCCATTGAGAAACACAGTTTTCACATCCATCTTATGAATGTGTCATCCCATCTGCACTGAGAGTGCAAGGATGGATCTTATGGAAGAGTACCTTGCAACATGTGAAAAAGTCTCTTCATAATCTATCCCCTCAATCTGTGAGAATCCCCGAGCCACAAATCTGGCCTTGTATTTCTCCACACTCCCATCAGTATTTTTCTTTACCTTGTAGATCCATCTTGATCCAACCACTGATTTTTTGACCTGTCTTGGGACTATCTCCCATGCATTGTTCTTGAAAATGGAGTCATACTCCTCCACCATTGCATCAACCAAAGTTGGTTGTTTCACTGCTTCCTGAAAGGAATATTGTCTAGTCACAATACATTTTCTCATAAGATCCATGTATCCAGTAAATCGGTGAAGAGATTGTCTTTGTATGCACTGTGAAGTAGGGGCTCCTACATTCTCTGCAGCATCAAGTCTCAGCCTATCAACTTCCGTGGTGCGCCTTTTCATTAGGGGAATTTTGAGGTCTAAAATTGGCCTCCTAAGAAAAATGTACAACCAAAATAAACTTTATAAGAACCAGTAGGATTCAAGATGATGATGTCAACCGTGGGGGATGATTCACCATTTTTTAAGTAAAAGGGTAAAAATATTAAAAATAATAAAATAATAAAACTACTTTTTCAACTTGTATTTTCAACTTATCTCCCAAATGTTTTACTCAAATTTCCAGCGGGAGTACTTTTTGGATGCAAAATTTAATTCTTCATCCAAGTATTACCCATGTTGCATACTTTTGATAGACCCTTCTACGCGAAAAATGAGAAATACATGAAAAAACGTGATTGTAATCATGTTTTTCACAATCACGTTTTTTTCATGTATTTCTCATTTTTTGTGTAGAAGGGTCCATCGAAAGTATGCAACATAGGTACTCCTTGGATGAGGAATTAAATTATGCATCCAACGAGTACTTCCACTTAAAAATTGAGTAAAAAATTTTGGAGATAAGTTGAACTTACGAGTTGAAAAAAGTATATTTTTTCTTTTTCCCCTCTAAAATTTGATGATGTCATCAAATCTTATTTTATTATTTAGACTATTATTTTGTAATTTCCTTAGGAGGCCCATTTTAGACCTCAAAATTCCCCTAATGGCCATTTCTGATGGATGGCTCTGCATGAATGTTTTCCTCCACTCCATGAACCTCCTCATGTGGTTGATCCACATCTTGAGACTCATCCTTGGGAACCAACAGTTCCTCCTCTACATGCAAGTCCAACTCCCTCTCAAGCAGCAACCGCATGGCTTTCTCTTCATCAAATTTTATATCCCGTTGCACAACAGCCATTTTGTTGTTTGGTAAATAAACATGATAATTATGGGGTGTTTCGATGTACCCCACAAAAATCCCAACCTCAGTTGTTGGTTCCAGCTTCTTCCTGGCTTCCTTGGTCACATGCACATAAACAGATAAGAAAAAAATCTTAAAGTGTGAAACATCAAGTTTCTTACCAGTGAAAGCCTCTTTAGGTGTACTCATGCCAAGTATCCTATGAGGACAACGGTTTTTCACATGTATCAATGTGTTGCAGGATTCCGCCCATAGATGCATCGGTAGGCCTTGATCATGCAACATCACTCGTGCTGCACCCAAAATAGTTACGTTCTTCCTCTCTATGATCCCATTCTGCTATGGGTTATGAGGCGCTATTATTTCTCTTCGAATTCCTTCTTTGCTACAGAAGTTCTTGAATTCATCATAGATGTATTCTCCACCATTATCACTCCTAAGAGCCTTCACTTGCTTCCTCGACTCTTTCTCCACCAGTGCCTTAAACACCAAGAACTTTTAGAGAATGTCTAATATTTCTTCTGCATGAAGAAGATCCATCACTTATGAGAAAATTCATCAACAAATATTACATAGTACTTTTTTTTTTTTGTTGAAGCAACAGAGAAAGGACCACACACGTTTGTTTGAAATCTCTCAAGGATCCCTGAAGCTCGGTTCTCCTTCTCATGAAAGGTGGAATTTACATATTTTCCCATAGTACATCCCTTGCATGTGTCTTACTGCACAAGTGTACCCCTGGGAAGACCAGTAGAAATTTGTTGCATAACTTTCAAGGCTTCATGATGAAGATGGCCCAATATTCTGTGCCATAATTCACCCTCATCCCGTCTCACCACTTGATCTGCCTTGCCCATCATTGCTGCCCAACCATCTACCTCCAACTTGTAGAGATTCTTAACTTGAATCCATATCATCTTGGCTTGTCCTGTTTTTTTTGGTCACAGGAAAGCTTTTCCTTCACTAAAAACAACATCATAGCCTCTGTCCTCCAACATTGCGACTGAGACTAAATTTTTCTTCAAACCTCGTACATGCATTACATATTTTAATTGAAAGGGTTTACCTAGCTTCCTCTAGAAGGTAATGGTACCAATCTAGGTAGCACTATACCGCTCGTCATCACCATTTCAATATGCATATGGGCATCCTTCTCTTCCAAGTCAATGAAAAGTTCCTTGTCTCCCTCCATGTGAAAGGAAGCACCATTATCCAAATACCACAGAGATCCCAATGCATTTGACACCATGCATGTGATAAATGAGAATTAAAACTCAAATTATGAGGCAAGGGCCTCACTAGCTACAGATCCTCCAGCCTTCTTATTCTTCTTCTTTTGTGGACAGTTAGTAGAAAAATTCCCATGCTCGTGACAGTGAAAACTCTTCACCTTGGACATGTCTTGCTTCTTTCCATTCTTGGACTCAGATTTAGAATGGAATTTCTTCCCCTTCCCATTCCTTGCCTTGGAATCCAAATCAAAATCTTCTTCATCTTCATTCTTAGATGAATATCCAACTTTGGTGTTCCTTCTGAATTCCTCCTGCACCAAATCCAACGACAATCGTTCCCAATCTGGTGATTTTTCCCTTCGATTGACAGAGTCTTGATAATTGTGCCAACTCTTGGGAAGTCCTAGGAGAGCCAAGCTCACCAAATCATCATCAGCGACTATTATTCCAATGCTCCCCATTTCATCTCGACATTAGACAATATTTGTTATATATTTTGGAATGGGGTCACCCTTTTCCATCTTGATCTTCCTCAGTTTATCTTTGAGCGCCTGGTCATTTCTGCTTTGGAATAGATCCTTCAAAACCTTCCACATTGCATATGGTGTGGATTTCCCATGGAGGCTTGAGAAAATGTGCTCTCGTACTCCCTCCAAGGGGATCCTCCTCGCCTTTACCAATTTCTTTTTCCATGCATCAAGATTTGCAGCATCTTCCACAGTGGGTTTAGGAACATCATTGTCCATGAGTTCCTTCAAGCCAATTTCTTCGAGTATTTCCTCCATCATGTCCTTACAAGAAATATATTTTGAGCTTCCCTCGAGTGCATACTCCAACCTCAAGCCATTTAAATCCATTTCGATCTTGAATCAGCTTTAGCACCAAGAATTTATTTATGCAAATTCGAATTCTATCCATTCACAAACTCAGCTCCTGCTTCACTTATGCAATTTCCTTTTCTCTGATACCATTTTGAAATTATACAACGTGCATATATATCTTGGATTCACCCACTCTAACAATGTACTAAAGTTAAATATTGAATCACTTCTACAAATATTTTGCATAATTAAAAACACAATCGCTAATCACTTGAACATGAAGAAGAATCAAATCAACCAAAATACAGATCATTTCTCGGGGAAAGATTACAGCTAAAAACCCCACTATCTTCTATTGTATATTAAGAATGGATCATGAAACAATTACATACAAAAATCTTCTCACAAGAGCCCTCCAGTACTCAGCGAATTGTCTCACATTGTCATGAACAAAACTGACCAACACATAGCCAATTCTCAGCCACTAGACATCCTGCCTTGACTGCGCAATCCCTGATGAATGTAATCCCTAAAAGAATTTTGGCCTTCCTTGACTGCGCAAGTATCATGGGCACCCTAATGGGTGTTTGGTTACATGTGTGCAACCCAATAATCCTAGAACTGATAGTCAACTTCCCTTTCACCTAGAACTCAACTGGGTCTCCACTGGATCTGACATGCATGCAACTAATAATAGTGAATCCTCAGTTGCATGTGAGATCACTGATTGTGAATTAATTAATATTTAATTCACTTGATCTCTCACTAGTGTATCTTTAGTTACAACTAGCACAACTTAGTTTAACTCACATAACTGAGTTAAACTAATTACAACCTACATTAACTAATGCACCACTACACTTCGAACTTTATTACAACTAGAATTATTTTGCATGCCTCACCAACTACCTCAACTCTAAATCCACTTGCTAACTGATTTTATCACTCTCAGATAACTATTTCAAGTCATAATTGAGAATATATTATAGTTTATTATCCATCGTAATTAAGGGATAACTAAAATATACATTCACCCAAAAATAACACTATGGGCTCCACCCTAATGTAGGTGCTTAATGCACTAGGTGTGGGTGTTGAAATTTTCTTATTGAATCTCAACACACAATACTATCCAAACTATCCTCCCCAACATTTTCCACAACAAAATCAACCACCCCAACTCCAAAATCATAACCCACAACTCTCAGTACCATTCCCACAAAGAACAAATCAACTACCTACCCAGTCATTACCAAACCCAAATAATAAAAATGCTCAAACTGCTTATTACAAAGAAGGACAAAATTTTCCAACTTATATGATTACTCCACTAGATCTTAACAATGTCCAACTTAGATATGGTAGGATATTAAAGAGGAAAAAGCATTCTAATGTTATTAAAGAAAAAGATGATCTTGATGAAGAAATTTCTCTACAACAAAACATTATGGAAAAGAAACATCCCTTCAACAGAATAAAATTTCTAAAAATGAAAAACAAGAAAATCCAATAAAATCAACTCCTATCATAGAGAAACCTTCAGTATCTATTTCTAACCCTCCTTTTCCTGAAATATTACAAATCAATAGAGGGATAGAAAAACCAATTTTGTTTCCAAACTATGATTTTCTAGATGAATTGAAAAATGTATGTATCAAAATCCCTTTGTTATGGGCCATTAAAGAGATTCCTATTTTAGTTAAAACAATAAGAGAGTTGAGCATGAAAAAATCAGGAAGAAAAATAAAAGAAATAAAAAAGATTCAGTTAGTAGGAAAAATTGCTGGCATTTTGATGGGAAAAATAGCAATACAAAAATATTTGGACCCAAGAATTCTATTTGTAAAAATACATATCAATGGTATTAAGATTCCAAATACATTGAATAACTTAGAAGCAGCTATAAACATCATGAGCAAAAAAACCATGGAATAACTTAGGCTTCCAAACCTTCAGTATACACCAAAATTACTACAATTAGCAGACAGATCAGTAATCAAGCCAGATGGTGTAATAGAAGACATATATGTGTCCCTAGACTCTTGGTAATATCCAGTTGACTTCATGATCTGAACTCCCAAGAACAACCTAGGAGGACATCCATTAATTTTAGGAAGACCTTGGTTAGCTACAGTTGATTCTTTCATTAGTTTTAGATATGGTGATATGTTTATTTATGATGGTAACTCAACAAAGAAATTCACTCTATATCCTCCAGCAAAAAAAATCACAGAAATAGAAAATGAAGAATGGATGGATGATGAAAATGATATACAACATCTCTTTACTATTTCTCGTATTAGTGAATAAAGTCAAATTTTAAATTCAATAGAAAACCTTCAAACATCTTCACAATGTGAAGATGAGCATATTTTTCAAGAACTATGCAACATTAAATAATTGTCGTCTAGACAGATGTCTTTATATTCTATGGAAGAATTTGGTAACTCTATAGTTGAAATCTTTCTAGGAAAATATTTAAACATAAACAAAAACTTTAGAAATTCCAACAAGAAGAGTTAATCAAAACATTGCCAAAACATTCTTCTGGATATGCATGGGAGTACACTGACATGAAGGGACTTAATCTCAAGACTTGTATACATCATATCTACATTGAGGAAAAATCTAGGCCTATCAGACAGCCTCAAAGAAGGATGAATCCAAATCTTAGGCAAATTGTGAAAGAAGAATTGAAAAAATTGTTGAATGTAAACTTCATTTATTCTATTTTAGATAGTTAGTGGTTTTCTCCCTTGGTGATTCTACCTAAAAATAATGATAAATGGAGGGTATGCATTGATTATCGAGAATTGAATAAGGCTACTCTAAAATATCATTTCCCATTGCCTTTCATAGATCAAGTATTGAATACATTAGCAGGTAAGAATTATTTCTCATTATTGGGTGGTTTTAGTGGGTTACAATCTAATTCAAGTAGCACCTGAAGACCAAGACAAAACTAGATTCACCTGTCCATGGGGAACATATGCTTACCAAGTACTTCCTTTTGGATTCTGCAATGCACCTGCAACATCTCGAAGGGCAGTATTAGGAATTTTCTCTGATATAATACATGATTATGTGGCAATATATATGGATGATTTTACATTTTATGGAAATTCTTTTGAAGAGGCTCTTGAAAACTTGGAAAAGGTTCTTAACAGATGAAAAGAATCAAATATTTCATTAAGTCGTGAAAATTCTTTATGATGTTCATTGGAGTAATTGTTTTAGGACATCACATTTCAGGGGATGGAATTAAAGTAGACTCATCCAAAGTTGAAGTCATCTCCAAATTATCAATTCCAAGTTGTCAAAATGATGTTAGAATTTTTCTATGTTTTTACAGGGTACTATAGAATATTTATAGAAAACTTCACCAAAATTTCATCCCCACTCTTCAAATTCCTTACCAAAGATTGTGAATTTAGTTGGAATCCTGATTTCCAATTGGCATTTGAAACTTCAAAAGAAAAAATATCTGAAGCCCCCATCTTAAGAGGACCAAATTGGAAAATACCTTTCCATATTTCAATATATGCTTCAGATACAACTCTAGGAGCTATTTTAGGTCAAAATATTTGATCCCCTGTGCCATCTATTACACAAGTAAAAATTTGACTCTTGTTGAGTTAAATTATACTATAACTGAAAAAGAGTTTCTAGTTGTTGTCCATGCTATTAACAAATTTAGACACTACATCACTGGCTATGAAACCTTTATTCACACAGAAAATTCTACAATTAGGTATTCAATGAATAAATCTATCAATAATAGCAGAATCACAAGATGGTTATTACTCTTGCAAGAATTTAACATCACCATTCCAGACTAACCTGGAAAAAAAAACACAGTTTTTGATTTCTTGTCTAGAATTCAAAACAAAAATAATGATACTCCAGTAGAGTATAATTTTCTTGATGAATATATCTTTGTAATATCTACTAAATTTCCATGGTTTGCAAACATTGATAACTACTTAGCTACAGGAAAATTACCAGCACACTTGTTTCCTAGAGAAAAGAGAAAAATAATTCAAACAAGTGCATTATACTCATGGGTTAATGATGAATTGTATAAAACATGTCCATATCTCATCATCAGAAGATGTGTCTAAGAAGATGAAATTCTTGAAACTCTGAAAGCATGCCAGGATGAACCTTGTGAAGGAAACTTTGCTAATAAGAGGATTGCCTATAAAATCCTTCATTTAGGATATTATAGGCCATCCATATTTAAATATGCTAAGGAGTGTGTCAAAAGGTGTGAAAATTGTTAGAGAATGGGGAAATTTGTTCCTATAGATGAAATGCCCTTACAACCTCAGGTACTCATCGAACCCTTTGAGAAGTGGGCCCTAGAATTTTTTGGACCAATCAATCCACCATCAAAACAAAAGAGGTACATTCTGGTTTGCACTGATTATGTCACTAAATGGGTAGAGGCTAAAGCACTTTATTTTTATAATAAAAATGATGTAATTTCATTTCTCTTTGAGGATATTTTCAATCGTTTTAGTGTCCCAGGGAGATTGTGACAGATCAAGGATCTCAGTTTACATCTAGGGTGGTGCAAAATATTGTGGATGAATATAATATTAAACATAGAAATTCTACTCCATATCATCCACAAGCAAATGGACAAGTATTGTCCACCAAAAAAGCGATCGAACGAATCCTCACAAAGACTATACATCTACATAGGAAGGATTAGGCAGATAGGCTTTTTGAAGCCTTACGGGCCTACCAGACTACATGAAGGAATATAACATGATATAATCCATATGAACTTGTTTATGGGAAGCAAGTCTTGTTTCCAATAGAATTTCAGATCAAAACCTTCAAGATAGCAGTCAGATTGGGACTTGATTCATCAGAAGCCCAAAAGCACAAAATGGAGCAACTTAATGAGCTTGATGAGATCATGCAAGATACAGTTCAAAGAACCATTTTACTCCAGCAAAAAATATCCATATGGCATGATAAGTACATAAAATATAGAAATTTTCAAATAGGATATTGGGCACTTTTGTTCGATTCAAAGTAAGACTTCCAAGGAAAATTTCAAATACATTGGCTTGGGCCTTATGAGATCGAAAAATTCTTTGAAAATGGTGCAGTCAGGGTAAGGAAAATTTATTAATAAAAGGTACCTCTTCTTGTGAATGTACATCGATTAAAAGTCTATTATAAGCCAATTAAAAAAGAGGAATTTATCAAAAAAAATCAAGACAATGCTGATATGATGTTGGTGAATAAGAATCCTTCTTCTTCCCCAACTTAGTCTTCTTTTTACTTTTCATATCTAAAAATAAATAATATATATATATATATATATAATTCAAATAATAATAATAATAATAATTGTATAAATATGAAAACCAATCAATGATTGGCATCCTTATATAGAAAATACAAGGTGAAAATCAGAGTTATGACATCTTATATGTTCCCCCATTCTAAAAACCCCATATTATTTGTTCCCTTTATTTTTCTGAAGAAATAAAAGAAGTAGCTACTGAATTTCTACATTTCTGTAGCTCTAAGAAGAATCTGCAGCCGTCAGCACATTCTGCAACTTTGTTACATTTTTTTCAGCCTATTGAAGCAGAACATACTAAACAAAAGCAATTTAAAACTCCATTGAAGATCATGCTGAAAAGACACCTAAGGAATCAACACAAATAGAATATAACAAAGGTTAGTTCCAAGGTATGTTGCAAAAATTGTTTAAATAATAAGTGCTATAGGGTAAAATGCTTGGGTTGTTGGTTATCGTATATCTCTCTCAGGGCTTTCCGGTGCCCGAGGCAGACAGTAAGATTAGCTGTATGGTTCACAAAGATAGCATATACATGTTCATATTAGCTTAAAACTATTTGACAGAATAAGATAGAAGATTACTTCTTTAATGATCTTGGAGTCCCTTGGAGGGCACTAGGCAGCGAAGCAGAAGTTCTCCTTCACCAGCTCCAAATCTTGGTCCTGCAATAAATTAAAGCACCCGTGTAATTTCTAACATAACATACATTTCTTATCAATTAAGCCAATATATAACAAACATTTAAACTATGCACATCTAAGCCATTCATCTCATGCCATATAAGTGATTAAATAATAATGACAATATCAACGCATAGAATGGACAAAACAGATATAGTTCTATTGACTTGTAAAAAGGAGGATTACAACCGTCGGTTGTACCAAGCCCTCCTCAGCCTTCCAATCTCTCTATCTCTCAAAGTGGTGATGTCTTGATCAACAAGTTCTCAATGAACCTCTTTGACCTTTTAGCTTCACACTACAACAATGATCTCTACTTCACAAGTATTCAAAACTTTGACAATCCTTTGACCTTGAACTAAGAGCCTTCAACTCCATTTTATAGGAGATGGAGAGAGCAATCATTGCCCTTCTCTTTCCACCAGTTCTGAATAGAAAAAACCAAGATGTTTCTTTAACCTCCATGCTTTTTCCTTCTTTGAGAGTTCGGTTGTTTATGGCAAGGTCCAATAAGAGTTAGTGCTTTGCAGTTTCCTTTTTGTACTAACTCTCTTGTGAGAAAAAGCTAGAGATTCAAATCATTCTCCGCGGGTTTTTCCTCTTTTAAACTTAAAACACGGGTAACGTTGCCCTCTAGTGTAAACATAGTGTTTCCCTAGCCACTAACGCGGCCCATTCACTGATCAGCTGCGTTATAACGCTCTTGTGTTGTTATAGAGAGGCGTTACCTTGGCAGAAATAGGTTTAATTTAGATCTTTGTATTCCTTCCATATTTTTCTTCTCCTCTGAGCTGATGAGGAGGTATTTTGACCTGTAACATATGCCCCCTAAAATGTGAGGTCAGAGATGAAGACGATGGCCGAAATACTTTACAATGTGTGTAGTAGAGATAAAGAGATTGAAAGACTGAGGAAAACCTGAAACAACAAAATATGTCAAAAAATATAGTATCTGCCTTGAGTCGGGCATTCCCATGCTTAGTAGCTTAAACAACATGATTTATCTAGAATAGAGATATGAAGAATCTATCCACCAATAAGCACAATGTGGAAGTGTCTGTCATAACAGGATCAGGCTGAAGAAGCTGTCTCCATAAACAATATCGCAACTTGGGGGAGGGAACACAACTTTAATGATGTAACCTTTGCCCCAAGGTCTTGACCGCCCATTCACTTAAACTGCATATTTCTCAACATGTGAATGAAGGAGATGTCGTCGAACATGTGAGAAATCATCTGATTACCAGTCGATAATGAAAATTGTTAACAGATGCGAAGGTGGCCACCGATAATGATGATGGTCCCTAAGATGCACAGTACAATCTAGCGAGTGTGAATAAAATGAGTTGAATTCGAACACTCATAGAATCATTCAACCAGGAGCCACTGATGAATACTCCTGATCAAACACAAGACTACCTGCCACTGATTTCTGCAAGTATCCGGGTACTGATGGGTTTCTGGATCAACTTCCTAGATAAGATGTTGAAGTCGATAGGAAGAGATCTGTTGAAAGGTAGGCACTGAGGCGTCCTACATCAGTCAACATGAAACGGAAACCAACTGATTTTGTTTATGATTGAGATAATGAAGAGTAAATGGGAACGTCTGACGACAAATAATTTCTGGCATAATGAGCGGTTTGGTTGATAACAGGAGCAGTAGATAGCGAGATCTGCTTGAACAATAGAAGGCACTCTAGCAGGGTACTAGGCAGCTGAAGCTTGATGAACACCAAAGAGTGTGTTAGGATTTTACCAGTGCAGGGACACTGGGAGATGAAGGCTAATACTCATAGATGGTAGGGTTCGGCTAACTGCGAAAGTGTTTTCTGGGAAGTGCCATGTTCAAGAATTTTGCTGCCAAATCGACCTTTCTGAAATGTAACAGAGGTAGTATCCATTTTGTCGAAATTTTTCCCCGTCTAATTAAGTTTAACGAGTCCAGATGAGTAAACTCGGTGAATTTTTCATATTTAGAGAGTCTGAAAAATGTCAGAAAAGACAACTCCGTGCCCTGTCTGAGTAGGTTTAACGAGTCCAGACGAGAAAACTCGGTGAATTTTTCATATTTAGAGAGTCTTTGGGGTACCTTTGTCATGTCTTGATAACCGGGCATGGAAAAGGGATAATAGTAAGCCCGAAATAGTTCATTTTCCGTGAGTTAGTCCATCGAAGCCGGAAAAGTGAGAAATCTATGTTCGATGGACGTCTACCTCATTTTGTT
This sequence comes from Pinus albicaulis, assembly GCA_034641835.2. Taxonomy (NCBI): domain Eukaryota; kingdom Viridiplantae; phylum Streptophyta; class Pinopsida; order Pinales; family Pinaceae; genus Pinus; species Pinus albicaulis. Next base: position 1,851,497,135 of record CM076578.1, on the reverse strand, counting down.
ATGAGTACGAGGAGACAGAGTAAACTCAATACTCTTTGTGAAATTTTAACGAGTCCAACAAAGAAAAACTCGGTGCCCTCCGTGAAATTTTAACGAGTCACGCGGAGAAAACTCGGTTACTTTTTCGGTTTAAAGAGCTTTGAAAAAGAGGAAAAGAATGGCTCCTTACTCTCTATCGTGGTAGTTTAACGAGCCCGACAAAGTCAACTTGGGGTTTTTTCAGTTTTATGAGCGAGAAAAAGGTCCCTAAAAAGAAAGCTCAGTGTTTCTTCATGGTTTTAACGAGTCTGAAGAAGAGAACTCTAGGTTTTTCGGATTAACGAGCAAGAGAAAGACCATAAAAAGAACGCTCAATATCAAATTCGTATAAGTTTTAACGAGTCCGAAGAAGGGAACTCGAGGTTTTTCGGATTAACAAGCAAGAAAAATACCGTAAAAAGAATGCTCAAGTAAACATGAGTATGTCTGCATATGAATCTTGATCACTCATCAGAACATCAGTACCAAATCTCAATAGTTGCGACACATGCGCAGCAAGAATTCACGACTTTTGCTGACTAGCTTAAGAGAGTCATGCCCTAGAATTGGCTATAAGAAGGTCGGAAGTCCTTCATTTTCACTGTTTTGAGTGCTGTGAAGGAGCTCTGGGGTGAAAAGGGGTGAAATCTTCAGCTGATGATTACGGTCAATCTGGGCAACGGTTTTCCTTCCCGCGAGATCCGGGTAAGAGCTAGAACCTCCTGCTATCATTTAATTGTATTTTTGTTACTTTTTGCTGGTTCAAAATGAGAAAATTGTGAGGCTCTAAAAAATGCTTGCGCCTAACGCGGGCCAGTAGTGTTACAGCCGCGTTAAACACATAACCCATGAAGGGATGCTGCATTAGCGCGCTCTGTTTTATACTAGGGCCAGCGTTAGGCGCACTGTGTTTTTTAGCAACTCGTTTTTCACTGTTTTGAAGTGGTCCAGGCAAGTTTTGATCGGTTGAAAATGTTGCATTTGCAGGTATTCAACTGTTAATCATGAGTATCTGGCGAGAGAGAGAACATGAACGGGAAGAACGAGAGATGGTGACAGATGCTACAAGATTGATGGCTCTCCGCAGATGCGGATTGCTAAAATATTCCTGTTTAGAACTGATGAGGGGTCAAGAGGACCTCCTGAGGTGGCTAATCCATCAATGGGATGAAAGACACCATGCATTTCGGATTGGGGGCAATGAGCTCTCAATCGAAAAGGATGATGTGTACTTTTTGATCGGCCTATCATGTCGTGGGCCGAGGCCCGACTTGACGGGGTCTAGAGCTGACCCACGTTCCACTGCTGATCTGATTTGTGCGCATTGCATACGTGACACTCAGGTTGTGAGCAACCGGGTACCGATCGCACAAGTGGCTTTGAGACCATTGAGGTCTATATTATGGATGATTGTTCACTTGGTAGGTGCTAAGAGTCAGCATGTGGCCACCAAGGCCGAGGTGCTCCTAGCCTTGGACTGTATGCAGCCTCAGGTTTTTGACTGGTGTGACGGAGTTTTCCGTTGGGTCTGAGCAGAGCTTACCGCATGTAAGACCTGTACCCAGAGAGAATTTGGGTATGGTACACTGATTGTCTCTTTCTTACTAGAGTGGGTACCATTGGTGAGGCCCAGGATCGTTACAGCGCCTTTGGGCCCACGTGAGCCGAGGCAGGCTCGGTGTGCAGCCTTGCTTCCGCGGACTGGAGAGGGTCCCGTCTGCCACTGTTTTGATGATGGATTTTTTGATTGGCTAAACTCCTATATTATTATGATTAAGGATTATCCCTATGCAGGGATGAACTTCACAAGCGATCCGGAGTTAGTACTGCCCCCTGGTACCCAGTGGGGACTCGATGGTAAGAAGGAAAAGATCAGTGCATTTCAAAGAAGTATTTTGTTTTTTGTCTTTTGAATGTTTATGCAATTTATTTATTTATTTTTGAAATAGGGTGAAAATTATGTTTTGACACGAAGCGTTTGTTTGCTTGACACATATGTGGCACCTGTCCGGCTAGTTGGGGCCCCTCGCTATGCACGGTGAGGACTGCAGCTACCCGGGGCTGGCGCACCAGAAGAGGATGCAGAAGTCGCTGAGGACGATGATGCCCAGGTTTTACATGAACTCTCTAGAAACCTGGAGGGTTTGAGTATGGGCATGCCACCCCTTCTTATGCGGGAGGTTCCAGTTCGTTTGCAGCGGCATACCGTAGGTGTTCCGGAGAGATACCTGGTGCCTCCGAGGAGGATAGCTATAGCAGTTGTATGCTACCATGATCATCAGGCCTAGCTGGCGGAGCGGATGTATTAGTGTTAGAGCGTGGCTTAGTATAGCCAAATTTTTGTAAAACACCCAAGTTTTGGAATATTTTTTGATGTGACTATTGTACTAGACACGACATATATATATATATATATATATATACATACTTTTTGGTGATTTTGTGTTTTTTAATTTTTTTTTATGTATTTTCAATGGGATAAAAATATATATACTCATGAGTAAATCTTTTATAGTAAATGTGACAAATGCCAAGCTAACACATAGTTATCCAAAGAATCGGCTAATGCATTAAATCTCTGAGAACGTGCTCAAATGTAATTGTTTGAAATTGACGTTGTAAAATTTGCACCCTTAAAAAATAACGTAACAAGACTGGATGACGGACATGGTAATGATTGTTTACCTACATAATGACGAGTTGGGAATCTAACCTGACCACTAAATTGGAGATGTCACGAGATGCTGCTTCTGTGAGGAGTTGGATCATTGACATGTACTCGACAACATTATTGGTGGCGCTACCCAGGAAGATTCCCCTAGAACCAAGAAGGTCCGACTCAAGAGTGTAGAGAACCCAAGCAGCTGAAGCAATGCGTCTAGTGTGACGATTAGCACCGTCTGCATATCCAACATATGATAAAGAGGGTGACGACATCTGTGTGAAAGAAAAATATTACATGAGAAAAAACACCTCGAAAACCAAAAAATATCCAGAGACATCAAAACAATATGCAAAACTTATATACATAAAATTACAAAGCATATGCCTAGTGCGAAAGTAGGTAAAATACTTCTTTAGATAGAGCCCATTGCGGGGCTCTGCGAGTGGAATTCCATTATAGTTTTGAAGTTCGTAAGCCCCTGTTGAGAGGAATTTAGTGACGATGTAAGGACCAAGCCATAATGGTTGGAGTGTTCCTGCCCCCAAGAGGTCATGTTTCTGATCATAAAGTAGAACGAGATTGCCCTCTTCGAAAGAACGAGGCTTGACAGATTTGTCGTATTGGGCTTTGACTCAGCGCTGGTGAGCTTCGAGTGCTAGTGTAGCATCTCGACGAGTTTCGTCCAAATGATCGAGTGAGAGCAAGCGCTCTTCTATGGCGGTGGTGCCAGGCAGGAGTTCAACGACGAGTTTGAGTGATGGAATTTCGCACTCGATTGGAAGTACTGCCTCCAGGCCGAATGTAAGTTGGAATGGCGTGAAACCTTTGGCAGTTTTGACTGACGTTCAGTATGCCCATAACGCGGAATACAACTTCCAATGCCATGTGGTTTTATGATTTCTGACCAATCGACGAATCATGGTTTTGAGGACGCCATTTACGGCTTCAACTTGACCATTAGCTTGAGGATAATAAGACGAAGATTGATCTTGATGGAAACCTAGCATGGATGTTAATTCGGTCATCATATGATTCTGAAAGTGGGATCCATGATCTGTGACAATCAATAGGGGGACGCCGAACCGACAGATTACCTGATTGAACAGGAAGAGAGCGGCGGTTTCACAATGGCTTCTGCCCATTTCGTAAAATAGTTGACCGCAACCACGATGTAGTTGTGTCCATTTTCCGAAGTGGGATTGCAGGTTACGAAGTCAATTCCCCATTTAGCGAAAGGACCAATGGAGATAACCGAATGAAGGGGGGCAAGATGAGCGCGCATTTTATTTGTGAAAATTTGACATGGATGGCACTTCTGGACCGCTGCAATGCAGTCTTTAAACAAAGTGGGCCAATAGTAACCTGTGTGCAATATTTTTTGGGCAGTAACTATGCCCGAAAGATGACCACCGCATGCCCCTGCGTGGCAGTCATTCAAAACGCGTTATGCCTCCTTGAAAGTGAGACAACGTTGGAGAATAGTATCAACCCCATGACGATATAGTGTATCGTTTAGCACAAGGTAGTGTTTTTCCTGGTGGCGAATACGACGACGGTCGTCGGATGTGAGAGTTGGGCGGAAGCGTTGGGTTTGTAGGTAGACCAAAATGTCTCCATACCATGGGTCTGAAGAATCGACCAAGTATGCAGATTCATCAGGAAATGGATCATGAGCTACTTCTCCTGGGTCGATTATGGGAAGGTCCGATAATAATTCGACGAAGACTAGGGATTTCTTTGCTTTGGAAGCTGTGAAAACCAAATCAAATTGTTGGAGGATTATGATCCATTTGGAATATTTTCCTCCAATAATTTTTCGAGACAGGATGTGTCGCATGGGGTTTTCCAAAGCAATAACCATAGTCTGTCGCAACAATATATAGTGTCGGAGTCGGGTGACAGTGAAAACTGCTGCCAGAGAGAGTTTCTCCACATGTGAATAACGTAGTTCAGGTCCAATTAGACGTTTGGACAAATAGTATATCACATGTTCACTGTCGTCATTCTGAACTTGAACCAGAACCATTCCAAGTGAGGATGGTGAGGCTGCCAGGTAGAGGAGAAAGTCGCGTGAGTAGTCGGGGGCACTAAGGAGTGGGGCTGAAACAAGTGAATGTTTTAAAGTGTCAAATGATCGTTGAGCTTGGTCATCCCACAAGTATAGTGTTCCTTGCTTCAATAATCGCATAAATCCTTTCGTCATCTCAGCATAGTTAACGATGAATCGACGTAAAAAGTTTGCCTTCCCTTGCAAACGTTGGAGTTGAAGGATGGATTGTGGTGCCGAAAATTCAACAATCACCTTAACCTTATCAGGATCAACCCTAATATCATGCTTGGAGACAATGAAACCTAACAGACGCCCGGACTTGACCATAAATACGCACTTATGAGGATTCAAACGTATATTGTAGAATCAACACCTAGCAAAAATTTATTTCAGATGAGCAAGGTGATCAAGTCATTTCTTGGAATGGGTCGGAAGGTCATCCAAGTAAGCCTGTACAATGTGTCGAATGTCATGAAAATCGTAGTCCATAGCCCGCTGAAAGGTTGCTCTAGCATTCTTCAGACCGAATGGGAGTTTACAATACGCAAATGTGCCCCAAGGACAAATGAAGGCAGTTTTATGCTGGTCGTCTTTTTTAATTGCAATCTGGTTATAGCCCGAGAATCCATCCATGAAGGAAAAAGATTCGCATCCGGCACAATATTCAAGAATCTGATCTATGAATGGTGTAGGATAATTGTCTTTGGGACAAGCAGCGTTTAGATCGCGATAGTAAACACAAACTCGAATGGTGCCTTGTTTTTTATCGATGGGAATCGGATTGGAAACCCATTCCGTCAAAGGAACGGGATAGATGAAACCATCGTTTAAAAGTTTTTCTACCTCAATTTTGATGGCGGCTGCTTTGCGCAGGTGGACAGGTCTGAGTCGCTGCCAAATTGGTTTGGAATTGTCATAAATCTTGATTTCGTGCTCGACTATAGATGGATCTATGCCGGGCATTTCATCATAAGACCAAGCAAACACATCGCAGAATTCCTTGAAAAGGGATGTGAGGCATGCAATTTCCTCAGGATTGCAATCAACTCCAATCTGAATATTTTCCACAATACCAGTTTTGACCGAGATATCAATGAGCATTGTCTTAGAAATATTACCCATGTTCCCTTCTGAATCGATATTTTGAACAATCGTGTAAGCGGAGGGAACCATCTCAGGTGGGTCAAAGGATGGGATTTCAGTTTTTATCACGTCCGAGTCAATCATCGAAGCGCGATGGTGAAACTCTCCCCAAGGTCGTTCTTCTAGAGACATGATCTCTCGAATAGCTTCGTCTGTAGGCAAGACTTCATTGAGGAGATCCTTAGAAATAACTATGATGGGTGGGAGGTTTTTACCTTTGGTCGAAACCATAGCAGTGGAGGGTTCAGATGTGATTTGGATGGCTTGGTAGGCCAACTCAGCTGGTGAGAGCGGCATCTGATCTCCATAGGAATCAATGTCTAAAGGCGCTGGAAGGATCCATGGGTCGATAGAGCCATCCAAAGTGGTGGATATCATTGTAACCATGTTTGGGATCTGTGGCGGTGGGAGAGGAAAACAACCCAGTATGGAAGATGCCTTCAGAAGACCGGTACTGATACTGACGTAAGAGTCAGGAAAGCCTCCTATTAGGGGTATAGTGCTACTTGGTAACGTGGTATAATTAGAGGTGCAGAAGGATAACTGATCCACTGTGACTATTTTCCCATCCAATGGAAATAGGATGAGTCGGAAGACCGAAGAAACAATGGCGGTCATGGCATAAGACCAACTGCGACCAAGCAATAGATTATAGTCGAGATGGCGCTCTACGACTTCAACGTCCACGGTTACCATTTTCCCACTCAAAGTGATGGGAAAGCTAGCAAGGTATCCTTTTGGGAGGAACGTGTGGCCATCGAAAGCTTTGAGGGAATTCGATGGCGGTGATAAGGTAGGAGAACCTAAATTGAGCCAGCAAGCTTGTGACATAGCGCAGGTCGAAGCACCTTTGTCTATGACAGTGCGATGGATTGGTCTCCCTTTCGACACAACCTGCACCTAGAATGCGAGTTGGTTTGAGAGGCGAGGTTTAGATTTTTCCATATCAAAGATAGCTAGCATGGAATCCTAGGGGTCTATTCCACCAATGGCCGAAAGCAAGGCTCTCCTTTGTGCTGGACAAGTTTGCAATACTTCGAGAGCAGACATAGCTGACGGTGCTTGCACCAAATCTTCTACAATGTTGTAGGTTTGGGCTGCACATGCAGAGGTGTTATGAGTCGTGCATCGAAGTGTCCCTTTGGGGGGATGAATCACGGGGTCAGAAATAGGCCGTTCGATATGAAAATCATTGGGCGGCTATGGATTTGAACTAGTACCAGGTTCTTGAGCATCTATGGTAGGATTTCCATAAAGCTTGGCTCGTGTTTGAAGTTCAACACTCTCAATGCCATAAATGGTAGATGGTCCTTCGCTGGAAGGATGCGAACCACCATTTCCCTGTTGATGGGGTTGTGGTGGATTGTCAACCATGTGTTGATGTTGCTGCTGTTGATTAGGGAAAGGATTATGAAGAATCGCAGGTGTTCACCCAGAATCCTTGTTTGCAATAAAATCGGTGCATTCCTGCAGCCGAGGACATTTTTATGTCAAGTGGTCCTCCACACAGATCTTGCAAGGAAATTTCATGGTTTTATCCTTCCCTTTGTCATTTTTGGCAGCGTTTTTCTGATTAGGGTTATTCTGATTGTCCGACTGCTCTTCCGAAGAAGATGATTTTTTCTTGTTCTTCTTATTTTTCCCACTAGGTTTTTTTGAAGTTTGCACAAAATTTACTCAGCGGTAGGAAGAGTAGTCGTTTGGTGAGGGGCGGTGGTAGTTGAATATGGCTGGGAGGCTTGCCCCTGAGACTATTTTGTGGCTACACCAGATATCGTGCCAATGAGACCGTCGACATGAGCTCCATTTTTCTGAGTAGCCGGAGGATTTGGGTTACCAGGGGCATTGGGGAGAAAATCATATAGCATGCCAGATTGTGAATAGATTAAATCCAAATGTTGGGCACGACGAATGCATTGATCTTCTGTAACCGCACTGGAAATTCCAATGTCTTTAGAGATGTGGGGTAAGAGAGACTTACAAAACCAATTTGCTAAGAGATGATCTGGGATTGGCACTTTGACTAACCTCCTCCTACGTCTCCATTCATGAATGTGATTGGAGATGTGGGTGGCAGTGTATTGGCGTAGAGAAGTTAACAGTTCCATTCCGGTTTCAAATCTGATTGGTAATTGGAAGTTCTTTAGAAACTCCATCTCTAAAGCGCCAAAAGTGTTGATGGGGGCGCGTGGAAATTCAATATACCACTTGGAAAAATTGCCTGTAAGGGTGCGGGGAAACAGTCGAAGCCGGACACTATCATCCACCATGGAATTGGATATAGACCATAGATGAAAGGTAGTGATGTGTGCGGCTGGGTTGTCCCCTTGTTTCCCGTCAAACTTTGAGATGTCAGAAGGAATCTTGTGCGGTACTGGAGGCCAGAGCGGGTTGTGATTGATGGGATCATTAGTCAGTTTATGGATATCAGGGATGTCCAGAGCTGCCAAAAATGGAAATTGTGGATTTTCCCCCGAATCTAACCAAGGAAGTATGGGCTGACTACTTAGACCATAGGGTCCACCCATCAATGTGTTACCAGGAGGATAAGTAGGACTTTGATAAAAATTTCCTATAGGTGGAGGGGTAGGGACATATGGTTGTTTTCCATAGGGCATATTGCGGGGCAAACGGTTGGTTGCCCCCAGTATAAAAGTGCCCTCCCATTCTAGATGGAGGTTGGGGTGGGTTAGTCAATATGGATGCAATAGAGTTTCCTGGAGGCATGCTACTACTTGCATAGTTTAGCAACGACATAGACCCTACACCTATATTTGAACCACTTAAGGGAATAGTATTAACGATAGGTTGTCCCGTTTGTCGTAAGGATTACAGGGGAAGTGAAATGTTCCCTGCTACCTGCGTGCAGGTGAAATTGCCCCCTAGTATAGTGGCCAAGGGGTTTGAACTCAACAAAGGGTTCCAAATGAAAGGTTGCTAAAAGGAACTGAAGTAGTCACACTCATGGGAGGAGCAACCGTGGGTCCCAATGTGGTCACGATAGGATTAGATCCTGAAGGATTCGGCGAACTACTGAGAGTTGTGATGACCATAGGGTTGGGATTAGGTATATTTTGACTACTGGGGTTACCTAGTGATGGCATATAACTGAAAACCGATGGGGAGGATGGTGGCGAACCTGGGATGGTTGCCATTGGCATCAACCCTGTGGATGCCGGTGGTGAAATGGATGTATGTGCAGCTGAAGACATATCTTGGCATGGTGGAATCTAAACTATCACAGGCTCCAACGGATCAGTGAGTGGAGGATTGTAATGAGGTACAACCCCTTCCATGAAAGGGTCCTCCGGAAATTCTGTATGATATGAGGCTATGTGAAAATCAAGACTTGTCAATGGAGACTGCTCTTCTGCAAAAGGCATGGGTTCACCAAGGTTCAGTTCTTCCTCAATAGTTAGAGGAGGTAGAATTTGCTGTCATTGAGACAGATGGCGTGGGTCGGATGATGCCACGGTGACCTATTTATTTTTAACAAATTTAAATAAATTGTGATGTATTATAAAGTCTCAATGACAGTAACCACACACCTAAAAAAGAAAAAAGGACTCTCTAAAATCAATCAGCAAGCAGCCAGAATAGGGTGCCCTGTCTGAGTACTACCGTTTGTTGGTGATGAAATCTAGTATCACAATAGTATACAGAGAGGGTTGGTCAAAAGTACAGTTACGGTCACTCTAGAGCTTCGCCCGAACCTCAGACAATAGGTGTAAGCACTCTCGTGAAGACGAGTACCCTCCTAAAGACCGAAGACAGAGTGGGTCCGTCTGTTTCAGGTACTAGGACAGCCCGTCCCAGTCACCTTGTGTAAGTCCCTAAAAAGTATGGCCACTAAAGATACCTCAAATCACAGACATCATCAGGGGGGTCCACGGTCAAGGACAGTGTGCTATATGGGCAGAATACCTAGATCCCAGATCTAGTTTCGACATCCCCGAAGGGAACCCCAATATATAACACACCCACCGGATGCAGTCGAAGGCGGGCTACCTTCTTGTGCACCCAAGTGTTGTCTCGCGCTGAGCTCCGGTAAAGGAACGGTCCCGATAATATGAGTGCAGTAGGATTTCGCTCGTTAATGACTCTAGTTTCAAGTTTTTAGATCTTGGGTGATCTTCTCACTTTTCCTAACCCAAGATCCTAGCCTGAACTATTGTTTGTGTGAGCTCAAAAAAGAGTAATGTGATTGATTTTATTATCGCTTGATTCTTAGTGTACTTGACTATTAGTCTTGCGGAGGGGGAGTGGACGTATGAAATGTAATGAGACTCTGACTCAAGAAACCATGCAAAATATGCTCTAAATATTCAATTCCATGAAGAGTATTTCTACAAGGAGAGGTTTCTTTTCAACATCCATGCACTAACATTCAAATAGCACAGCTCAACTTTGAAGATTCAGACTTCTATCTACCTCTTCTTAATAGTCTATGAACTGAAATTTTCAGAATAAACTCAGCTAGATTCAGAAACAAAAAAAAAAAAAATTAAAAAAAAATAAATAAATAATAATAATAATAATAATAATAATAATAATAATAAAATAATAATAATAATAATAATTTTCTTCTCTAAAAAGTAAATTCTTTTAACACTAACTTTCCAAACAAGAACAAACAAACAGAAATGCCAGTTTAGTAAACAAGCATAGGGATTCAGTCAAGGAGAGATACTGATGGCCAAAAACTTTGCAACCAAAACACAATCACAACAGTGAACAACAATTTTTGGCTGAGTAACACACTGTCTCTAAGTAAAGGAAACGTTAATCTAGAGACTAACGCATTGTATTTAAGCAGAGGCCATGTTATAATGCACTGGAAAACCTACAAAGGTAGCGTTAGCCAGGGAAAAATTCTTCATATGGTCAAACAGAAACAGGATTGAACTCTTCGAGATTTTGAAATGTCTACTGGGCATAAGTACTAGTCAGAAGGGTCTGTGAACAGAGGAAAGAAGAAATGAGGAAAGAAATAGTCCGGAAACTATGGGGAAACTCCCCAGTGGAGTTGTCAATTCTGATATAGGGTAAAATGCTTGGGTTGTTGGTTATCGTATATCCCTCTTAGGGCTTTCTGGTGCCTGAGGCAGACAGTAAGATTAGTTGTATGGTTCACAAAGATAGCATATACATGTTCATATTAGCTTAAAAATATTTTATAGAATAAGATAGAAGATTACTTCTTTAATGATCTTGGAGTCCCTTGGAGGGCACTAGGCAGCGAAGCCGAGGTTCTCCTTCACCAGCTCCAAATCTTGGTCCTGCAATCAATTAAAGCACCCGTGTAATTTCTAACATAACATACATTTCTTATCAATTAAGCCAATATATAACAAACATTTAAACTATGCACATCTAATCCATTCATCTCATGCCATATAAGTGATTAAATAATAATGACAATATCAATGCATAGAATGGACAAAATAGATATAGTTCTATTTATTTTTAAAAAGGAGGATTACAATCGTCGGTTGTACTAGGCCCTCCTTAGCCTTCCAATCTCTCTATCTCTCAAAGTGGTGATGTCTTGATCAACAAGTTCTCAATGAACCTCTTTGACCTTTGACCTTCACACTACAACAATGATCTCTACTTCACAAGTATTCAAAAATTTGACAATCCTTCGACCTTGAACTAAGAGCCTTCAACTCCATTTTATAGGAGATGGAGAGAGAAATTATTGCCCTTCTCTTTCCACCAGTTCTGAATAGAAAAAACCAAGATTTTTCTTTAACCTCCATGCTTTTGCCTTCTTTGAGAGTTCAGTTTTTTATGGCAAGGTCCAATAAGAGTTAGTGCTTTGCAGTTTCCTTTTTGTACTGACTCTCTTGTGAGAAAAAATTGGAGATTCAAATCATTCTCCGCGGGTTTTTCCCATTTTAAACTTAAAACATGGGTAACGCTGCCCTCTAGTGTAAACATAGTGTTTCCCTAGCCACTAACGCGGCCCATTCATTGATCAACTGCGTTATAATGCTCTTGTGTTGTTATAGAGAGGCATTACCTTGGCAGAAATAGGTTTAATTTAGGTCTTTGTATTCCTTCCATATTTGTCTTCTCCTCTGAGCTGATGAGGAGGTATTTTGACCTGTAACAATAAGACCCAAAAACATTAATGTATATAATTTAAATTATCATATGTTCCCACCTCAATATGTCATCATTAGAACTAATTGCATTCAGATTCATATCACAATTCCATAATCCAAATACTGCATCTGTATCATATCCATAATTATCAAGACTGATTTCATACAGTAATGATTAACGGTCATATCTCATTTCTGTAACCCACTCATCCACATTCCTAAACCCTCACCAAATATCTATTTTACCTACACGTCTCTACTTACCTTCGACACCCTTAACTCAGAGCCAAACCCTTAATCTACTTGATCAAAGAAGAACAGTTATGAAGGTGAAACTCCTTACGACATATACATGGGTCTAATAGTGAGAACGAACCTGTGGGAGTGAAATTCATGAAAGGTTATCCTCAGATGAAGGAAATGTTGCAGAAGGTGCAATGGCTCCAGTTCATAGAGAAATTTGATGGATTCCATAAGGAATTCACCAAGTCCTTTGCAATATTTTTCGAAGGGATGGAGGTCAAAATTGGGGACATAAAGTTTTCAATGATAGAGGCCTTCATAGCTGAAGCCATGGAACTTCTGAAAACTGGCGAGGGATAGTCCAAGAACAAGGAAATTCATAGCGAAGAATGGAATTTTTTTTTGAAGGATCTAGGTATGGACACTACTGTTTTTAAGAAGGTAATTCCCAGTACGACACTCAAAAAAAATGGAGGATATACTGTTAATTTTACAAAAAATTGTTACTTGCGAAGGTGAATGGTTGCATGTTTGTCTACCATGCCCAACTATTAATGAATTTCTTGGAGGATGGAGAAATAAAACTCCCATACTTCCTTCTAAACAGCCTAAATAAAATGTCAGAAAATGTGCAGAAAAGAGTCCAATTCATAGATAATACCATGCATCATCATGGACTAATAAAGATATTGAATTCCATCTAAAGGGTATATGAGACTCCTCAGAAAGTTTCCTAATCAGAAATCACTTTCAAGACGAAACACCAGAATAGCCTAAGGATGAAAAAATCAAAAGAAGTTGGAGGAGAAAGGTTGATACCAGCATCGAAGACAAATCCCCACCTCAACCACATCGAGAAGAAGAAGAACTCACCATTGTAGAGTTACTGAAGAATAAGAAACAGAATGGAGTAAAAAAGAGAGGTAATGTAAAGGAAAAGGGCAAAGTTACAAGTTCAGAAATTTTAATCCCTTCACAGCCAAGGAGAATCTCTAGACTTCGTAAACCCTTGAAGAAAACATCTCCACAGGAAGAAGATTTTTTTAATTTATATAAAGAACACCAAGTACCATCGCCCATTACTGCCTCTCCTACACACAGTCCCATACATTCTCCTATACACAGTCCGAGTAGAAGGACCCCAGGAATTGATCTGGCACAGCAAGAGATATATGACTATATTGAGTCATTGGAGAAGAGACATTCATAAGAAAATCCAAGTGTTGACAAGCAACCTATTAGTCCACAAGAACCTCTAGTGAACACCTTGAATCAAGAAATATATGAGCTAGAGATATTGAACAGGCACATTAAACAAGAAAATGAAACCCTGAAGGAACAGAATCACTTGGAAAAGGTCATCAGTTACAATATTATCTTACATTGGGACTATGATATAAAAAGAACAAGAAGCTGAAGAAAATGAATAGATTTCTGAATAGGAAAGTCATCAGCCTAAAGTACAAACTCCTCATGAAGAAACATAGAACATAAATCACTTCAAGGAAAATAAAGAAGAGGAAGTTGGATGGATTGGCAGAGGTATCAGAAAAAATGCACTAGAAGGTGAAGGCTCACAATTTTGGAAATTTAATGAGGACATGTAATGGTCTCTTAGTGGGGGTATGTTGAACCTCAAAACTGTTTCTAATTTGACACCCTTTTTCTATCATTTCTTCTTCCTTTTTCACAAACTCATGACTTCAATCAATGATATTGAAATATTCCACATCAGAGAAGGAATTTAGATGATCTCTACTTTATATTATAATGTTTCTTATTATTTACATAAATTTTTGTAATTAGCTACAGAACACATGCAATTTTGTAGCTAACCTTTGTTTCTGAAGCCACCGTTGTTGTTTGACAGGTTTTGAGAAGAAAATGGAAAAGCGCACTGTTTGGGTATCTCAAGAATGATCCACACATGGATCGTATCCCACTTACATGTTTTTATTCAAGAAGGAAATGTTCCTATTATTGCAGTCAAAGATCAGTCAAGGAACGAGATCACCGAATGAAAGACTCTTGATTTACTCTTGCGTAGTGTTAGGATCCTATATTTCATAGGATCTCAAGGTGACTGAGTTTATTCTATCTCTCAAATTTATTTTGTGAAATGATTTCCAATCTGCACCTAACTTTAAAAATAAATGAAAAAGGAGATAACATAAAAAATCAAAAGAGGGTATATATTATAAATAAAAAATATTAGATGTGAACCCCATCAAAGAGCCCAGGATAGCCTTTGGGGATAAAACTAGGACTAGGGCACACCATATCTTCCATAGTTCCTCTCTACTTAACTAGTACTGAACATAACTTTCAAGAATAATATTTAGCTAAGGCAATAAGACGAGGGAACGCCAACATTCCTATGCTTAAACTGAATTAAATCATTCCCAAATAACACAGATTGGAAGAAAACATTCAGATAAAGGTTTTCAGTCAGAGAAGGGTACTGATATACAGTAGGTCCTAACTCTATGCATGTTGTTCTTTATAAGAGAAGATGAAACACAGTGAAAATAGAAACAAAATGACAAGTTACAATGAGAAAAACATCACCGTCAACATAGACCAGTATCCCATAAATCAGCTTATATTGATGCTCCAAACCAGTTACAACTTTAAGTCCAATGCTTTAGTTTAGCAACCATCTACACATATTAGCCTAACCTATCTATCACCAACAGAGCTCCAAGGGCCTGTGAACACTATTTACAGATAGAAGTATCAAGCTCAATTACATTTCAATGTTCTACAACCAACCCCTCACTCATCTTCTGCAAAAGTATATATAGAAGAATGAGGAGGTGAGATCTGATAAAAGATCTCAAAAACTAATTACTACAAACTTAAATGGCTTCTCGGCCTTTGAGGGGCTCAGTGCAGAAGCTTACATAGGTTTCTTCTGTACTAAATGATTTACATAAAGATTAAGCTCGGTGGGAGCTTTTTTTGACCTTTGAGGCTCTGTGTGATGTCGAGGTTACTCTGCTGATATTTTTTCATTAGTTTGTCTGCAGAATTTATCCTCTGGCTGCGTTGTGAGGAAAATATTTGGTCTTGATCAATAACTTCGGCCTCTGTTTGAATACTTTTAGGCACAGGTGGCATTCTAGTAGCTGGGAGGAATCAATTTGCCTCAGATGTGGCGGTGGAGGCTTTCTGTTGATAAAACACTTAATATTTTCTTCAAACTATGTTTTAATTGGGGATTAGGCTTTTGATAATCATTCTTAGCCGTGATCCCTGCAAATCTGTATTCAATCTTCTGTCCTGGTACATTTTTGTCTTCGACACTGATACTCTCTGACTGTGCTTGATTTACTGTGTTTTGCTAGTATGCAGGGCTGCGCAGGGGTGATATGGCATCAATGCCTCATGAAACATCGATGAAATGTGAAGTTTAAACCTTGCGAATGATTTTCTTTGGTGAATCGAAGGCAAGCGGATCGTCACCCTCTGCCTTTGAAATTTCTTTAGTCATGGCGAAAAAACCATTTAAACCCTGCAAAATACAAAAAACTATTATAAAATCCCGCATGTATAGTTTCGCTGCTTCAGAAGGCACGTGGAGGAAGCATGGCCGTTGGATGGCATCATCCAACGGTCAAGATTGATCGAGAAAAGTCAAAGAGAAGGTGGAGAATAGTTTAAATCATAGCTGTCGATCGCATCGACGGTCAGGAGCGGAGGTGAAAATTAATGTGAAAATGTCACTTTATTTGGAAAAAACGAAGAAAATAGGTTAAAAATGGTGTGTGGGGTTCGGGATGATCGTGGGCTGTCGGATGAGATCGGCCCACACAATCAACAGTGGAAAAACAGGCACCAATAAACCTTAAAAACACGCCCGGACTTCAAAATTTAATTAAACCATGCTGAGTAAAGTTCCCGGATCCGGATTTGCTGACTGGACGAGGAACAATTGAGACCCGCCCCAATAGAAAATTTCCGCGTGGATTCTGATGTGGCGTTGGGACCACCGGAAATGCTGTGGATGAGGGAACCGGGCGATGGAATGTGGGCCGTCGATTTGTAGATGAGATCGATGGCGGAGATCCTTTAAACACCATGCCATAGCCTGGTTATCGCCATAGCGGCCTCAAATCGGACAGTGGACGTCCATATCGCGTCGGGTCCACATCCGATATTTAATGCATGATGGACGGTGGTTTTGTGAATAATGCCCAGGGCACACGTCAATCGGTGTATGGAATCGCTGCAAAATGAAAAATACCGCCCTACTCTCAAAAGCGGTGCAATGGATACCATGTGGTTTTGCAACGGTGAGTGGATGGCGGGGACCACCGAGTGATGGATTGTGCGCCGTCGATCTGCAGATCAGATCGAAGGTGGATATCGACTTGGAATTTTGCATCAATGGAAAAGTTTTTTAAAATATAATTAAAATCAAAAGATTAATATAACTGAAGGTTTACACTTTGAGCGGAAATATTTTATTTGAAGCGGATAGGTGCCCGTCTGTGGGGCCATGGGTTATATGGGAAAACATATGACTGGGGGTTAAAGAGGAGGGGCTAATCGTAATCGGGCAACATGATAAGCACTTGGAAGGCTAGCGCTCTGTTCTGGCGCCTAGGCATATGGAGGGGAGGATTAAGGACTTAGCCCAAGGGGGCTTAATTCTGTAGTATATAAAAAATATGATTTTGATAGATTTTCAATGGTCTTCAAAGGAATTTGGGGGTTTCGATAAGGCTAAGAAAGAGTCTTAAACCTTATCAAGGGGGTTTTGATGAAGGGAAAAGGGGAAGAACATGAAAATGAAGGATTTCATGGAAAAAGAAAAGGCAAAGATGAGGTTAGTCTGGAAGAAGGGGGAAAAGGACAAGGGTGCTTGCAGCAGTAGTCTTTCTTAGGAATAAGAAGGATTTCATAGTTTTTAAGACATGAACAGCAGTGAATATTTGGTCAGAGGCATGAGGCCTTCAAGAGTCTTCAAGAGCCAACACTTTTTGCAACAAAATTTGTTCCTTGAAGGCTCTAAACAGTTTTAGCCACCTTCTTCTATAACAAATTTTATAGGTGGCTAACAGTGGCTCCACTTGGGGATGGTGCCTTCTTGAAGGCATCAAGAACTTCAAACTTGCATTATCTAGGAGGCTGACATGTGCCTCATCCATTGGGCTACCCTTCCTTTGCTGGGATGACCTTGCTTTGAAAACATGTTAGCAGCCATAAAATAATGGATTTTCATCAATACAACTTTCTACCTACCCAATCCTACTAATCTAACATTTTTTCTCCACTAGAGTGCACTTGGATTGGCAAACTCCTTTCACAACATTTTATTCTTTTGAAAGCAGGAAATCTAATCTATTTCTATTCCTTATTTCTTCATGGACTCAGATTAAACAGTTGAGCCCATATAATTTTCTACCTAATCTACTGTCTGTTGGGATTAAACTATCCAACAGACTTTATTCTCTAAATTCTACAACAAAAATTTAAAAACAGTCAAGTCAAGATTAAACTGTTTGACTTGCTGTGATCTATGGCATAAAAACAAGCTGCACATAGACATTTATTTTGCAGAAAATTTAACACAAAAATTGGAAGGCCTGAGATATGAAATTTGAAAGCATTTCCTTCCTCTTTTGTATAGCTCTGTTCTAACTTTGTTGTGAGTTGTCTTTCCTTGTTCTCTGGTTCATATTTTGAGCAACTTAGAACCAGATTTTTACATCCTTTGACTCATAATTTAAAACAATTTTGAGTCATTCTCTCTTTGAAATCTTAGGCTCAGATTTTGTGCATGTTTGAACCTTTGATTTCTATCCTAATCTATCTACTGATAAGCCAAGATTAAACAGTTTAGCGAATCGAATTCACTATCCTATCAGCAGAAAATTTAAAAACTAATTAGTCAAGATTAGGCAGTATGACTAACTAGAAGTGTGTTTTTAGGAGTGGCATTTAAACTTGCACACTTTTAGATTTGTTTCTCTTTTTTGGTATGGGGCTATACCTTTCTTGTTTTCAGACTCTGCCCTCTTTTCTTTCTTTTCTTTGTTTTTGTATTTTTTATTTTTTATAACTTTGAATGAAATGGTGGATGATATATTTATAATGAAGAAAAGATAAAAAGGCTTTAAAAAATAGCATGGATCAAGAGAATTAATGTTTAAGCATCCTGCCATTGACAGGGCCCCAAAACAATTCTGCTCCATTTAACTCCTGTAAAAAATAAGCATTGTTACCAGCAGCTGAATGAATAGAGTAAGCGCCAAGCCATAAGTTGTCAAATTTTCCATGCTTGCCCTTGTCTTCCCTCCTTGAGTCCCACTTTAAAAATTTGTCCCCAATTTTGAGATTGATGGCCTTTTTTCTTCTGTCAAAAAGCTTTTTAATGCTGTCCTGTTTCTGCAATGCTTTGTTATAAACTTCCTCTCTAGTTTTCTGAAGATGAATGATCTAATTTATTCTTTTGATCATGTAATTTTCTTTAGTTTGCAACTCTTGGATCAACTTCATCACTGGTACACCAAGGATGTTTGGAAATATCACATCAGTACCATACACAAGCTGGAAGGGTGACATGCCAATAGATTTCTTCAAAGTCAATCTGTCAGCCCAAAGTGCATGAACTAGCTTTGTGTGCCAAAAAATTTTATTGTCCTCCAACAGTTTCTTGATTATGTTCACTAAAATTTTGTTTGATGATTCTGCAATTCCATTACCTTGAGGGTAATAGGCCGTAGAATGCCCCAATGTTATCTGATATCTGTGACAGAACTCAACCATCCTCTTTGATCCAAATGCTATCAGTGATGATCTTGGTAAGGCAGCCAAATCTGGAGAGAATGTTAGTCTCCATGAATTTTATAATAACTGAATCATTGGCCTGTCTACAAGGTATGGCTTCTATCCACTTAGTGAAATAGTATGTGGCAGTGAGAATCCACCTATGCTGGGCAGAAGATGGTGGATGGATTTCTCCTATGAAGTCAAGTCCCCACTGTTGAAATGGGGCTTCAACAGTGATTGGATGCAGAGGTAGGGGTAGCAGTTTTCTTTTGCCTTCAAAAAGTTGACATTTATGACAAACTATGATCATCTTGTGCACATCATGGAAAATAGTAGGCCAATAGAAACCAACCCTCAAAATTTTGTTGGTTGTTGTCTTCCAATAAAAATGACCTCCACACTCTCCTTCATGGAACTGGTGCTTAACCTTCTCTGCATAAAACTCAAGCAAACATTTAAGCAATAGACTGCTTTCATTTTTCCAATAAAGACATTTATCTATAATGCAATAGTTTACAGCTTTTAACTTTAGGAATCTTGCCTTTGTCTTTGTCAAACCAGGAGGTGTATTTAGATTAATCAGAACATAAATAATGTCAGCATACCAAGGAGAATTCATAAAATGGTCTTCAATAATGGGAGTTGGGAAATTTTCTTGGTCATCCAAAGCATCAATCATATTAATATCAAGAACTTCAAAATTGGATTCAGCCATTAATCTAGCTAGACCTTGGCCTTTGATGAGTTTAGTGGGTTTTATCTCTAAATCATATTCAAGAATAACAACAATCCACTTACCTCTCTTACCATCTGGGTCCTATGTTAGAATGTCTTTAACAACTGAGTTTGGGACAAAGGCAATGATGTGTGAGTGAAGGATGTACACCCTAAAGTCTTTCAAAGCTTTGACCAAAGCAAAATCTTGCTTCTCCATAATGTTATACTTCAGAGGGGCATCCCTCAATGCCTTACTAAAGAATGCAATAGGCTGCTCTTTTCCTTGTGGATTTTTCTGTAAAAGAACAACAGCTATGGTGTGTTCTGATGCAAATGAAAAAATGTAAAAATATTTTGAAAAAACAAGACTTATAAGAACCGGTGTTTTGGTTAATGCTTGTTTCACCAGCTCAAAAGACATCTTTGCTTCCAAGGTCCATTTAACCCCTTGCTCCTTCTTCAACATGTTTGTAATATTTCTAAGGAGCTCAGCCAAGTTGGGGATGAACCTTCTCAAAAAGTTAATCTTTCCAATGAAAGATTGCAACTCTTTGATGTTTCGAGGATGAGAGATTTGCAAAATGGCCTCAATCCTCTTGGGATCTATCTTTATACCCTCATTAGAAATAATGTGCCCAAGAAGTTTACCTTCTTGGAGACCAAAAAGTGTCTTCCTAGGGTTTAAAGATATTCCAAACTTTCTGCATTTCTCGAAAACTTTTCTTAAATGTTCTAAGTGCTCTTCATCTGTTTTTGAAAAGACAGTGACATCATCCAGGTATATAATGATGAAGAAGCCCAGTTCCTCCGAGAATGCTATGTCCATGGCTCTTTGAAAAGTTGCTCCAGCATTCATTAGACCAAAGGGCATTTTCACATACATGAAAGTGCCCCATGGTGTAGTAAAGGTTGTCTTTAATTGATCAGCAGGGTAGACTAAGATATGATTGTACCCTGAATAGCCATCCAGCAAAGAAATTCTCCTAGACCCCACCACCCTTTGTAAAATATGATCCATCTTAGGTAAAGGGTAGTTGTCCTTTAATGAAGCTTTTTTTAAGTCTCTAAAGTCTATACAAAGCCTGATCTCTCCAGTTTTCTTCCTAACTGACACCAGATTAGACACCCATTCAGAATATCTAATAGGGACAATAATACCAGCCTCGTACATTTTCATGATCTCCTTCTGGACCAAAGGTAGCTGAACAGGGTTTATTCTGCGCAGTTTCTATTTGAATGGTTTTTGGTTTTCTTTGAGGGGGATTTTTTGTTGTATTATTTCAGTGTCATAGGATTTAAGATCTTTGTAACTCCACGCAAAAACATCAGAAAACTCTTTAAACAGCTCTATGTATTTGAGTTTAATGTGAGCTGGCAAAGTTTTAGACAGTTTAATCATTTTTGGTTTCAGTTCACTTCCTATATTGCACTCTTCCACTTTAGTCTCTACAGGCTCCAGTCTTGGTTTATTTTCCACATCGTTAAAATCAAACAACTCTTCTAAAGGTTCCAGACCGCTTGGCAAACTTTCATCTTTAGAGTGCAGAGTTTCTAACTCCTCTGTTTCTAACTCTGCATTCAATTCTATTTTATTTTTTAGTTTTCTAGTCAGAAGATTAATATTGACAAGCTCAGGAGAGGGCTCTTCTTCACCAAGAAAAATTTCTTCACCGCAATCTGTATCATAGTCTGAGTCTGAACTGTGTAGTTTGAATTCATTTCTGAATTGTATGAAGTCTTCTATTTGTTTGTCTCCGTCAAACACCTGCCAATACTTTTTATTATCAGGCATGGCTGGTCTAAATTGCATCTGAGTTGTGCAATCTTTGGTGTTATATGGCATTAAGCATGTTCTAGCTGCAAAGGCTAAATTGTGGGCCGCAATATTTCTTTTTCTTCGGACAAAAATCAGTTTGGACTGCTCGAATGTTTTTAAAAGGTCCATGACATCGTTTTGGTAGGCCCTAAGTCTGGGATGATTTGCGTTATACTCCCCATTAACTTTCCTAATGACTAACTCTGAATCCCCATACACATTGATTCTTTTGGCTCCTAACTTTTTCAATAGATGTAAGCCTAAGAGAAGGGATTCATACTCTATTATGTTATTGGAACACTGAAAGTTTAATTTACAGGAAATGTAGTCTCTGTGGTTCTTTTCAGTGTTGGAAATCTAGAAACCTGCACCAGCGTTAGTTCTAGTGCAGGATCCATCAAAATACATACTCCACATAGGACTATTCTCAGTTTCATCTGTTTGGTGGTTGTCCTCTTTAACTAACGTGCTTCTTGATTGTTGTGGAATGTCAGCATTTAGTTGCATTTGTTTCAACTGCTCAGGTTTTTCATTGGGTTGGGGATTTTTTTCTTGACTGTCAAGGTTTAAGAGTAATGGACTCATGACTTGAAGCTCAAAACTTTTGTTTAGTTTGTTAGGGTTCTCTGGTTCAGCAAAAAGTTCGGACACTCCTACATTATCTTCATCCTCCTCTCTATCTGTCATTAAATCAGACAAGGTCACTTGTTCACCAAAAGTTTCATCATTGAACATGATAAAAGAATCAAGGCCTGTGTTTACAGAATAAAGGGGAGAGTTCTGTGGTCTGTCTTGGCTTGTTACTGTGTATTGCATATGAGACTCCCTGTAAAGTCTTCTATTCTGATTGAAAACAGGGATAGTCGCATAGGTCATGTCCATTTGCATAGTCCCTTGTAACTTAGCCCCCCACGATCTTGATAACAACATTCCATATTTTTGGGGAACATCAGCCACAACAATATCCATTACTAAGCATTTGGCTGGAATCTGAGCTAAGTTAACACAGAGGTCTTTGATTAATCCTAAACATTTTACTCTGCTTAATTCAAAGGAGTAAAGATCTTTGTAAGGTCTGGTGATTTCTAAACCAAGGCTCTCCATTACAGCTTTTGGCATTAAATTATGAGAAGCCCTGGAATCATGCATAGCGTTGTGAAAAATCTTGTCATGAACATTTAAACTCACATAAAAGGGAGACATAGGTCCCTCTTGATACATACCTTCAATCTTTGGACCAAATATGAGCTCGGGTTGGTCATCATTAAGATTTACAGTGTCCTCATTCTCTTCAATGTTTAAAGCCTTCAAAATTTGTGTCCTATATACATGTTGGGTAGCTAACTCTATCAGGGGAACAGAGATTTTGATCTTCGAAACTTCCTACTCTAGGCTGAAAGGAATTTGATTCTTTAAGGTACTTGTTTCAGCCTTATTAGCTGTCACTCTATCAACAAAGTCAACTTGTTGATTCATTTTATTTATTTTTGACAAAATTGCTTTAACAGGAGTACTAGCTGAGATGTTAGTACTACTAATTTCTGCACTTTGCTTTTCATCATTTTGAGTGCCCTTCTCTTTACCATTATCAGAATTTAAAGCCACCGTTTTTTCCTTTTGTTTGACCATTTTAGGCTTGGTTGTAGTGCTGCTTTGTGAGGGCTTGTCAGAGGTTTTAGTGTTGGGATTTTGTTGACTGGTTTTGCTTCTAACATCATATTCTTTTTGAGATTTGATGATGACATTTTCCATGTCTTGATGATAATTTTCATCATCATTTCTTCTGTCATCATAAGGTGTGTATAGACCTTGTTTTCTATCATAATGCACCTCAAACTCATCATTATCTACTCCCAGCATGTTTATATCATCATCCTCTGTTATTTCATCTGCTTCCTCAACCTCACTTACATAGTTTTGATGAAAGGGAAGAGTGATCTATTGATCATCTTCCCTAGGTCTGTTTGGAGGTTGGTTCCTTCTAAAATTCTGATTCTGGTTCTAGTTTCTGTTTTGAGGAGCATTTTGATTTTGGCTCGCTTGTGCTCTCTTAATTATGCTTATCTCTTTCATCATTTCTTCCATCATTTTCTCCATCTTTGAGTTTGAAGTAGAAGGTGTGTTTTCCTCTCTAAAAGAGACTCTCTTCTCATTTTTCATTCTCGCTCTCTTCTCCATTAAGTTGACTTCCACAGAAAGAGCACCCTTTTGCATCTCTTCAAGAGTTGCAAAATCTCTCTCTCTCAGCTGATAGGCCATATCAGGGTCAAACCCTTCAGGGAACTTGTTTAAAGGTGAGCCCTGTGGAGGTTTTAGTTCTAGGGAAAGTGCATTATATACACTATTGAATCTGGTACAATAAGCTTGTACACTTTCCCCGCGTTTCTATGGAGATTTTTGTAATTAGAAAGGACTTGAAGAGGGTTTTTCTTTACTTCCCATTTGTTTAAGAATGTTTGATGGAAGGCTTGGAGATCATTAATACTATGGGGGGCTAAGCCTTTGAACCATTTTCTTGCTTCTCCCCCTAAGCTCTGAGCAAATATTCTAAGCTTGACAGAATCATCATCAATTTCATTCTTGTCAAAGTATTCATTCATCTTATCCACATGTTGTGATGCAGTTGTAGCATTTATAACATCGTACAATGGAATTTTGGACTGATAGTCCTGTGGAAGATTGACTAATGGAAGAGGAAGGACTAAGGGAGCATACCATGCTGCCATGATATGTGGTGGGGGTGGATTCACAAGAAGTGGATTAACGAAAGGGAAAGTGGGCTGAAGTGGAGTGGTTTGGAAAGTGGATGTAGGATGAGCAGAAGTGGATGGACCAGGAATAGACTGCTGAGCTGATCTTGGATGAGAGACACCTAGGTTGTGAAGGAAATGTAAATCAAGAGGTGTTGTTTCTCTACTACCAGGATGTTCACTTGTTTCAGGTAATGAAAGTGAAGACTCAGAATATAACTGGTCTAAATCACCAAGAGACCTAGTTCTAAAGGGATTTACCAAGTCAACTTGTGATTTTTGTAGAGCTGAAAGATTTTCAGGGACTGAATTAGCTCTTAAGGGTGATCTGCAAATAGTTGATAATTTAATCTTAGGAGATTTCCTACGGATAATTTCTGGGTTACCGACTATTTCAGGTGGATAAGGGTCTAAGTAGGCACTAGTATGAATCTTTCTAGAATCCATTATGCTATGTTTTTCAGACCCAAATAAACAAGAAAAGTTCAACCAAATATGACAATCTATAAGAGGTTAACTAGTCTGTTTTACAATTTTAAATCCTAAAGTCCTCTAACTGTGTTTGAATGGTATTATAATAATAAGGGTTCTTCCCAGTGGAGTCTTAAGGTCTGTTGAGGATTTTGGAGTCACCAAGTGGAATTTTTTAGCTCGTAAGGAGATAAAAGGTTTTATGGTCCACCACCATGTTTATTGGATACCAATCTGAAATATTTTTGGTGTTTTCTAAGTTATTTTTCAATCGTGTGGTTTCTAAGAATATCCTAACTCTATTTCAAAACTTAGCTATGGTTATGAGACAAAGACAGTGTACTCTTATCGCTAAGCCAGCTGATTTTTCAAGGTTAGATAAATTCTGAAGAGAATCCTAGGGTTCACCTAGTTTGTCACTGATTCAAACAAGTTCCATCATTATTACCATTCCTCAGTAGTGCTTGAAAAGGCTGCTTTTCAATCACAAGTTTTATTAAGTTTTTTAAGGGAACCTAAAGTGATCTCTGATGTCCTATGGTTACCCTAAAATGAAAATGATTTTGGGTTTTGTCCCTAGTGGAGTCGCTAGAAATGTTAGCTCCCTGTAATCAGCAAGATTGGTAAAATTCCAGTCGCAGGGAGAAACATCGTTTCAACCACTTTGGGATTCTAGGATCTAGCCCTCCTGAATCCGGAGAGGGATCTCTCCAATAAGTGCAAAGATGGATTTGTCTTTGAAGTTTGGGGTAATGATATTAGGATAGTTATGAAGGCCTAGGGTTTGTTCTGTTTTTGGATGGTTGAGCATGATTACTGTTTGAGGTGGAAAGTTCTAAATGTAAAGAGTTTTCAAAGGTGAGAAGTTGCAAGTAGATAGAACAAGCTTTGGCCACGAAGATAGATAATTGTAGGTTTTATTCCATTGGGCTATGGAGTCATAATAGGGTTTAATTGGAATAGCAAGAGGAAAGAGTGGTCCATGGGGAAAGTCATCTATGTCTAAGGATCTCTTTGAAGATTGATTTATGGAATGAAATGATACAACAAGAAGGAAAATTAAACAGATGCAGAACAAAGAGTAGCCCAGGATCTGGTAAGTAGTTTTAAACTAGCCAACCTTTGACAAACACTTAAGAAGAACATAAAAGCAAACTAGGATCTGGTAAGTACTTTTAAACTAGCCAGCCTTTGATACACTTTCAACAAAAACATTTTAAAACAAAGGGAAACTTGAAGGCAACCGTTGGAGTAGAAACTAGCGGGCCGGGCTCACCACAAATCCTCTCCTAGCTCTTCTTTACTTGGTTACTTTCAAGACAAACACAAAGATGACATAGAATGGCCTAAGATCTGGTAAGTACTTCTAAACTAGCCAGCTTTTAACACATTCCAAGGGAAACATCCAAACATCCTTTGGGGATAAAACTAGGACCAGGGCACACCATATCTTCTATAGTTCCTCTCTACTTAACTAGTACTAAACATAACTTTCAAGAATAATATTCAACTAAGGCAATAAGACGATGGAACGCCAGCATTCCTGTGCTTAAACTGAATTAAATCATTCCCAAATAACACAGATTGGAAGAAAACATTCAGATAAAGGTTTTCAATCAGAGAAGGGTACTGATATACAGTAGGATCTAACTCTATGCATGTTGTTCTTTATAATAGAAGATGAAACACAGTGAAAACAGAAACAAAATGACAAGTTACAATGAGAAAAACATCACCGTCAACATAGACCAGGATCCCATAAATCATCTTGTATTGATGCTCCAAACCAGTTACAGCTTTAAGTCCAATGATCTAGTTTAGCAACCATCTACACATCTCAGCCTAACCTATCTATCACCAGCAGAGCTCCAAGGGCCTGTGAACACTATTTACAGATAGAAGTCTCAGGCTCAATTAAATTTCAATGTTCTACAACCAACCCCTCACTCATCTTCTGCAAAAGTATATATAGAAGAATGAGGAGGTGAGATTTGATAAAAGATCTCAAAAACTAATTAATACATACTTAAATGGCTTCTCGGCCTTTGAGGGGCTAAATGCAGAAGCTTACATAGGTGTCTTCTGTACTAAATGATTTACATAAAGATTAAGCTCGGTGGGAGCTTTTGTTGACCTTTGAGGCTCTATGTGATGTCGAGGTTACTCTGCTAATATTTTTCATTAGTTTTCTGCAGAATTTATCCTCTGGCTACGTTGTGAGTCAGATATTTGGTCTTGATCAATAACTTCGGCCTCTGTTTGAATACTTTGAGGCACAGGTGGCATTCCAGTAGCTGGGAGGAATCAATTTGCCTTAGATGTGGCGGTGGAGGCTTTCTGTTGATAAAACACTTAAGATTTTCTTCAAACTGTGTTTTAATTGGGAATTAGGCTTTTGATAATCATTCTTAGCCATGATCCCCACAAATATGTATTCAATCTTATGTCCTGGTACATTTTTGTCTTCGACACTGATACTCTCTGACTGTGCTTGATTTACTGTGTTTTGCTGGTATGCAGGGTTGCGCAGGGGTGATATGGCATCAATGCCTCATGAAACATCGATGAAACGTGAATTTTAAACCCTGTGAATGATTTTCTTTGGTGAATCGAAGGCAGGAGGATCATCACCCTCTGCCTTTGAAATTTCTTTAGTCACGGTGGAAAAACTATTTAAACCCTGCAAAATACCAAAAACTATTATAAAATCCTGCATGTATAGTTTCGTTGCTTCAGAAGGCACGTGGAGGGAGCATGGCCATTAGATGGCATCATCCAATGGTCGAGATTGATCGAGAGAAGTCAAAGAGAAGGCATAGAATAGTTTAAATCAGAGTCGTCGATCGCGCAGAGATCGACAGTCGGGAGCGAAGGTGAAAAATAACGTGACAGAGTCACTTTATTTGGAAAAAACGGAGAAAATACGTTAAAAATGGAGTGTGGGGTTCGGGATGATCATGAGCCATCAGATGAGATTAGCCCACATGATCAACGATGGAAAAACAGGCGCCAATAAACCTTAAAAACACTCCCAGACTTCAAAATTTAATTAAACCATGCTGAGTAAAGTTCCAAGGTCTATATTTGCTGACTGGACGAGGAACCATGGAGACCCGCCCCAATAGAAAAGTGTCGCGCGGATGCTAATGTGGCGTTGGGACCACTGGAAATGTTGTGGATGAGGGGACCGGGTGATGGAATGTGGGCCGTCGATCTGTGGATCAGATCGACGGCGGAGATCCTTTAAACACCACGTCGTAGCCTGGTTATCGCATGGGCATCTTCGGAGAGCGATCACCGTCCGATGAGAGGCCTCAGATCGGACGGTGGACATCCATATCGCACCAGGTCCACGTCTGATCTTTAACGTGTGATGGACGGTGGTTTTGTGAATAGTGCCCAGGCCACGCGTCAATCGGTGTATGGAATCGCTGCAAAATGAAAAATACCGCCCTACTCTCAAAAGCGGTGCAATGGATACCACGTGGTTTTGCAACGGTGAGTGGATGGCGGGGACCACTGGGCGATGGATTGTGCACCGTCGATCTGCAGATCAGATCGAAGGTGGATATCGACTTGGAATTTTGCATCAATGGAAAAGTTTTTTAAAATATAATTAAAATCAAAATATTAATATAACTGAAGGTTTACACTTTGAGCGGAAATATTTTATTTGAAGCGGATAGGTGCCCGTCTGCGGGGCCATGGGTTATATGGGAAAACATATGACCGGGGGTTAAAGAGGAGGGGCTAATCGTAATCGGGCAACATGATAAGCACTTGGAAGGCTAGCGCTCTGTTCTGGCGCCTGGGCATATGGAGGGGAGGATTAAGGACTTAGCCCAAGGGGGCTTAATTCTGTAGTATATAAAAAATATGATTTTGATAGATTTTCAATGGTCTTCAAAGGAATTTGTGGGTTTCGATAAGGCTAAGAAAGAGTCTTAAACCTTATCAAGGGGGTTTTGATGAAGGGAAAAGGGGAAGAACATGAAAATGAAGGATTTCATGGAAAAAGAAAAGGCAAAGATGAGATTAGTCTGGAAGAAGGGGGAAAAGGACAAGGGTGCTTGCAGCAGTATTCTTTCTTAGGAATCAGCAGGATTTCATAGTTTTACAGACAGGAACAGCAGTGAAGATTTGGTCAGAGGCATGAGGCCTTCAAGAGTCTTCAAGAGCCAACAGTTTTTGCAACAAAATTTGTTCCTTGAAGGCTCTAAACAGTTTTAGCCACCTTCTGCTATAACAAATTTTATAGGTGGCTAACACCATAGACCAAAACCCAGAGTCATTTACATTTCCATCTCCTACAAACCTTTCGAAGGATTATATAAGATGAAGTGGGACCCATTCCCCACCACACTTTCTTTTTCATTTCATTTTCCATTGAAAAACATTAAAATTACCCTTTTTTCCACTTTTCCTCTTTACCCTTCCACCTTTACCTTTTCATCACTTTTCACTTACTCCGCTTCCTTATTCCCTAATCGTGATTAAAGTGGGGCCCTCATCGCATTTCATAGATTTTACATGTTTCGCATCACAATAAAATTTAAAAACTGCGATCACCGATTTGCGATTTTTCACATCACCAATTTGCAATACATCGCATCGCATATGTTTTTACTTACCTTTAAAAGCGCCTGCAATCTATTTGTTTTAACTTGCGATGCGGCTAGTTGGCCCCACTTCAGAAGCTTCGCCCCCCACTTTATAGCCTTTTCAAATACATCAATATATTATGAAAACATCATAAAACCTTACCTTACCTCATAAAACAACGCCAAATGTAATTGGTTGCAGTCAGCTCCATTTCTCCTTGATATGTCATCCTCCAAATAGTGCAAATCACACTTTGTGGCTTTAAGCATTTACATTATTTTCCAAGTGCTAAATTCTGCGATGTGCGATGCAGGTAGGTCCCTCTCCCCGCATTTCGAAAATTTTAGATGTTAACCCCGCAGCTTATAAATAAAACTTAAATGTTCTGATCTGCACCTGCGAACAGGTCCCACTTTTCCCTGACACATCACTTACCTCCTCCCCCGCGCTTCACACTTCACTATTTTCAGTATTTACATCCTCTGCGCTTATAATTAAAACTTAAAACCTGCAATCTGCGCTGTGACCTAGTTCTACCAATCCCTCCACGTCATCTCCCACTATGCATCACATCTCCAGTAGAATTGTTCATAAACTTAAACTCTAAATGTTTCATAGTGCGCGGATGCAATGCAACTTCAAAATTGAAATCTAAAATATTTTAGGTCTCGTATATTGGTTTTTTACACTATTTTATTCACAAAAAATGTTTTAAATTAGCAGAAACAACTCGGGTAGCAAATGAACGCTACAGTTCACATCGGGCAAAGGTGTTGCAGTAAAAAAGATTATGTTGTAACTGCAAGAGCACAAGGCATTCATACAGTAGATTTGCCAACACAACACTCATTTTATTCTGCCAGCATGTCAGCAAATTGTGGTCCACATCCTAAACTACCCCACTACATCAGCACCTACTCTGCACAGCGCATTCCACCGAAACTATAATTTTGTAATAGCTAGAGTTTATATTTCAAGTTTAAGATTAAAAATACCATGTTTGTTAGAGACATTATCATTGTAATTTTTTGTATAAATACTTTGGTTTTGGAAGTATCAAAGGTCAATTGATTGAGATCATAATCATCATTTTCTTTTGGAGTACTCTAAGCTTTTCCAAAGCACTGGAGCATCAATAATAATCAGACCATTCACAGGATTCTTGTGGCTTAAATACTAGTGATGTTTTTCTTTGGTTAGTATTGTTTCATTGTCCTCTTTCATTGTAAACATCTGAATTCTAATTGTAAAGAAGAAAGCGTGATGAATATGATTTACTTTTGAGTACCTTATTCTGGTTGCCTTTACGATCATTATGTTTTCCACTAAAAGCCGAACTTATAAATTCTTAATTTCTCTTTAGTTCTACTAAATCTGTTCATATTTCTACCATAAATCCATTTATAAATCCAAGAGATCCAGTAAATATTCCTAGCTTGCCCTGTGTTTACTCTGTGAAAAGTTGATGCAACTATCCAATTATATTTTGACTCCATTTCCCAATATATTTTAATAAATTGAATACAATCAATCTTCCAAAATCCAAAACAAACACAAAACCCAAGTACTATCATAACTAGCCTAAAACTTATTTAAACAAAGTTGTATCTTATAGAGAGAGCCCTCTCTAAATCTACGAAGGCTAGGTCTTGGATGCCAAAGTTGGTTTGATGTTTTTCTATGTGATTAGTTCTCACAATCTCTAGAAAATTACAGAATGCTAACACGTAGCAAATCGAGAGATAGCCATGAAGAATTTGCTTCTAATTAGACTTCTAATTTTATTTTTATTTTCTATCTATATGTGGAATTGCCTCAAAACAGTTAATCCAAAAACCTATATAAATATCGGTCTGTTGAAACTGGGAATAAGATAAAAAATTTATAACTCGTGTTACGCTTTCAAACTCTATTTTGCCAATAAAGAAGACCAGTTCCAAATCTTTGATGTGCGCATAGTCTAAGTAGATTTCAGACTCATTCTATTGGAGAGGGCCCCTGCACGGAAAAGAGGTTTTTTTAATTGTTTTGTAGTTTAATTTATGTCAATTCCTTAGTTTAATATCATGTTGATTTGTAGTTATATTCTCATCATTTCATAGTTAGATTTGAATTATTTCATAGTCAGATTATTGTCAATTTGTAGTTTAAAGTTCTCATTGTTTTTATAGATTAGTTTCATATCAATTAGTTTTGAATGTTTTCTGAATTAAGTTATTTAAATTTATAGTTGATTGTGTAATCTTATGCTCGCTTAAATAATCTCATGAATGTGACTTTGTCATTTTCCAATTGGATATATTTGTGCATTCGGTCATAAAAAAACCTTAGGTTTTTAAAATTAAACATGATTTGTGCAATAGATACTCTATTATTTCTCACTTGCTTTTGATTTCAATTCGCACTGTCATTCGAGTTCTTAGCAATAGAATTTATGCTTTTAATCCATGGAATAGAAATAGATTAATTTTATCTTTCAATCATTCTTAGATTTAAAACTAGGATAGAGTTATATTAAAATTGTGTTGTAAAATAGAACAAATGCTCTGTTTTCATAGAATTAAAGCTTTCAATGGATATGATAGAAAATGGTTTCATCCTTGTCATTTGAATGCAATTAGATTTAGAATAGTGCTCCATTTTGAATCAATTAGATAATTTTCAAAGATGTTTTGTCGTCCTAGATCAGTCTAACATTTTAACCATTCAAAGTTTGATTATTTTCACGCAATTTAGATTAGTTAATCAACATCTCCTTTTCTTCCTTCTTTTAGATTTCATATTTCATTCATCCCATTAAAAGAAATTTGTAATTCAATTCTTAGAATAAAAAAAACATTTCCTTTTCTTCCTTCTTTAAGAAAGTTTTCATCATTAAACTTCATTTAGATTGTTTGTTCACTAGCATTTAAGTATTTCATTTAGAAGCATAGATTTCATTTCTTAGATAAATTTCAGTTCTTAGAACTTTAGGCATAAAACACAAAACCCCCAAAACAATATAAAACATACACAATGAAGTAAGAAAAATATTATCTAATAATATATAGTGCACCACACTTCATCAAATTACTAACCTCGGTCGATAATTTATGATAGCAATTTAAGACATTAAAATTGACTAAATAGATGAGTAAGCATAAATTTGAGGGTTTTTCTCAGCAAAATGAGCCAAAGAGACTTACTTGAACAAAAACACAACAAACCCTAGGAGAGGGGATATCTGAGATTTTAAGCATGAAATGAACTGATAGAGATGTGTATGATGATCCAATTAATTTATTTAATGTTATGAACCCTTCCCTTGATGAAGAAACCTTTGTAGATGAGATATTTTCCTTCCTAGAGGAAAAACACAACAAACTAGGAAAAGCGCAACATAGCCAGTGAAATTCACAACGCAAGATAACTCTCCTTTCCAAGAAAATAAACTGACCTTCAAAGGGTGGCAAGCTCCTTGGTGACTAAATGATGTCTCATGAAAGTGAAATGAGAAAATGACATGCTTGTTTGGTATTTTTAAAGGCTGGAAATTGATTTTTCTCTTTGTCGGTCATGTGGCCCCACCTTGTCTTTTCTCAATTTGATTTTGATTGTTTGTGTACTTCATATTTGGAACCTTTTACATATATTTACATCTTGATAAAGGTCCAAATGAACTTTAGAAACCATTATTTATCACTTTTCCCTATCACTACTCCTTTTCAATGGCTATTTTGGTGATGACATAACCTATTGACATGACATATTACATGATATTTGACAGTAGGACTAAATGATGACACTACATGGAAAGATAAACTGAATGATGACCATAATGACTAAGACACTCTAGCAAAAGGTAATGACCTGACCATGATGTTTTTTATTGACCATGGATATGTAAGGAGTAGTACTGACCTAGGTAGACAAATCAATGATCAAATGTTTATTTGAAAACCTATTGAAACTATAAAAAATTTCCCTATGACCCTACCAACCATATGAAAGAGCATAATTTGATCACTGGTGACTAACTGGACTGAAATAAACTAACATGACCAAAGATTCCAAGAAGAATATAGAGCCAACATCAGAGTTGGGGATATTTTTTGGGTACACTGATACACCTCACAACTATCGGGTGTACTTTCCAGCACACAGGATGATAGTGGGCAGAAGAGATGTGACATTTTTTGAAGAAAAATCCATGTGATTGTCCCTTGAGAGGGATATTGAGTTTCATATAGTTGAGGAGCTCTTAGCTCCAAAGGATGAACCTCGGGATGTGGAGCAGCTACAAGTATAGGAACAAAGAGTAGTAGAAACCACTCATTTTTATGAAGGTAAATCCTCTCTACGACAGAGACTATCCCCTTAGCTCTAGAGTGGGTCTAGTAACATAAAGACAAGATAGAGTGTAGGTTCCTAATTAATGAATGAAATAGACAAGGTAGATCAACCTACCTAGAGTCCAACGTTGTTGTCGTGGCTGTTGTAGTTGTGGCCTCTCGATTCTTGTCTCGGTGGGTCGCGATCCTTCCGCAGTGATGCTTGGATACCTGCACAAAGATAAAAAAACAAGAGCAGCATACAAAACAACAATCTCATTCATAAATACTAACCATTCAAGGAGGGTTAAGAATATTGCATCAAATAAAATACATCAACACAAAATGGGAACCATACAATAGTCATGCATATGTATTGATAGAAGAAAGAGTTACAACCAAGCCTTGGAATCTTAGTCTCCTTTAGCAGGGTTCAGTAAAATCACATATCAATGAATGTTAGGGAATTCATACGGGATGAAGACACAAGCCTAATCTCTCTCAATAGGGGTCTCTTCTGTTCTATCTTTTTCTAGCAAAGTGAATAGAAATCTCTTCAACGTTTTTGCAACAATATTTTCAGTTTAGCTAGCACATCAATGGCAGATGGCTATATTTATAGAGGGGGAGGAGGAGGTTGGGATCCCTACTATGGTGGAAGGGAGGCCTTATCCCTTGGGAGGTTTCCCCAAAAGGTGGAAACAAGAGGCCAAAGAAGGAAGGTCGTGGTTATTCAGTCGAACCAGTCCCTATGACTTGCCCATGAAGTTGTTATGCTGGAAACTTCGCCTCTATTTTTAAAATACTTTCCATAAACAAATTGGCGTGGGCAGCTAACTGAGATAGAGCGCCATCTGGCACAGGGGCCAGTGTTAATCTTCCTCATTGATGTGAGGGCATAACGGGCTACCAAAGCCAAGGAAAAAATAGGTGTTTCTAATGGTCTGTTCAGGAAATTGTCAACAGAAGGATTATTGTACTGATGGCAAGGGATGCAATGATGGTCTTTGCAAGACATGAAACTTTATTTTGGTCTCAGAAATGAGCCTCCAATGATTGCGATGGGGATCACAGGGACAGTGACAAAATGTTGTGTAACATATGCCCCCTAAAGCATGAGGTCCAAGAGAGAGGAAGGGGTGAAATTATTTACGAGAACACGTTCGAACCAAACACCGTTATGGGAAGACCTGCAATTACAAATATAACTAATATATCTCATACATGAACATGTGGCATGGGCACAACCATCCATTATATATATGAACTAAGATATGAGGTACAGATGCAGCTATCCAGTAGTAAGAATCAACAAATAGACTCAGGTATGGTCGCAGCCATCAAATCAAAAGAGTCATGTAAAAAATCATGATAAACCATAATATCCTGCAACCTTGATCTTATCAAACAAAACCTAGGGTCTTGTTCTCCATCTCTATCTAAACAATTACAAATTCAAGCATGCGAATATATTACCTGAAGTCGAACATGCAAGAAAATCACCCGATTACCAGCCGATGATGAAATCTATTAACAGGTACGAGAGAAACCACCAATGATGACAATGGATCTCAAGGTACAACAGGTACAATCCCAGGAATGTGAACAGTGAGCTGGTGTTGAACACTAGTAGAATCACTCAATCGAAGGCCAATGATGTGAACCTGTCATCGAATGTGAAGAACCTTCCATTGAGGCATGCAGGCTCCAAGGTACCGGTAGGGAGTCTCTAGACCAACTTCTTGGATAATGAGTTGAATTTGATAGGAAGTGACTTAGTCGAAGGAGTGCCATAATGTATGCCACATCATCAAGATGAGACAGAGGAACATGATGAAAGTGAATCAGGACCAACAAAGAATCAGAGGGAGGTTGAAAACTGCAGAGGTAAACTTCTCTTGAACATATCAATGACACGACTCTAGATTTGGCAGTATTTGACATCAAGGGATCTGAGGTCATGATGACGTTGCAAAGATTAAATGAGAGGTCAAAAAAAATTACCCAAACCCATGAAGGCAAGAATGACGAAATGATATTTCCCCAACCTGACACGAATGCAGATGAGTGTCATGTTCAAGAGCGACATACTACTGACACAACTAAAATCTGGTTCAATTTTCCCCACCATTTCTGGCGAGTACCCCAATTATTTTTTAAAAAAATATTGAAGGGGATAGCATATGCTTGCGCTGTAAGTTTTTCCTTCTGATAAATCCATCCTCGTACATTTTACTAGCCCTAAGAAGGAGGAACTCGGTGAACGTCATGGTGACGATGTCCGATATCATCAGGGTTTAAGGAGTCTGACAAAGGGAGAACTCGACGTCTTTTCATGTTTAGAGAGTTTGAAAAGAAGCGGAAAATAAAACTCCAACATGTCCCTTTTCTTAAATAGTCTCTCAGATCTGAAAAGGTAGAAAACAATATCTGAAAGAACCTCTTAGTCGCGATAGGCTAAGGTATTCCTTTTTCATAAATAATTTAGCCCAGCACGAAAAAGGGGTAAAGATATACTGGGTAGATATCGTTTCCCAGCCATTTAATGAGTTCAAAATGAAAAGAGTCTCAAAAATATTTTCAGTTTTAGAGAGTCAGAAAAGAGATGAAAGATGACTCCAATAGTGAATTTTTCGTGTTTTTAACGAGTTCGAAAAAATATCAAATACAACTCATTACTTCATCGCTATTTCATTAAAAACCTGTCGCTGCACAAGAGACAAACGTAAAACCCATTTCTCGAAATAACATAGCGTAATAATCGAAAAAATGTCTTAAAACCTAATTAGGGTTCTGAAAAAAGTTATAAAATGCCAAAAATGGTAAAAAAAAAATTATTTTTCACTTTTACCTCTTGTGGAGCAATAGTTACCCATTTTACACTGCGATTTTGCAGCGACGATAGCGGGCAATCCGGAAAACCATTCTCGAATCCGTTAGTTCCAGGTAAGAGTTGACATCCTTCCCAACATTTTAAATCTTCTTTCATTACCCGCAACCTTCACTTTTAATTTCTAAGGGGGGAATTGTGAAAACTAGGGCATTGCAGTCAACGCGAGTTTCGGGCACAAACTCGCGCCAACCGTCTGATTTTCTAAACAAAGGCGCAAAACAGTCGCGCCAACCGCGCAATGCTTTTAAACTCATAATGCAAGCTTTATGAGCCTAATTTTAAAAAAATTCAGCTTTTGATTTGGCTAATAATGTCCATATGAACATGTTTGCAGGTGAAAAGAAGCAAAATGGTGATCGAGTGGAAGGAAAGGGAACACAGTGAAGAAGACGAGATTGCCATGGATAATGAGAGATACATGGAAGCTCTTAGATACTGTGGACTGAAAAATTTCTTCATGACACCATGCCTCAGAGCTCAACCGGAGCTATTGCAATATTTTATCAGCATCTGGGACGAGGATCAAGAAAAATTCATTCTTTGAGATCAGGGACTCGAGATTGATGTTTCAGATGTTTATTTAATAACAGCACTGTCACGGAGGGGAGTAGCACCAATCTTGACCGATACTCGACATACCATGGAGAACATGAGCATGGTAATAGACAGGGTATGTCTAGGGGCATGGAAAGGATAAAAAAGCGAGAAGGTAGATATCCAGACTATCCCGGATTTAGCATTGAAGGTAGTGCTACACACAATCACACGAGTTGCGGGATCACAAGCACCACACGAAGCAACAAAAACACAGCTACTTCTTGTTTTATACTGCTTAACACCGACCATATAAAACTGGGCAGAGGCAGTAACAATCAATATAAAACTTCAGCTAACAAAGTGCAAGAAGGCCAAATTGAAGCAGTTTGGTTATGGGTCTATCCTAGTATTGTTCTTCTTGGAACGACTACCAATATTTTAGTGTCAGGAGGTGATAGTCCTGATACCACCAACACTAGAACCACGTATGGCTCGATGGGCATCTCTGATGCCAAGATCAGGGGGCGGTCAACAAATGTCTTGGAGAGTGGAATTCTTCGATTGGCTCCGCCGACAATTGATTGTCATGGAGGACTGGCCCTACTCTAGCATAGATTTCACTGGTGATCCGGACCTCCCACTCCTGGAAGGAGAATATTGGGATGAAGCACTTAGTAAGACTCACATTTAATTTTCATGAGTGTTATGATTTTTTTTTTGGTATGTATGTCATGACAATTAATCCATGCATTATGCAGATGTAGGCCCAGAGAGACCTGCAGGGATGTCTCTGATAGCGAGGAAAATACCTCGTGATTTTGATTTTTCCACTCAGGGTGAGGAGGAGGAGATTGTGCACAACTTGGAGGGAATTTCCCGTGGGGTCCCAGGCTATGCGCGATTTGATGATGTTCCTCGTGTGTATCAGAGACACACTATACGGGTATAAAACTGAGTTCACCGCTTGTTAAGGCAGCTTGTCCGAGCAGTGACATGCTATCATGATCATCATGCTGATTAGACACCTAGGCTTTATTTCTGCATATTTTTTAGACACATGATGTCTCAGGATGTAATAGAAACACACATATTTTTTTTCAAACTTATGGTGCACACTGATGCAAACATTCGATATATATATATATATATATATATATATATATATATATATATATATATATATATATATATATATATATATATATATATATATATATATATATATATATATATATATATATATATTCCTATTTGATATGAGTCCCTCATGTGATGATGATTTTACAGACTAGGCAAATGTCTATCCAATACAATGTTGGCCACTGTATCAGTTAATGCATTCATTTGTCTAGGAATATGTTGATATGTGATATAATCAAAATTTCTTTCCAGAAAATGAACACGTAAATACAATCTTAAAATGTGAGGGTTTCTAACTGAATAATGCCCATTAGGTTGAAGAACAACAAGCTGTGAGTCTAGATTTACAACCAACGCACTAATGTCGAGGGTAATTGCCTCAGTTAATAGTTCAATGACAACACTATATTCAGCGACATTTTTTGTAGTCTGTCCTAGAAAAATACCTTGCAGGTCTACCAAATCACCAGCAGGATCCTAAATCACCCAGGTTGTCGAAGACAAGTTCCGAGCTTCTGTGGGAAGCACCATCCACGAAACCGACATAAGGGGTAATAAACATCTGCACAATAAGCAATGACCCAATAAGCAAGAAAACGCTCACAAAACACACCAAGCCAAAAATGTACAAATGAAAAAAAACACCTATGTACATAAAAACATGCACGAATGACTCATGCATAGTACTTTTCGAGATACAACCCATTTCTGGGTTGATCTAAAGGATGACCTTCATAATCAATGAGCTCATAGGCCCCATTCTTCAAAACGCATTTAACAATGTAAGGCCCGTGCCACATGGGTTTAAATTTTCCTACCCCCAGCTTATCATGAGCTTGGTCATACAGGAGGACGAGGTCTCCTTCTACAAAGGAGCGAGGGGAAACTGACAAGTCAAAATATTATTTGACCCGCTTCTTCTGTGCCTCGATGACCAAAGAAGCAAAGCAGCGAGTTTAATCTAGCCTTTCTAAGTAGAGAAGATGCTCTTCATCAGGTGAATTGTTGGTTAGTAATTCAACAGCCAACTTGAGCGAAGGTATTTCACACTCAATTGGAAGGGTAGCTTCCAGACCGTAAACAAGTTGGAATGGAGTGAATCCGGTCACATCCTTGACTGAGGTTTGGTATGCCCAGAGAGCTGAAAATAACATGAGATGCCAATTGGATTTGTGTATCCCAATCATATGTTGAAGCATGGTGACAAGAACTTTGTTCACAGCTTCAACTTGACCATTGGCTTGAGGATAGTACGGCATTGAGCTATCGTGACGCAAGCCCAACCTAGAAGTCAACTCTACCACCATATAATGCCGAAAATGGGAACATGATCGGTAGCAATGGCTTGAGGGACACCAAACCTAGAAATGATGTGATTGAATATGAACTGAGCGAATGTCTTACCATCGAAGGCAAGTGTAGGCATTGCTTCAACCCATTTGGTGAAGTAGTCAACGGATACAATAATATAAGCATGCCCCCCGGCCGAGTGAGGGTTACACGTCATAAAATCGATGCCCCACTTTTCAAAGGGACCAACGGTAATGAGTGGGTGGAGATGTGTAGGTGGCGCGTGCATCTTGCGCTGATAAATCTTGCAATCATGACATTTTCGGACAGCAATAATGCAGTCTTTGAAGCTAGAGGGCCAAAAATACCCAGCACAAAGAATATTTTGTGCAATGGCATAACCAGACATGTGACTGCCATAGGCACCACTGTGACAATCATTCAGAACTTTCTCAGCCTCCTCGAGATTCAAACACCGACAGAGAATGGAATTGACTCCGATGCGGTAGAGTGTATCTCTGACAATATGATAAGGTTTCGATTGATGGAAAATGCATCGATGAGCATCCTTCGTCAACTCAGATCTAAAAGTGGAAGTCTGAAGATATACGATGATATCACCGTACCAAGGATCGAGGGTGATAATTAGAAAAAGCGTATCATCTAGAATGCATTCTTCAGAACCAGACGAAGTGGATTCAGAGGGTAGGGAGCAGATCAAATCAGAAAAGACGAGTGATTCCTTTGACTTGGTAGTAGTAAACACCAAATCGAACTCTTGGAGGATAAAAATCCACTTTGAGTATTCCCCCCCCAACAATTGTCAAAAAATATATAGGTCATGGGGTTGCATTCTGAAATCCCCAGCGGCATTGCCAATTTTTTATGAAGGTAAATCCTCTCTGTGGAGAGATATGATCCCTCTATCCCTAGAGTGGGTCTAGTAACAAAAAGACAAGATAGATTGTAGGTTCCTAATTAATGAATGAAATAGATGAGGTAGATCAACCTACCTAGAGTCCAATGCTATTGTCATGGCAATTGTAGTGGTGGCCTCTCGATTCTTGTCTTGACGGGTCAAGATCCTTCTGCAGTGATGCTTGGATACCTGCATGATCAAAAAATAAGAGCAGCATATGAAACAACAATATCATTCATAACTACTAACCAGTAAAGGAGGGTTAAGGATATTGCATCAAATAAAATAAATCAATGCAAAATGGGAACCAGACAAGAATCATGCATAAGTATTGATAGAAGAAAGAGTTACAACCAAGCCTTGATGTCACATTCTCCTTCAACAGGGTTCAGTCGAAGCATGTCTCAATGAATGTTAGGTAATTCGGACGGGATGAAGACACAAGCCTAAGCTCTCTCAATAGGGGTCTCTTATGTTCTATCTTTTTCTAGCAAAGTGAATAGAAATATCTTCAGCGTTTCTGCAACAATATGTTCAGTTCAACTAGCACATCGATGGAAGATGGCTATATTTATAGAGGGGGAGAAGGAGGTTTGGATCCCTACTAAGGTGGAAGGGAGGCCTTATCCCATGGGAGGTTTCCCAAAAAGGTGGAAACAAGAGGCCAAAGGAGGAAGGTCATGGTTATTCAGTCGAACCACTCCCTATCACTCGCCCACAATTTGTTATGATGGAAACTTCGCCTCTAAATTTAAAAAAAATTCCACAAAAAGATTGGCGTGGGCAGCTAACTGATATAGAGCATTATCTGGCACGGAGGCCAATGTTAATCTTCTTCATTGGCGCGAGGGCATAATGGGCTACCAGCGCCAAGGCAAAAACAGGTGTTTCTAATGGTATGTTCAAGAAATTGTCAACATAAGGATTATTTTACTCATGGAAAGGGATGCAATGATGGTCTTTGCAAGTCTTGACACCTTATTTTGGTCACAAAAATGAGCCTCCAATGTCCGAGATGGGGATTGCAGGTACAGTGACAAAATTTTACGTAACACTCATGCAGATACATCTACTAGAGATGGAAGTAAATGCACTAGAGAGGCTTACATATTATTACTATATGTGAGAGATACTTTGGGAGCACCCACATCACAGTGCAGGCATATAAGGTTCCCAGAGTGGTACACTAAATACATGTCTCTTACGAGCGAAGGTATTGTGACAAAACTATCCTCTTTTGAGGAATCAGTGTAGCAGCCAGGGTGGGTTGGTTCCATGGTTGAGGAATATGACTCCATTATCATAAACATTGCATGGGAAGTTGTCCCAAGACCAGTGGGGAAGTCATTTGTAGGATCTAGGTGGGTCTACAAGGTGAAGCAGGTAGCATATGGGAGTGTGGAGAAACACAAGGCTATATTTGTGGCTAGAGGGTTCTCTCAAGGGGAGGGGATTGACTATGAAAAGACTTTTTCACCAGTCGCAAGGTACTCATATATTAGATAGAATTTCTTAATGGATTTATTGAGGAAGAAGTGTACATTTAGCATTTGGGAGGTTTTAAGACCTTAGACAGGGTGTCACATGTGTGCAGACTCAATATAGCATTGTATGGACTGAAGAAAGCACCTCATGCTCGGTACACCAGTATTGACAATTATTTCACCGGGTTAGGCTTCACCAAGAGTGAAGTAGATGCGAACCTATATTATATTTTGGTTAATGGTAAGATTTTGATTTTTTTACTTTATGTCGATGATCTAATACTGACATGTAATAAGCAGCTCATAAATTCTTGCAAACATGATCTTGCAAGAGAATTTGAGATGAAAGACATGGGTCACTCGCACTATTTCCTTGGATTGGAAATATGGCAAAGAGATGGGGAGTTATTTGTATCTCAGGGAAAGTATTCCAAGGATATTCTGAGAATGTTCCACATGGAGGGAAGAAAACCCATGGAGACTCCTCTTGCAAGAAAATGGAGGAAGGAGGATGCTACTTCGAGCGAAGTACTGGATGCTACTATTTACAAGCAGCTAGTGGGTTCACTCATTTGGTGAACACACGACCCGACATATGCTGCGTAGTTAACCAGCTGAGACATGCTATGGTTAAGCCGACAAATCCATTTTGGAAGGCAGGGAAGCATGTTTTGATATATATTAGGGCATGAAAAAATATGGATTATGGTATAGACAGACAGAGGGAGTGAAGTTTTAAGGTTTCACCGATGAAGATCGGAAAGGGAGTCAATCTGACATGAAGAGCACATCAGGAGGA
Organism: Pinus albicaulis; assembly: GCA_034641835.2. Lineage (NCBI taxonomy): Eukaryota > Viridiplantae > Streptophyta > Pinopsida > Pinales > Pinaceae > Pinus > Pinus albicaulis. The sequence continues at coordinate 1,851,454,401 of CM076578.1, read as the reverse complement.
ATATTCAGCATAGGATCAGCAACAATTTCTTGGTACATCAGGAAACAGAGACCAATTGCACTCATTTCAGCAGAGGAAGAGTACATGGTGGCTAGTCAGGAAGCATGCGAGGCCATCTGGATGAGGTAGATACTTGTTGGTTTCTTTGGTCAACAAATGGATCCGGCAGTGATACATTATGATAACCAGAGTTGCATCAAAATCTCAGTTCTCTAATATTCCAAGATAGTTCCAAGCATATTGATATTGGGTATCACCATATCAGATATTGTGTTCAGAGGAGGATTATGTCATTAGAGTACATTCCCATGGAGGAGCAGGATGCATATATCTTGACGAAAGTGCTAGCAAGAAGAAAATTCGAATTCCATGGAGACAAGATCAGGGTAGTAGATAATCCCTTTTTTTTTTAGAGGGAGTGTTGAAATGGCACCAAGAAATGGAACCCCAAAGCGAGGCTTCTAATAAAATTTTCCCTTAATTAAATTCGAAGATAAATTGTAATTTCATCTCATGACAGCTTGCATTAGTTAACTAAGTCAGAATTACTAAGTTAGCTTAGGAAATTTGGGTTGATGGTCAGAGAGCATGCATGTAGAGTTCTCCCATAATTTAAAGGGGTACATTTTGTTAGTCATCAGTATTTTTCACCTGTTATTGATGACTAGATTCCTAGCTGAGTTTTCTAGCAGCTGATCTCAAAAATTTGTCAAAATTTCCAGCTGGAAAACACCCATAAACATTTTTGCCCTCCTACCTTTCCAATCAGCCCATGACGAGATAAAAACTCATTATCAAACCCTATCTAGCCTCAACCCTACTAGCTTGTCTATCAGCTCCAAAGAAAACAATCCAAATCTATCCAAGAAGTCTCCCCTAAGTTAGGTAGTGGCGCTTTAGGCATTTCTCCCTTGGAAAACTATCCTAAAGCCAAAGAACCTCTATCTACTATAGAACAGTCATAACAGACCTTCCTATTCTACAAATAAAGTTGGTTACACCCTTAAGTCGTGCCACTAACAAGCCCTGAAGTCTCAGTAATGCATATGGGATAGGTCAAACTGATATTAGGTGGTCTTACAGTGTTTAAATGGATATTTCAAGAGAAGAATTGTACTAGTATTCCAGATGACAGTATTAAACTCAACATGAGAAGACAACTGCTTCTCATGTGGTTTTGAGCCTGGGATGCAACCACAGGGAAAAGAGTTATTTCATTAAGCTCCTGCAATCACAGTCAAAGGTTAGTAAATTATGAATGACAAGAAGTGCTTTGAAAATACTAGCCAAACTACTTGTGATGTCTAAAGCGGCACAAAGGTATTTGAAAATCAAAATTACATGTCTCAGAGAAGTGCCCATCTTGACTTATTATCAATTTTTCATCTTCATTTGCTCAATCATGAAAAGGCAATGAAAGGAAAAATAACACTGTTAAAATATGATGAAATGGAATCACTAAGAAAACCTCCTCCATACATGAGCAGAGCATTGAATACTGAGAAAACCTCCTTCATTTTACAAGCAGAGGGTTGAATACTGAGAAGGCCTCCTTCATCTATTAGCAGAGGGCCAGGGATAAAGTTTGATTTTAATTTTTTCACTAACTGTAAAGAAAAAATTTAGGTACAGTGGGACAGCAGATGAGGGTTTCTGAACAAAAAATGGTGTTAAAAGCAGAGGCAAAGCAGTGATGATTTTAAAATTTGTTTACATAAGTTTCATTGTTAATAAAATACAATGTGAAGCTACTGGGGTGATTATCAATGAAGAAATATTGTTAAGCAAATGGCCAAGGAAGTAAAACATTCTTGGTCTTAAGCTGACTTCTGTTATCTAATACAAAGAAAACCACTATCAGTATGTTCATCAAACATTCTTCATTTGGTTGAGACATAAGTTGAAAAGAAACCAGCCATTTGTCAAAAATAGGCCTCCTTCATAAACAAAGTAAAGGGCTCACCATTGTTTGAGGATGAAAAGCAATTATTGCATGTGGCAAAGATTTCAAAAGGGACTGCTCTCAAAAAGGGTGAAATGAATGAAAATTCATTTTTCTTGCATACCTCCTTCATAGAAGAGCAAAGGGACAGCCTTCCCATGTTCACATTTCAACTTCAGTTCATCATCCCCTGTTTTATCTCCATAAAAGTTGAAGACTCATTACTTTAGCAATCCAGGGTTAGTCAGTTGCCTTGATGATGGAAGCTATTTATAGCAGAGTTTTTCATTTACAAATTCAGGTGAGTTTCTTCACCCACTGTCAAGAGAAGGGCTCAAAGCAACACCTGCCAGCTCAATCAGTTTCACAATGGGCATGATTACCTTCAAAACATCAGAAGTAGAAACTGTCAGTTTAAGTTTTAAAAGGGTGAGCTACCTCCTTACAAAAATGTCAAAGAAAACCTCACATATCACAATGTGACTTTCAATAGGTTTTATTTTTCAATGAGGAAAACACTGAGTGATGTTGATATTCAAAAAGGATTTTCTCTTCCTATTCATAAAGATCTTTTTCAAACTTGTCAAAAGTGACAAAAAGGTAACCTAAGCTGTGTTTTCTAAAGGGGACTTCGCAAATGAACAAAACAAAGACAAGAGGTGGAAAAAGTATATGGAAAGTGTTTCAATCTCAAGAGAAACACTAGAAGAAATGAAGCATAATGTTGCCACAAACAAAGGACTCTTGAGACATATGAAGATACTTAGCTGTTGCTTATAAGTGCAGGAGAAGCCTTTAAAATATTTTATTTTTGATGAGCACATGTTTCCAAACGCAGGAAATTGCAGCTAAGTTTTTCCCCCAGTAAAAAAGGTAGTATCATTCAAAAGGCACATCTACAGTCATTCACATGGTTCAGAGCAGAATTTCCTTCTACAGTACAGATATAAAAAAGGAAACGATTTTTCATTCCTTAGTGAGAAACAGTGCAAAGTTTTTTATTCTTAAAAAGGCTACTTTACTTCAAAAAAGGTCATGCCTGTAAAAGAAGTGGCTCTTGCCACTATGTCATTTATTTGAGAAAAAAGAGTCTCGGTTATGTTTTAAAAGGACATGAGCTTCACGTTTCGTTTAAACCAATACCTTTTTCAAAGAAGCCTTCAAAACCATCACAAAGCAAACTCAAGGGTAATTGACTTGTTCGCTTTCAAAAAGAGTTAAAGACCGTTGCCAAAATCTATTTTTCAATTCAAAGCACGAGCAACATTCCCCTAGGCTGCTCCCTGACCGAAAAAAAGAATTCTTGAGCAAAAATTGCAAATATTGAAGATTTTAGACTGTGCGGCACGCTTGGAAGAGCGCGCGGCGCGTTCAGGATCGATTTTACAAAGGAGTTGCACTACTGCGCGACGCGCCTGTAGGCGCTGGTCACGATTGCCGAAGGCCGACCTGACACCCCTATTGTTGAACAGCGCTTACCCTTTTGAACATGTCGCGCCTATTGAGTGATCAAAATGGTTGCAAAAGCACCTTTGAAGCTACCAAATCCTCAAGGAAAGCCCGTAAAAGTTTGCAAGGTACTCTTCATTTGCTCCTTGCTAGTTTTTGAAAATTTTAAGGGGGTGACAGAGTGTTTTTCTCCAAGGGAGAAACAGTGATAAGGAGGGTTGAGTGTTCTGTTTAAAATCTGAGATTTTTTGTGGCTATGATCGCCCAATAATAACATAGTGAAAGTGGTGTGTTTTATATTGGTGTTAAAAGGCCTAAACTGCCCTCAAAACAGTGCTAAACCATAACACTACCTGCAAGTCAAAACAAACACAGTATTAGAGGTTATGTCAAATTGTTGAAGGTGTCCTAACTGTGATAGGACAAAGCTAACATCTGTCATCAAAATGTAATCGTGAAAATAGTGTTAGAAGGTGAAGCAGTGTTTGTAATAAAAGCACAGTGATTGTAAGGTGACACATAATAAGCCTATTTTAAAAAACAACAGTGATCAAGTCTGAAATACTTTATCACTTTCAAAATTCCTCTCTATGTGGTTAGAAGAAAAACCAGTGCTGCCTCCTTTGATCCATGAAACAGAATATGGTGAGTGAAGCTTTTAAATCAATTTGAAAGTGTTCTTGTCTACCTGTGCATGTGAAACAGTGAATTACAAGAGGAGTGTTTTTTGATTGGGAGGGGTGTTTTTTTTTTCTACAAGGCTGTCTTGCTTACACCAAAACACAAAAGAGCTTTGTGACCTTACCCAAACATAGTAATCATTTGACTGTGTGTACCTTTTTATTTGATAACTATTTGTTGATTGACATACAAAGGAAGACACACAGTGATTTGTAAGGAAGAGGAGGTTGGTGTTAAAGAACCATTTCACATAGCATTTGAAGCAATTTGCCTTGGTCAAACAGTGACTAACAAAGAGGACAGAGTTTTGTGCTTGAGAAAATAGTTCGAAGGCCATTTGAGGCAGCTTGGTGTTGCAGAGAGCATTCAAAACAAGATGCCTCCCAAGCAAGACAGTAGGAGTGGCTTGCATAAGAGATTTGAGCCTATTTACACTGAAGAAGTGAATTCCCACCCATCAATATTGTTCAATTTCCATGAGGTTGGGTGTTTAGATTTTTTTCAAAGAGTGCAAGAGGTGAAGAGCTTTTCCCCTTTGACACATCTTTTTGCTTTGAGGTTTCAAGACAAGCATTTCTAGCTGGCAGGCCTAGATTTCAAATTATCTCCAAGGTCCATCTCCAAGGCCACTAAAATCCCTTATATTTGAGAGAAGTGGTTTAAACAAAGCCACCTGGACTCAGAAGATTACAAGCCCTTTCTAAAGCCTAAGCATAGAGATTCATGTCCTTCCATTTTCCCCTTCTCATATCTTTTGACTAGCTACGCCCCCCTCATGAAGATCATCATGAAATACTTCACTTGTGAGGGAAGATTCTCCCGAGTCTATGCCTATCACATTCGATTGCTCATGCATTTCACGAGGGCCAAATTGCTAAATATTCCTTCCTTCTTACATAGAAGCATTGAGAAAATGGCCTCGACTGTTCAGAAAAAGCCTCCCTCACAGCAAACAGCCTGCCTCTTCCATCACACCCTCATCAAAGTCATCATTCTTCATCAGCTTGAGAAGAGGGAGGTCTCTTGGGATACTTTCATCACCCATCCGGATTTCTCCACTGTCCCTCTAGTTCATACATCCCCTACACCTCCTACTCACCATCCTTCGCCTTCTTCTAGTAGACCTATTCCCAAGAGACTCAAGTTTACCACAAAACAAAAAAAAGAGCCTAAAGATGTTGAAGAGCATGACCATGATGAGGAAGAATAACATGAGCAGGAAGAGGAAAGTGATGATGAGAAGTAGCAGGATGAAATAGAGCAGCAGCAGGATGAAACAGGGCAGCAAGGGTATGAAGAAGAAAGTGTTGATGAGCAGCATCATAGTGAGATAGAACAACAAGGGAAAGAAGGGCACGATGATGAGCAGCATGAAGATATGCAACAGAGTGAGGGTGAGCAAACCCATGAAGATGTTGAATAGGGGTAGCCACAACATGATACACAACAACCTCAGGTTGATGAACAACAGCCTCCTAAAAGGGAACACCGGCCTCATGAAGAAGAGGGGCAGCAGCATGAATATGTGCAACACACTAAGGAAGATAGCCCTCAAAAGGAAGTGCAAAAGGACAGCCAAGGCATCCATGAAGAAATCCAATACAGTGTAAAAAATGAGGAGCAAAGTGACAAGGGTAAAGAGCCCATGGAACATGTGCTAGCTGCCTCTCCTAGGAAAGGGGCCATGCTCTCTTCTCCGAAAGTGGCCAAGCCCCAGACATCAAAGAAAAGTGTGCCTGGAGTTGTAACTCCAAATGTGACTAGGGCCCTCCGAAGCAATGGAAAATTGCCCAAGAAACCCATGGTTGAATTTCCCAAGAGGAAGAAGACTAAAAGAGCCACCCAAAGCAAAGGGAAGGACAAGGAAGAAAGCAGTCATGAACAGGAAAGGGAATTTGACATCATCCAAATCCAAAGTGATGATAGTGATAATGAAGCCCGAATCCCAGAAAATCTCTTGATCCATAGAGAAAGCCAAATTGATGCCTTGAAGATTGATCTTGATAGGGCTAGGAACTTCAATCACTTTTTGCAAGTCCAAAACAAGCAGATGAGTGTCCATATGGCTGTATATGAGACACGGGCCATCAGATACAAAAAGGAGGCCTCCAAAGCATAGGTGATATTGGAAGAACTCATGGGTGAGTTCGATGAAAGTGAATGTGAAGATCAGCCTAGGAAAAAGAGGCCAAGAACCATGGGGCTCAAAAAGGCCCTTGAGAAACAAAAAGAAGAAGAAGATGCCCTTCTGCAATCTACCCCTCCCACTGCATTGTTCGAACAAGAGATAGAGAAAAATCGGGAAGCATGGCTTGAGAGAGTTAATGATCACTTGGAGAAGAATTGGAGAAGGCAAATAGGGACTTTGACCTTCAACGGAGGATGACCGAGCATTATAAAAAGCTCAATCAGTTTGCCCGGTAGAAGTTGAAGGCTGCTCAGGAAAAACTCAAGGAGGCTAAACGGAAGCGCCCGGCATGAAAATTGAGGAAAGACACCTCAAGGCTCCAAATTTTGGCCTCTGCTTCACAACATGTTGCTGAAAACCCTTGAGGGTCATGCTCGCCAAGTTTGGGCGAAAATCGACATGTTTTGGTTTTTTGTCATTTTTGGGTTTTTGGCAAAAACTCATGGGCATCGCCATTTCAGTTTGGGAAATCATCAAAGGATGAAAATGGTATCATTGGATTCCATGATTTCAGGGGCACATACTCAGCAATGTTCAAAACAATTTAAGATCTTTTTCTCCCCCAAAATGGCGAAAAACACTCGCTTTTTCTACACTCTGCCCCATTTATCAGCAAGGCTTATTTTTGGGGGTTTTACACACAGGCCTATTTTTGGAGAATTCCAGTGGTCCGTTGGGAGCAAACTAAACATTTTCATAAATTAGACACTCAGATCTTTCCAACGATCCATCGTAAGCCTCGTTTTGACATCGGGAAGGCCTCCAAAAGTTGATGGCAAGTCAGGGGACGTTTTGCTGATGTATTTTTGAGTATTTTTGTAAAAATTGAACCTTTCAAAAGTGACTTTCCTTCATGTGCGTTTAGCTATTTTTGTACATGATAAGTTATGAAAAGTCAATATATTTCCCCTTTTTAGCATTTTTGAGATATTTTGTGCCTTGGGCTTTCCAAAGCCTCAAGGAAAAAATCAGATATTTTGGATAGGCCAATGAGATTGCAAGTTGAACTAAGAGGTTTTCCTCACTTTGGCCTATATATTCCAAAGGCTTTCATTGTAAACAAGGCTAAAATTGATGAATAGAAGCAATATATGGTCATATAAGCTTTGGAAGAAATACTTGTCTCATGCTTTTAGATAGTTTCTTGGATGTTCTTGGATGATGAAAGAGGATTGTTGTTGGATTCCATGACTTGGTAGAATGGTATAGTGTCTCTATATCTTTTTTTGTTTCTTAGTTTTCATTCATAAATCCATGTTCTTGCTTGATATAGGATAGTAGAGAAAAAATTTGAGACATGCCCTTGGAGGCACCTCAAATTTCCTGTTTCTTCATAGCTTCCATGTTTTCTTCCTTCTTAGTCACATTAAAGAATTCTTGATTGCTCTTTAATAACTTAAGAATATTGTTTGTTTGTTTCATTCATGGTTTTATGCATGCTAAGTATGATTTACGGTATTCCCTGCTTACTCATGGCTAGCCATAGCTCCATCTATGAAACTTCTCTTTGACTTATTAGATTGTCATTTGTTGAACCAAGGAGGTCTTGTTCTGATCTTTCCCTTTGCCTAAGACTATGCAATCTTGTTTTCAAAGTGCCCAATAGCTTGAAGTACTATGTTTAGGCGTTCCGACATAGTGTTTTGAGTTGTTTGTCTGTCTTAAATGTATTTCCCCAAAGTCTGATAGCCATTTCCTAAAGTTAGAGAGTTATATATCTCTATGCATGGCTTGAATGTTTGTTTCTATGCATTGATCAGCTTAAAGTTACATTTCTCATGATTAATGGTTTGCCTACCATGTTTATGTCAGTTGTTAAACTATTTGTGCTTGAAATCCTTTGTTATTCACAAACTTGATGTCCATCTTACCCCATTTTTCCCAAAGATCTATTTTACCTTGAATCAAATCAGCCCTTCAACAACCTTGTATCACCATCTGAAATCTTTCTTGACCTTTTCGACCCCATAGCCCAGATGATCTGACATATTTTTACCTATCTTATATCTTTGATCAGTTCATCCCTCACAACCTAAAAACCAAAACCAAAAACGTACTTCATAACTAGCCTAAAATCATAACATAATAAGCAAACACACAGATATCCCTTACAGAAATAGAGAGAGCCCTCTCTAAGTCTAGGAAGGCTAGGTCCTTGGGCTCGAAAGACTGGTTTGATGTTACACTGTCATTTGGCTTTCCAATAAGCCAAATCACGGGACCTTAACATAATGGCGATCACGATGGGACCTTTATGCGTTCATTTTAATCTTAATACCTCTCAAGACTCATGGAAAGCCCCTTTTTTGAACTAAGCACACCTGCCATTTAGCCACCTCATCGCCACACTAACATAGTGGCGATCACGGTGGGAACTTCCAAGTTAGTGACAATCTAAGTACTCCTTAGTAACTCCCGAAGTCTCAATCGAACTTAGAAAACTTAAGTGTTGTTTGAAGAGTAGAAGCTAGCTCTTTCACCATCTTAGCAAAATAATGATTCAGTTATAGGAAGCTCTTCCAAACCTCCTAGGCACATAAAACTCAAAAAACCCCAAAACATTCCCAGATTGGCTTTTCCCTAGTTACTGGTGGTGGACCATAGCTACATCTTTACAAAAACAACCAAGTTCCACCTGGCAACTCCACTAGCTTCCAGTAGGCCTAAAAACTCCATAAAAGACCAAAAAATTCATAAACCATACCTTTCTGCTAACTCATGCTTCCAAAAAATTGATACTTAGGGTGGAATTTCTGTAATCAGTGACATACTAATTATAACTTAGCATTTCAGAAGACCTCACCTAAACATAGGAGATAAGCAGAAGTATTCTTGCCAAGAGAACCATTAGCTTTTCCATACAGCCTAGCAAACTGTTAAAACCAAGTGAATCACTCTTCTTTGCAAGTTTCCATCTCAAAGTTTTCTATAAAACTTTTTCCCATAAGAATCTTTGATAGTGTTGGTGGTGGACCATAGTTCTCATAAAAATCCACCTGGCGACTCCACTAGTCCATCCTTTTTGTTTTGACCATCCTTCACATTAGTAAAACCCTAGAGAGGCCATCCATCTGAAACAATCCAAAATACCATCCTCTCTAAACTCTAGACGCGAAATCTGGCTTCACGAAGAATCAACACCAGATCTCATCTAGACCCAATTCCCCTATCATAGTAGATGACCCAGAGAAGATTCTATGGCAAGTTTCCGAAACTGGAAATTTAGCTACCAATAATTCCATCCGTAAAGCAAGATCAGTACCTGAACATCTCACAGCCTTGCAGGATTCCCCCTTTGACTTAAAATCAACAAAAACCCTTTTTAGAAGCAAGTCACAAAGTAAGATATACTTTGACGATCTTGAGCCCCTAGATCTGCCACAGTGTCCTAGTAGAGAAGCCTCACCTACTACACCTTCCGACTTTTAGCTTCTCCATCACTTTGGCTCCTACCATCCCAGATCTGCTCAAAATCAGATCACTAGTCCAAGTACATCTGCCACACCTATCCAAACCACTACTATTCAAACCACCTCAGCTCATCCCACAAGCCCTCATTTTTTACATAAATCATTAGCTCCCGTCATGGCAGCCTAGTACGCACCTTTGGTGTTGCCACAGCCTTTGGCTCCCTTACAAAATGACTATCAATCCAAAATCCTGCACTTTACCAGAGTTGAGACAACCAAAACTCAACAACATGTAGATGCGTTTGAATACATGGAAATAGAAGACGAGACCATCAGAATGAGGATGTTCACCCAAAGCCTGGAAGAAGAACCCAAAAAATGGTTTAAGAGCTTAACTCCAAACATCATCCAAAATCTCCCAGAACTCTACCAAACCTTCATAAACAAGTGGGAAATCTGAAAGAACCCCATTCAAATCCTGTCAGAGTATAACAATCTAAAACGGGAAAATGGGGAAAGTGTCCAGGGATACTGCACTAGGTTCAACAGTGTGTAGAACTCCCTCCCACCTCACTTCAAACCCCCACTTGGCTCAGCCTTGGAAAAATTCCCTGAGGGCTTTGACCCGGACATGACTTATCAACTAAGAGACAAGGACCCCCCTACCTTAGAGGAAATGAAAAAAGTGGCTATAAATGCAGAAGCCAACTTAGCCGAAAAAAGAGCTAGGATAAGAGCAGAAAAGGGAGTCACCTACAATGATGAATTTTCCCCTTCGGTATTTTCCTTAGATCCTAGAATAGATGGCCTGGTCAAATCCATGACAAAGATGTGGGAAAAAATGAGTGAAAAAGCACCTCTTAAGGACAACCAGCCAAACCCTCAAAACCGAAACCAAAACTTTAGAAGAGACCAGTCTCAAAATAAACCAAGGGGAAAGGACCAACAAATCAGGCCATCCTTCAGTGAGAATTATGTTGATGAGGATGATAAGGATACTGAACCCATTGATGAAAATCATTTTAACCTCATAGGTTCTGATAACGAGAGTGAGGTTTACCTCATAGCAGAAGAGCAAGAGTTCTTCTCTCCGAATCAGGACGAAACCAACTATGAAGATCCCGAAGATCCTGCCATAGATTTTCATAATGCCATCATAGAAGCTCACAGACAGTATGACCTTAGAAGCAGAAAAAACTGAGACAACCCCAAGAAAGGTAGCCCTGACACTGCTAAAACCCCTGATACCATCCTTAAAAAAGCAGTGGATAGCAACAAAATCATGGTCAAGAAAACTGACCAAAACAAAGATAAAGCTATTCAAACAAGTCTTGGCTCAGATGCTCCTAGCACCTCCACAAAGACTCCCGAGGTGGCTGTGTCAAACAAAGTCCCGAACCAGAGTCAGAAAATTAAGAACATAGAGAAAGTCATGTCCGAAAAAGCTGAAACAAATCTATCCAAACTACAAACTCCTTTTAGTTTCAAAGGGAAAATTTCCAAAATAAAAATAACCATACCCATTACTGAGCTAATAACTGTACATAGGTATAGATCCCAAATCTTCAAAATTTTTGATGTAGGAAATGAGGTAGATACTTTAAATCTAACTGATGACAAACCCGAGCTCTTGTTCGGCCCCAAAATAGAAGGTGAATACCAAGAAGGAACTGTCTCTCCTTTCTATGTAAGCTTGAATATACAGGACAAAATATTACATAATTCCATGTTAGATTCGGGTGCTTCCCATAACCTCATGCCTAAAGAAATCATGGAAAACCTGGGTTTAGAGGTAACTCAACCATACAAAGACCTGTACTCTTTTGATTCAAGTCGGGTCAAATGCTTAGGGCTAATAAAGAACCTATGTTTTGCTTTGACACAACTACATGCAAAAAACTTAGTCATGGACGTAGTAGTGGCCGATATTCCTCCTAACTATGGAATGCTACTATCGAGGGCGTGGGCTGCCAAAATACAAGGTAACCTTCAAATGGACATGTCATTCTCTACCATCCCAGTTTTAAACCAAACTAGAAGATTATACCAAGAGACTCATATGAAATACATGGTTAGCAACCAGGATAAGCCAAACAACACTCCCATCTATTCCATTCATTCCAATTTAGATTATTTTATCTTATACAATGAAAGTGATGTAAATGAGCAGATAAAAGAAAATGAAGACAATTTCAAACCATAAAAACCATATTTCCCACTACTAAATGAAGAAACTGATGATCAAAGCCCCAAGAAACCTGAAAAATAGCTTAGTATAGTGTATGAAAAAGAAGCTCTTTGGAGTATAAGCTTTGACAATTCTTATGGAAAAACCGGTTTGGGGGCCACCATCTGGATACACCATACTAATGAAGGTCATTATTTCAGATTAGAATTCTAATGTACTAATAACATTGTGGAATATGAGGCCCTTCTCCTTGGTCTTCACATACTTAAAGACTTAGGCGCCAAGAAAATATCAGCCCAGGGAGATTCAGAACTTGTAATTAGGCAAATCAAAGGTGAATATTCGGAAAAAAACCCAAGACTAAGAGAATACAGAAATGCAGCTTTATACATCCTCAAAACCTTCAAAAAATATGAACTCACTTATATTCCTAGGGCTCAAAATAGCCTAACAAATGAGCTCGCCTTCGCTGCAAGCAATGGCCAAATACCATGTCTAAGCGAGCAATACAGTATTCAGGTCAAACATCACCCTACAGTACCAGATAATATTAACCATTGGAAAATATTCAAGGATGACGATCAAATTGATGATTTCTTACAATCTAAGAATGAATTTGAAGTAACCAAAACAGACTTAGAAAATGAAGAAAAGAAACCTGGCAAAAATCAAGATCAAGAGCCAAATTTACCTTCTTAGACAGATGTAAACTTGGTAAATCATTCATATGAAACTGAGATGGGAGAGGACATAGACCAAAGGCAACTTGAAGTCCTACACTGTGAAAATGACACCATACCCAGAGGGCTTGCGCCTTTAGAAGAATTGTTTGATTTTAACGATGTGGCCAAAAAACCTAAAATGGAATCTACCGAGGTTGAAATAGAAGAATATAACATAGGAAGCCCGGAAGAACCAAGAAAGATCAAACTATCCAAAACCCTCCCTCCTCACATAAAGTAGAAATACATCAAGTTGTTTAAAGAATTTAAAGATGTGTTTGCATGGGGATACCAAGATTTGAAATCATATGACACCAGCATCATCCAACATAAGATTCCCCTTAAAGAAAACCAGAAACCTTTCAAACATAAGTTAAGAAGAATAAACCCATTCTTACTACCGTTGGTTGAAAAGGAAATCAAAAAGATGTATGACGCTGGGATAGTAGTATCCCTCAGGTACTCTGAGTGGGTCTCAAATCTAGTGTCAGTTAGGAAAAACACTGGTGAAATTAGACTCTGTATCGATTTCCGAAATCTAAATAGAGCCTGTTTAAAGGACAACTATCCACTACCCAAAATGGACCACCTACTTTAAAAGGTAGTAGGTGCTAAAAGGATCTCATTACTTGATGGTTTTTCTGGTTATAACCAAGTGCTGGTTTACCCCACTGATCAACACAAAACAGCTTTCACCACACCTTGGGGCACTTTTATGTACGTCAAAATGCCCTTTAGATTGATGAATGTTGGTGCCACATTCCAAAGAGCCATGGACATAGCCTTCTCAGAAGACATAGGTTATTTCATAGTCATATATCTTGACGATATTACGGTATATTCCAAATCAGATGAAGAACACCTGGTGCACTTAAGAAAGGTTTTTAACAAATTTAGAAAATATGGTTTATCCCTAAACCCCAAGAAAACACTTTTCGGTCTAGAAGAAGGAAAACTCCTAGGTCACATCATTTCGGAAGAGGGAATAAAAATAGACCCCCAGAGAATCGAAGGCATATTACAAATAAGTCACCCCAGAAACATAAAAAATCTACGATCCTTTATCAGAAAGATTAATTTCTTGAGAAGATTCATCCTAAATCTTGCCGAACTTCTGAGAGATATCACAAATATGTTGAAAAAAGAGGTCAGGGTTAAATGGACTACGGAAGCGAAAAAATCTTTTGAAATGGTTAAAAATTCCCTAACTGAAACACCAATATTGATAATTCCTCATTTCACCAAAGACTTTTACATTTTTTCATTTGCCTCAGAACACATAATAGTTGTTGTGTTGTTACAAAAAAACGCAACAGTGTAGGAGCAACCCATTGCCTTTTTCAGAAAATCCCTGAGAGATGTTCCCTTGAAATATAACATCATGGAAAAACAATCATTCGCATTGTTAAAAGCACTAAAATATTTCTGAGTTTACATCTTACATTCTCATGTCATCGCTTTTGTACCTAATACCGTCTTTAAAGACATATTAAACCAAGATCCCGATGTTAAAAGGGGAAAATGGATCGCTATCATCTTAGAATATGACTTAGAAATCCGACCTACCAAACTAGTTAAAGGGAAAGGACTTGCAAGACTAATGGCTGAAACCAACCTCCAAGCTTTAGATATAAATTTTGTTGATGCCTTAGAAGAACAGGAAGAATGCACAACCCCTCATGTTGAAAAAGTGTTTTTAAATTCACCTTGGTATGCAGATATTCTTTATGTATTATTTTATCTAAATGCTCCTCCAACTTTATCAAAGACAAAAGAAAGATTTCTTAAACAAAAGTCTTTAAAGTTTTGCATTATAGATGCATTTCTATATTGGAAAAATCCCACTGGTATGCTGCTTAAAACTTTTTCTTGAGTCTGATGCAAAGAAAATTATGCACGAAATGCATGAAGGAGAATGTGGAGGCCATCTCTACTGGAAAACTACAGCGAACAAAATCCTTAGAACCGATTATTATTGGCCTACCTTATTTCCTGACACTCACAAGCTAGTTATGACATGCCATAAGTGTCAATTTTTTTATGGCAAGAAAAAGCTTTTACCTTTGCCCTTACACCCCATCATAGTCGAAGGACCCTTCCAGCAATGGGGTCTAGATTTTATTGGGGAAATTAACCCTTCCTCATCCGCTCAACATAAATGGATCCTTATAGCCACTGATTACTTTACCAAATGGATAGAAGCCATACCTTCCAGGAATGCCACCGATTCAATCATCATCAAGTTCCTAGAAAACAATATCCTATCTAGATTTGGTTGTCCTAGAAATATCATTACAGATAACGTCGCTGCCTTCTCCTCCAAAAGAATGGTTGAATTCTATTACAAATATCACAGTTCATTAGGACATTCCACGGCTTATTACCCTCAAAGTAATGGTTTAGCCGAGTCCTCTAACAAAAGCCTAGTCAACATCATAAAAAAACTTCTTGAACAAAATCAAAAGGCATGGCATGGAAAACTAGTACACGCACTATGGGCTGATAGACTAACCACAAAAAAATCCATAGGTATGTCTCCTTACCAACTATTTTATGGCATAGATTCCATTTTCCCAACATCTTTATGGGTTCTAGTAATGAATCTATTGCAGTAAGTTCAAATAGAAGAAAATGACATGCAAAGGAGGGTAAATCAGACTATCCATTTACAGCAAACAAGAGAAGAAGTTTACCAAAAGGCTCAGTTAGCGCAAGACAAAATAAAATAGATTTTTGACAGAAGGACCAAGGAAAATGATTTTCAGATTTGGGACAAAGTGTTAAAATGGGATTCTAGAAGAGAATACAAAGGTAAACATGGCAAGTTTGAAAATTTATGGAAAGGGCCTTTCATCATCAGCTCAGTTAGTGGAAACAATGCATTTTTCCTACAAGAACTTGATGGGACTGAAACTTTTGGAGGTCCTGTGAATGGCAGGACATTAAAGCATTATTTTTGTCAAGAGCTCCAATTTTAAAACATTTTCAATTGTTGTATACCATTGTTTGAAAAATAGATATAAACAGAAAATTCAAAAAAAATAGAAAAATAGAAAAAGAGGGCAATTTGAAAAATAGAAAGAAGGCCCCATGTTCAAAAAACAGTCATTCAGAAAGCGCGCAAGTCTAAATGCCGCTACTAGTGCTCAAATGTCTTGTTCAGTTATCTAGCCTAATCATAGCTGAACATTTTTTAAATTTATTTGATGATAAGTTAGTGAGTGGAAAAGATGGTCAACATTGTGTAAGCTTGATTTATCAAAGAGAATAGATTAGGAAAAGATAATGGTTCCACATGCTCAAAACAGAACCAAAGAGGGAAGCGGGGATGAAAAACAAATTGTGCATCCTAGCCCCATTTTTCTAGATTTCATTTTTTGCAAAATAATATTTGTGTGCAGCTTGTCTTTCGTGCCGCAAGTACATGACAAATCAGACTGTCTAACCTTGATTTGATCATTTTTAAATTTCATGTTTTATATTAGAGAACAAAATCCTATCAAACAGCTTAACCTTGATAGTTGATCTAGCATAGGTAGAGTAATGAAGGAGATCATCAGCTTAATCTGAACTCTCGGCAGATATAATTATAGAACTAGATAGGTTCATTTTTCAAAAAAATATATATATTGTCAAAGGGTTGCTAGTCCAAATGCACCCAAAGGAAGAAAAAATGTTAGGAAAGATAGTGGGGTAGGTGGAAATATCATTAATGCTAATCATGCTGTCAATTTTCAAAAATAGCATCAAGGAAGAATGAAATTTGCGCCAACGGATCAGGCACTGGTCTTCATAAACCAAAGATCTACAATTCTGGACACCTCCTGAAAAGGAGCTACCCTCCCCAAATGGAGCCACTGTTAGTCATCAGTATTTTTCACCTGTTGTTGATGACTAGATTCCTACCTGAGTTTTCTAGCAGCTGATCTCAAAAATTTGTCAAAATTGCTAGCTTGAAAACACCCATAAACATTTTTTCCCTCCTACCTTTCCAATCAGCCCATGACGAGACAAAACCTCATTATCAAGCCCTATCTAGCCTCAGCCCTACTAGCTTGTCCATCAGCTCTAAAGAAAACAATCCAAATCTGTCCAAGAAGTCTCCCCTCAGTTAGGTAGTGGCGCTTTAGGAATTTCTCCCTTGGCAAACTATCCTAAAGCCAAAGAACCTCTATCTACTATAGACCAGTCATAACAGACCTTCCTATTCTGCAAATAAAGTTGGTTACACCCTTAAGTCGTGCCACTAACAAGCCCTGAAGTCTCAGCAATGCATATGCGATAGGTCAAACTGATATTAGGTGGTCTTACAGTGTTTAAATGGATATTTCAAGAGTAGAAGTGTACTAGTATTCCAGAAGATAGTATTAAACTCAAGGGATGCAGCCACAGGGTAGAGAGTTGTTTCATTAAGCTCCTGCAATCACAGTCAAAGGTTAGTAAATTATGAATGACAAGAAGTGCTTTGCAAATACTAGCCAAACTGCTTGTGATGTCTAAAGAGGCACAAAGGTATTTGATAAGAAGAATTACATGTCTCAGAGAAGTGCCAATCTTGACTTATTATCAATTTTTCATCTTCATTTGCTCAAGCATGAAAAGGCAGTGAAAGGAAAAATAACACTGTTAAAAGCTGATGAAATGGCATCACTAAGAAAACCTCCTCCATACACGAGCAGAGGGTTGAAGACTGAGAAAAGCTCCTTCATTTTACAAGCAGAGGGTTGAAGACTGAGAAGGCCTCCTTCATCTATAAGCAGAGGGCCATGGATAAAGTTTGATTTTAAGTTTTTCACTAACTGTAAAGGAAAACTTTAGGTACAGTGGGACGGCAGATGAGGGTTTCTGAATAAAAAAATGGTGGTAAAAGTAGAGGCAAAGCAGTAGTGATTTTAAAATTTGTTTACATAAGTTTCACTGTTATTAAAATACAATGTGAAGCTACTGGGCTGATTATCAATGAAGAAATATTGTTAAGCAAATGGCTAATGAAGTAAAACATTCTTGGTCTTAAGCCGACTTCTGCTATCCAATACAAAGAAAACCACTATCAGTATGTTCATCAAACATTCTTCATTTGGTTGAGACAGAGGTTGAAAAGAAACCAGGCATTTGTCAAAAATAGGCCTCCTTCATAAACAAAGTAAAGGGCTCACCATTGTTTGAGGATGAAAAGAAATTATTGCATGTGGCAAATATTTCAAAAGGGACTGCTCTCAAAAAGGGTGAAATGAATGAAAATTCATTTTTCTTGCAAACCTCCTTCACAGAAGAACAAAGGGACAGCCTTCCCATGTTCACATTTCAACTTCAGTTCATCATCCCCTGTTTTATCTCCATAAAAGTTGAAGACTCATTACTTTAGCAATCCATGGTTAGTCAGTTGCCTTGATGATGGAAGCTATTTATAGCAGAGTTTTTCATTTACAAATTCAGGTGAGGTTCTTCACCCACAGTCAAGAGAAGTGCTCAAAGCAACACCTGCTAGCTCAATCAGTTTCACAATGGGCATGATTACCTTCAAAACAACAGGAGCAGAAACTGTCAGTTTAAGTTTTAAAAGGGTGAGCTACCTCCTTACAAAAATGTCAAGGAAAACCTCACATATCACAATGTGTCTTTCAACAGGTTTTCTTTTTCAATGAGGAAAACATTGAGTGATGTTGATATTCAAAAAGGTTTTGCTCTTCCTATTCATAAATATCTTTTTCAAACTTGTCAAAAGTGACAAAGAGGTAACCTAAGCTATGTTTTCTAAAGGGGACTTCGCAAATGAACAACACAAAGACAAGAGGTGGAAAAAGGATATGGCAAGTGTTTCAATTTCAAGAGCAACACTAGAAGAAATTAAACATAATGTTGTCACAAACAAAGGACTCTTGAGACATATGAAGATACTTAGTTGTTGCTTATAAGTGCAGGAGAAGCCTTTAAAAGATTTTATTTTTGATGAGCATATGTTGCCAAACCCAGGAAATTTCAGCTAAGTTTTTCCCCCAGTAAAAAAGGCAGTATCATTCAAAAGGCACATCTACATTCATTCACATGGTTCGGAGCAGAATTTCCTTCTCCAGTACCGATATCAAAAAGGAAACAATTTTTCATTCCTTAGTGAGAAAAAGTGGAAAGTTTTTTATTCTTAAAAAGGCTGCTTTACTTCAAAAAAGGTCATGCCTGTAAAAGAAGTGGCTCTTGCCACTATGTCATTTATTTGAGAAAAAAAGAGTCTCGATTATGTTTTAAAAGGACATGAGCTTCACATTTTTTTTAAACCAATACCATTTTCAAAGAAGCCTTCAAAACCCTCACAAAGCAAACTCAAGGGTAATTGACTTGTTCGCTTTCAAAAAGAGTTAAAGACCATTGCCAAAATCTATTTTGCAATTCAAAGCATGAGCAACACTCCCCTAGGCTGCTCCCTAACCGAAACAAGGAATTCTTGAGCAAAAATTATAGAGTTTGAAGCTTTTAGACTGCGCGGCACGCCTGGAAGAGAGTGTGGCACGTTCAAGAGCGATTTTACAAAGGAGTTGCACTACTGCGTGGCGCGCCTGTAGGCGCCGGTCACGACTACCCGAAGGCCGACCCGACACCCCTATTGTTGCGCAGTGCTTACCCTTTTGAACGTGCCACGCCTATTGAGCGATCAAAACATCTGCAAAAGCATATTTGAAGCTGCCAAATCCTCAAGGAAAGCCCGTAAAAGTTTGCAAGGTACTCTTCATTTGCTCCTTGCTAGTTTTTGAAAATTTGAAGGGGGTGACAGAGTGTTTTTCTCTAAGGGAGAAAGAGTGATAAGGAGGGTTGAGTGTTCTATTTAAAATCCAAGATTTGTTGTGGCTATGATCGCCCAAGAATAACATAGTGAAAGTGGTGTGTTTTATATTGGTGTCAAAAGGCCTAAACTACCCTCAAAACAATGCTAAACCATAACACTACCTGCAAGTCAAAACAAACACAGTATTAGAGGTTATGTCAAATTTTTGAAGGTGTCCTAACTGTGATAGGACAAAGCTAACCTCTGTCAGCAAAATGTAATGGTGAAAACAGTGTTAGAAGGTGAAGCAATGTTTGTAAGAAAAGCACAGTGATTGTAAGGTGACACATAATAAGCCTATTTTAAAAAACAACAATGATCAAGTCTGAAATACTTTATCACTTTCAAAATTCCTCTCTGTGTGGTTAGAAGCAAAACCATTGGTGCCTTTTTTGATCCATGAAACAAAATATGGTGAGTGAAGTTGTTAAATCAATTTTAAAGTGTTCTTGTCTACCTATGCATGCGAAACAGTGAATTACAAGAGGAGTGTTTTTTAATTGGGAGGGGTGTTTTTTTTTCTACAAAGATGTCTTGCTTACACCAAAACACAAAAGAGCTTTGTGACCTTACCCATACACAGTAATCATTTGACTGTGTGTACCTTTTTATTTGATAACTATTTGTTGATTGACATACAAAGGAAGACAAACAGTGATTTGTAAGGAACAGGAGGTTGGTGTTAAAGAACCATTTCACACAGCATTTGAAGCAATTTTCCTTGGTCAAACAGTGACTAACAAAGAGGACAGAGTTGTGTGCTTGAGAAAACATTCTGAAGGCCATTTGAGGCAGCTTGGTGTTGCAAAGAGCATTCAAAACAAGATGTCTCCCAAGAAAGGTAGTAGGAGTGGCTTGCATAAGAGATTTGAGCCTATTTCCACTGAAGAAGTGAATGCCCACCCATCAGTCTTGTTCAATTTCCATGAGGTTGGGTGTTTAGATTTTTTTCAAAGAGTGCAAGAGGTGAAGAGATTTTCCCCTTAGGACACATCTTTGCGCTTTGAGGTTTCAAGACAAGCATTTCCAGCTGGCAGGCCTAGATTTCAAATTCTCTCCAACGTCCATCTCTAAGGCCACTAAAATCCCTTATATTGGGGAGAAGTGGTTTAAACAAAACCACCTGGACTCAGAAGATTACAAGCCCTTTCTAAAGCCTGAGCACAGAGATTCATGACCTTCCATTTTCCCCTTCTCATATCTTTTGACTAGCTACGCCCCCCTCATGAAGATCATCATGAAATACTTCACTTGTGAGGGAATATTCTCCCAAGTCTATGCCTATCATATTCGATTTCCCATGCATTTCACAAGGGCCAAATTGCTAAATCTTCCTTTCATCTTACATAGAAGCATTGAGAAAATGGCCTCCACTATTCAGAAAAAGCCTCCTTCACAGCAAACAACACATCTTCCATGTCATCAAGCCATCAATTCGCTCCCAGCTTGAGAAGAGGGGAGGTCTCTTCAGGATACTTCCATCACCCATCCATATTTCTCCTTTGTCCTTCCGGTTCATACACATCCCCTACACCTCCTACTCACCATCCTTCACCTTCTTCTAGCAGACCTATTCCCAAGAAGCTCAAGTTTACCACAGAACAAACAAAAGAGCCTAAAGAGGGAGAAGAGCATGACCATGATGAGGAAGAAGAACATGAGAAGGAAGAGGAAAGTGATGATGAGCAGTAGCAGGATGAAATAGGGCAGCAAGGGGGTGAAGAAGAAAGTGTTGATGAGCAGCATCACAGTGAGATAGAACAGCAAGGGAAAGAAGGGCATGATGATGAGCAGCATGAAGGTGCTGAACAGGGGCAGCTACAAGATGCTAAACAGGGGCAACCACAGCAATATACACAGCAGCCACAACATGATACACAACAGCCCCAGGGTGATGAATAGCAGCCTCATAAAGAAGAGGGGTAGCAGCATGAAGATGTGCAACAAAGTGAGGAGGACAACCCTCAAAAGGAAGTGCAAAAGGACAGCCAAGGCATCCATGAAGAAATCCAAGACAGTGGCAAAAATGAGGCGAAAAGTGACAAGGGTAAAGAGCCCGTGGAGCATGTGCTAGCTGTCTCTCCTATGCAAGGGGCCATGCTCTCTTCTCCGAAAGTGGCCAAGCCCCAGACGTCAAAGAAAAGTGTGCCTAGAGTTATAACTACAAATGTGACTAGGGACCTCCGAAGCAAGGGAAAATTGCCCAAGAAACCCATGGTCGAATTTCCCAAGAGGAAGAAGACTAAAAGAGCCACCCAAAGCAAAGGGAAGGACAAGGAAGAAAGCAGTCATGAACAGGAAAGGGAATTCGACATCATCCAAATCCAAAGTGATGATAGTGATAATGAAGCCTGGATCCTAGAAAATCTCTTGATCCATAGAGAAAGACAAATTGATGCCTTGAAGACTGATCTTGATAGGGCTAGGAACTTCAATCACTTTTTGCAAGTCCAAAACAAGCAGATGAGTGTCCATATGGCTGTATATGAGACACAGGCCATCGAATACAAAAAGGAGGCCTCCAAAGCACAGGTGAGATTGGAAGAACTCATGGGTGAGTTCGATGAAAGTGAATGTGAAGATCAGCCTAGGAAAAAGAGGCCAAGAACCATGGGGCTCAAAAAGGCCCTTGAGAAACAAAAAGAAGAAGAAGATGCCCTTCTCCAATCTACCCCTCTCACTGCATTGTTCGAACAAGAGATAGAAAAAAATCGGGAAGCATGGCTTGAGAGAGTTAATGATCACTTGGATAAGAAATTGGAGAAGGAAAATAGGGACTTGGACCTTCAACGGAGGATGACTGGGCATTATAAAAATCACAATCAGTTTGCCCGACGGAAGTTGAAGGCTGCTTAGGAAAAACTCAAGTAGGCTAAAGGGAAGCGTCCAGCATGAAAATTGAGGAAAGACACCTCAAGGCTCCAAATTTTTTCCTTTGCTTCACAACATGTTTCTAAAAACCCTTGAGGGTCATGCTCGCCATGTTTGGGCGAAAATCGACATGTTTTGGTTTTTTGTCATTTTTGGGTTTTTGGCCAAAACTCATGGGCATCGCCATTTCAGTTTGGAACATCATCAAAGGATGAAAATGGTATCATTGGATGAAATAATTTTAGGGGCACATACTCAGAAATTTTCAGAACAATTGAAGATCTTTTGCTCCCCCAAAATGGCGAAAAACACTTGCTTTTTCTACACTCTGCCTCGTTTATCAGCAAGGCTTATTTTTTGGAGTTTTACACACAGGCCTATTTTTGGAGGATTTCTAGTGGTCATTTGGGCAAAAAATAAAAATTTTCAGAAATTAGACACTTGGAGCTTTCCAACGAGCCATCATGAGCCTCGTTTCGACATCGGGAAGGCCTCCAAAAGTTGCCGGCAAGTCAGGGGACCTTTTGCTGATGTATTTTTTGAGTATTTTTGTAAAAATTGAACCTTTCAAAAGTGACTTTCCTTCATGTGCGTTTAGCTATTTTTGTACATGATAAGTTATGAAAAGTCAATATATTTCCCTTTTTTAGCATTTTTGAGATATTTTGTGCCTTGGGCTTTCCAAAGCCTCAAGGACAAATCGGATATTTTGGATAGGCAATGAGAGTGCAAGTTGAACTTAGAGGTTTTCCTCACTTTGACCTATATATTCCAAAGGCTTTCATTGTAAACAATGACAGACACTGATGAATAGAAGCAATATATGGTCATATAAGCTTTGGAAGAAATACTTTTCTCATGCTTTTGGATAGTTTCTTGGATGTTCTTGGATGATGAAAGAGGATTGTTGTTGGATTCCATGACTTGGTAGAATGGTATAGTGTCTCTATCTCTATTTTTGTTTCTTAGTTTTCATTCATAAATCCTTTCCATCAATGAATGCTACCTTGAAGCCTTTATCTTCCATCACATAAATAGACAACAGGTTCTTATTCAAATCAGGTACTTACAATACTTCTTGTAGATGAATGGTTTCACCTTAATTTAAGTGAAGAGTGACAATCCCTATCCCTTTCACGTGGTAGATAGCATTGTCTCCAAGTATGATCTCCAAAGTAGACTTCTTTTCAATCAAATTTGAGAGGGCATCCTTGTACCCAGTGAAGTGTCTTGAAGCTCCACTATCAATCAACCAATGATCCAAAGTATCTGGAGGAGAGGCAGTAGAGCATTTCCATATCGAGCAGTGAAAGCATTTCTCTTTCCTTAATTGTTGAACCTATTGTTCCTTTGATTCCCATTGCCTTTGTAATTGTTGTGGTTGTTGTTGTCATCATCCCTTGGGGTATCCTTCTTGTGAGGACACTCTCTAGCATAGTGGCCAAACCTGTTTCAATTGTAGCACCTTCCTTTTCTTCCTTCTTTGAATCCCTACTTGAATCCTTGACCTTGTCTCTTTGGACTAGCATTTTTCTTCCTCTTCGCATGAGTGGAGAAAGCAGTAGGTTCATTTCCATTTGAAGGCTTGTCTCTCTCCACAATCCTCGTCTCTTCTTAAGTGTGTCTAACCAATAATTCATTGAAACTAGGAATCTTGCCATTGTTGATAATGGTGGTGTTAAACACATCCCATGCTCTTGTAAGACCTCCAAGAGCGATGAGAGTGAGCTCCCTATCAGCAACAACTTCTCCAATAGATAGAAGGTCATTCTTGATTTGTGTGATCCTCATGAAGTAGGGTTGGATAAACTCCCCTTTGTCCATCTTGATGTCCTTCAACTTGTTTTTGAGAATGAGGATTTGATTTGCAATGTTTACTTTGAACATCCCAATCAACTTATCATACATCTCCTTGGATGTTCCCAAATCATAAATATAGGCAACCAAATGCTTTTGAATGGAGTCTATGATAGTTCTTTTAGCTTTGACCTCAACTTTCTTGTACTTCGTCTTTGCAACAGCAGGTGCATTTGAAAGAGGCTCCACCACTCTTCCCTGCACATAAACCATAGCATCTTTCTCTTCCAAATTCAATTCCAAAGTCATCTTCCATGCATGATAGACAGATTTTTCCTTAATATTATCCTCGGCTTTGAAGTAAGATGTTGTAACCATTGAAGCTAGACCAATATTCTTCTCCAGCAACTCTCTCTCAGTGATTTTTTTTCTCTCCCTTGCTTGGGATTTGTCTTACCTAGGCTCTAATACCATGTTAATTTTAGATAAAAATGGTATGTTATATGCTTAGCACAATTACTTCAATGTTCCTTTAGTAGCCCAATGACAATTTCCAATAGAAATCACATTAACCATTAGTCATATTGACAATAAAATTAGATAGAACATGAAACAAAATGAAAAATACAAGCCAAGATAAGAGGACACTGAATTTGGTGGATTCCATGGGAAAACCCCAATATGGGGAAAACCCTTTGATTAATTCTTCTTATTATTGTATCAAATTTTCAACAGATATAGAGAGTACAAAAGTCAAATTGACTTGCCAAATTCAAATTCAAAACAACCCTGTCAATTTTGCAGTCAAACTTCAACCCTAACTATAAAATCAAATATGGTCAACACAGCAGTCAAAATCCTCCTTTGAATCTCGGTCAAAGGAATTCAAACTCGGTCTCTAACAGTGGTCAAAGTTAACCCAACAAAGTCACAAAATATGCAATCAAACTTGGTCAACTTGAACTTAACCCTATGGTCAACACAGGTCAAATAACCCAAAAAATATTGATTTCTATCACAGTCAATACATCTTGGTCAAACAGAAATATTCCTCCAAAAATCACATTCAAACTGGTCAAACATCCCCTAGTCAACGTTGGTCAAACTTCGTCAACTCTTGAAATTTTCGGCCTTGCAATTTTTTCTAGACACATTCATCTTCCTTGTGCCACGTGTGTGAGAAAGAGAGAATGCCCAATCTTGTATGAAACAATGAGATAAAGAGAGAGAAGAATGTGTGAGTGATGATGATGCTAAATGAGGTGAGAGTTCAATTGTATTTATACAAGTCATTGAGGGTGAAGAGTCATGACCATTGGGCTTCATGAGCGTACATGATAATGTGACCGACCTAAACAATTTTCACATGTGTGGTCATGTTGAAGCCTAGAAAATCTCTGCTTCAAACATTGGGGAAAACCACCCGATCAGGACCTTAGGACAGCTCCTTTTCCGTTTGGTATGGTGGCTCCGACTGGATTTAAAGGACCAGTTTCCTTATAACTAAATGGGTTGGTGATGGGTTGATTTGGATGAGTGGAAATGAGACTAAATTGACTGAAATAAAATTATCTAATTTAAACTAAATACTGATAAAGAAATTCTAACACTAACCCGGGTAATTATATGTGAATACAACTTAAGATTGTTCCAATTTAACAATAACCATGAAAATGTATTATTATTTAAATTGAAATGTGCAGAAAAAAATAAAGATAACTTTGTTTAAGAAATTAAACAGAGTTGTATTAGCATATTGCATTCATCATTGTATACCATTTATATATACTTAATGAAAGATAATGTTTCAATTATACTCAGAAATGATATATAAAAAGAAACGTTGTGAAAATCAAATATATATAAATGATAGAAAATTTTAAAGTGAATATCATAAGACAAAAGAAATCAACAGTGAACAGATAGAAATACCTCATTCATCTTGAAGACTTTCAAATGAAATCTGATACTCTAATCCAGTAACTCTGATGCAAAATCAAATTCCAAGGTACAGAAATGCAACACTTCAAAGATAATTCTGCATAAAAATCACCAGATGTGATCCTTTTAAAAATATACTAAGCCAATGGAGTACAGAAATGTAATCTCCAAGTCAAAAAATATTAAGATCGAGGACCCTTCTCTAAATGCATGAGAAGGGTTTAAATACTACTTAGCTAAATCTAAAAATAGTCTATTACAAAAATTAAGGATTCGGTTTAATGACCTTCCTTTTCCTAGGCTAAAATACAGTAAAATTAAAACTAAATCTAACTATCTATGAACTTGATCTTTAAACTTGCAGGCATCTAGCATAGTTTTGAGAAGATGTGGTTGACCGACTTCAGAATTCAACTGTCCTGAAAAGACAGAGTCGGCAAGTGTAGGCACAATCTTCTCTGTAGAATTGATGATACAATTAAGCACACTGTGCTGACTGTGTGGCTTCACTAAGTATGTCTAGTATGAGTCCCAATTTAATCTTGTCAGCCCTTGAATTGATTTTTCTCTTTCTTCTGCCTTTTGCCTCCATTCTTTTTGCAGTTGATGTGCCTGTGGGAGATATCCTGGAACAGTTTTTGAAATCAAATTAGCTTTGTGTAAATTATCATTTACACAATCAGTAAGAGTGTTTGCCGCTGTAGCCACCTCTTCTACTACTTTCTCTGCCCTTCTGATTTGTGCATCCCCTTTACTGGAGCTTTTTGTTCTGCTATTAATTTTGCAATTTCATCTTCGATTTCGCTTCGTCATTTTCTCCTTTTCCTTTTTTTTTATATCATACTTCAGCCAAGGTAGTTTCTTCTTTATAGATCCGATCTTTCGCAGTAGTTTTTTCTCTTTGCTGAACACGCTCTTCATTTTTTCTTGCTCAGCATTAAGTGCCTTGAATTTGGTCAATGTTTCCTCATTTTGCTTTACAGTTATTTCTAGTCTCTTCAACTCCCGACTTTTCTCAAATAAGAGCTTTATGTTTCCCTGAGAGCTCCTGATCTCCAATAGCTTTTTCAATCACTTCTAAAAGCTCTATAGGGGATAATTTGGCAAACTCACATACCCTATCTTGTGGTAGAAACTGTGTCAAATTGCCCACTTCGATATTGAACTTTGTGAACAGCGTCTAAAACATTCTTTTTTGGTACTATCCGTCCGTGTTTGTTTTTCTTCAACGATTCATCTCTTTTGATCCACTTCTGTGTGCATTTTGACAGATTCGCATGTTCTCTGGAAAAATCTTCCATGAATTGCTTATTATAAGTTGCCTGAGGTTCAGGCAACTTATAAATCAGCCTTACATCTTCCGTGGTGAATGACCCGATTAGCTCTTGAGACGGAGTTCTAAATTGCCTGTCTGAAATATCGGTGCTGTCCAGCACCCATTTCACCATGTTCGTATACGGGAGAATCCTTAGCCTTGCCACTATCCTATGCAGAAATGAGCAAGCCAGTTCTTTAAGAGTTGCCTCAGACGTATTACTGGAACCTGCTGTAGCCGCAACTTGCAATACCACAGGATTTTCTTCTTCCAGCAAATTATACATTCCTTCCCATGTGGTTATACCGGCATCCTTATTGCAAGCGGTGTCTGCATACAGTGAAGCCATTTCTCTGTTTTCAGAATTCGAGCTCTTCTCCTTCTTACCCATAATGTTCTGTGAAAGCTTTGTTTAGACGTTTGCTCCTTCGTGCCTGCGTTTTACGAGTTAAATGAGAGTAATGGCATGAGAAAGGTGATGAGATTGTTTTAAATGCGAAGGCGGATGAAATATATTATTTTAACGTGAAATGACTTTCAATCAAAACAAAATCTCATTTACCATTAATTGTCAATCCATTCATTTAATCCAATCATTAAAGCGCATAACAGATATTGATATATGGGAAGATTGTCTTTGAACAACGCGCCTTTATGAATCTGCGACATTACGATCTGCAATTTGCTGCGCAATATCGCAATATCGCAATGTCGCAATATCGCATTATCGCAAAATGAAACCATCGCAATTTTGTAAATAGCGCAAAAGCGCAAATTGCGCAATAGCGCAAAAGCGCACATCGCAAATCTCGCAAAAGCGCAAAAGGTATTCGTTTAACATTTCTGTTTTTTGCGCTATGCGATCTGCGACCAATATGTTTATTGTATAGGCTTTTTGGGATCGCATTATCGCAAAATCGCAAAATCACATTTTCAGTTTTATAAAAGATATATACCATTTTGCGATGGATGCGCTATTTTGTTTAAAGAACAATTTTATTGTAATCTATCATAAACTTAAGTGTTTCTTAAGATTATTTCTAAGGGATTTCTCTAATTTTATGATAGAAATTTTTATTTGAAAAGGAAAACAAATCCTAATTAATTTTTTGGATTTTTTAACTAAGGGTCCCCATTTATTTAGTATTATTACTAATATTAAATAAAAAGGGGGGTTGTTGCTGGTCACAACAGGTCATAAATTCAAAAATGCACTTCTGCTTGTCCAAATTGGATGATATTTATAGAAATTTTGGTCCTCTCGAAAAGTGGAATTTAATGCAATCATCATCTTCATCAAATGAGTTGTCCCAAGGTGGAATTTGTCCCTAGTTTCCAATTTTAGCATCCTGACAATCCCTTTCTCAATTGATAAGACACTTCTTGCATGACAACCTTATTAATTACATATTGTGGCATGAGGTGAGGAGAAATATGAAATTTGAATCATTGGATATATGCACCTTTAGGCGTAGCAAACCAATCTGCAATATCATGTAATGACTCCTTCACTTTCTCGGTCATGTAAGGAGGATCGATCTCATATATCGTATGAAATACAAGTATGAAAAAATTCTCTACTAATCTTTCATATGCCCCTAACAACGTAAACTTTAAAATGGGAACTATAAACTGAAAACGAGAACTCTAGCAAAAAAAAACCCCAAAAAAACATGAAAAACAACCCAAAAACGAAAAGTGTGTATTCCAGGACGAGGCTTTATTTTTTTCAGGGTTAATTTGTAACATTTTTTAAAAATGGCATTAAAACCAATTTTCATGTGAAAAATAAATGGAAAACACACACAATTGTTTGTGCTAGAATACCATTTTTATTTTTCGAGTACAATTTCACCATATTTTTAGTAATGCCGTTAAATATAAAATAATGAGATTTTAAACACATTAAAATTATAATAATTTTTATACATGTCATTTAACATATAATATCATGACACTAACAATCCCTAAAATTCTAATTGTTTTCAACCATAATGTTAAAGATAAAATATATTTCACAATTTTTTACCCATAGAATTAAAAAATATTATATTTTCAACATATTTCAACCATGATATTATGAACAAATTATATGACTAAAATAGCCCAATGAAACATAAATTATTTCTCCAAGTTATTGTTGCATTTTGAATATTTTAGACAAATGAATTTATCATAATTAAAACATATAACCCAAAAAACATAAAAATAACTCATAACTTCATGTAAGATCATAGGGAAGTTAAAATATCATTTTCATTGCTCAATGAAAACATCATTTATATCAATTGTATTACACAATTATTCAAAATCACTGATATTTTCTTGCACACCATCAAAATTCACATCTTCAGATGAATGACTGGATGCAGATGAAGATGTTCCATGTTCTTCTATTTCGACAAATAGTGCCCCATCTGAGTCAACATGCATGCCCACCACTTGAGGTTTCAAAATTCTTCTAGATCTGTGACAGGGTCAGCAGACTGCCATCTCAACATTGTTTCTTCTAGTACCAACCTCTTAAGAATATCTATCGTCCTGGAGCGAAGTGTTTCTCTCTTTGTCAAATTGAAGTCATAAACAAGTATGTCAACTTCCTCCAATTTTAAGAGGTCTTTGCGGCGACAATTTATATTTGTACCCTTTCTTTTTCTCTTTCAGCCAATGTTTTTATCAACTACCATCTCTGACTTGTACACACCATTGAATGGGTGTGTGTTTGTGGCATACCAATGTACTTCAACACCTGTAACATCTTCATTTTCTGTAATCACCTTTATAACCTTGGAAACCCAGAATGGATAGCCATGTGGATCTTCATGTGCTAATATTGCGATCATGCAACCCTCCTTAATATCTTGTACCAAACCCCTATAAAGGTCTTCCATGGCTTCACGTTGTATACAAGATCTTCTGGAACCAATATACATTTCTCTTTCCTCCACCTATGTAGAATTAATAATACTTTGTGATTGTTGTGGTTCAAGAATGTTTGTTTCCTCCTGTTCATTTGAAAAATTTTATGGCCAAATAAAAGGAGTCTTCAAAAGCATGTCTTCATTTTTTGGTCTTAAAAGGATATCACTCTGATCATTGAAAAAGGACTCCCACAAAACTAAATCAACAACATCAAAGTACTCATATTTATATCTAATGGTTTTTTTAATTTCTTCCAGGCATTTAGAATAATATATATATATATATATATATATATATATATATATATCTCTTTTTCCTTTGTGCATTATGAACTTCACCAACTGATTGTAATAACAATATATTTGACGCAAATATTGGATGATCTAGAATGAACTTCAAAAATTCCAAACCTGATGATCGCGCCCATTCTGTAGTAGTGAATACTTCTTTCCCCATATAAGTGTTTTCCCAACAATTTTTTTGATATGAAATTGATGGTAGAAGCTAATGTCATTAAGTTGTTCAATCCATTTCTCCTCACCATGTGATCCAAGAATAAACCTTCGCATGTCAACAATTTCTTCTAACACATGAAAAATAGGCTCTGGCATATATGATTTCTTAATACATTCAGTTAATGAGGGCAAGCTCCCAACATTCTTCCTCCTCAATGTTACTAAAAAATGACTAAACATCTAAGAAATATGGTCATGAGTGTGCCCAACAAGAAGGAAACCAACCTTTACCTTATGAAAAATTATCAATTCAACAAGCATGTTTAGATATCCAAAAACAATCTGATTTTTAATTTCACGAAAAGTGTTGTCTAATTGTAGATACAAAATTTCAGGAAGATTACCACCCCAATGAGAAAGCACATCATGAATTATGGTTGTTTTCATATTTCCATCATTATGAATATTTGTAGTCGTGAATTAAAATCTTGGCGACATTTTCCCATTGAAGACCATACAACCGACCAAGTGAAACTAGATAAAATTTTCCTCCTGCAAATTTTTGGGCATGCGAACACAATATGGTAGAAGTGTTTTATTCTAGTCCATACCATCAATTATCAAACCCAAATATTTATTTGGATTATCATAACACTTCTTTCGATGCTTGTACAAATTTTTCCTTTCAATTGTTTGTTGTTCATGATGCTCTTAAAGGGCTTTAACAATGGAATCTACACCTAACATAAAATAAATATATTAATAAATGCATTTTCATAGTTGATCACTGTACAATTGAGAAGAATAATGTTATGAATGCTTACCTCTTTCTTCTCCTTGACACTTATCCCTTTTTTATTTTAGAGAAGCACATGTACTGCAAACCCCCATCCTTGTCTTCTTAGGAATACAAACATTGTTGAATTCTCTCCTCCATATCTGCACTAAATATTGATATGTAATAAAATGACCATTTCCTTCAACAGCTTTTGCATATTCCTTGTATAAGTTGTAGATTTCTGGTCTTGATAAATTATCTGAAATATGTATTGTATCTATATTTGGAAAACACTCTCCATGTTTTGAAAAGAAGTCTTGCAGCCATGACATTGTAGTGTTTTCTAGTGGCCCAAACTTTCGTTTACGATGAACTTCTGGATAATATGTTGGATCCCTTTCCAAATTATCTTGGATTCTTGATAGACGAAAATTTTCAATTGAATGAATCATTTTGAAATCCTTTCTACAAAGTAATAAAGACTCAATATTATAATCATAACCTACCAATGTAGATTGCATGCACCCCACTAAATATGAACTCTACATGATTTTAGTCATTGACAAATAATTATTCCTTTTCTCCAAAGAAAATTTGAAATCCATATGTTTCAAGCAATCATTTTTACAGCAATCACTTGAAATGAGCTCACTGATAGAACTTCTTCTCATGAGATATACTACTCTACCCCTTGTATAACTATAACATCTTGGATTGACACGAAAATGTCTACTCCCACTCCTAGAAATAATATTTGTTGGCAACATCTCTATCATTTCATCATTCTTTGAAGAATCATTTCCATGATCATTAGGAGGAATACTATTCTTACTATGATCATTTTCAATATAGTTAGGAAATTCACCACCAGCATTGTTTGAAAAATATTCATTACCATCTTCGGCGGCATAAAAAATTTCAATACCATCATGTGTGGTTTTGAAATACTAAATTGGAGGATATTCTTCACCATCTTTATCTTTCCCTTCATCACTATTGCTCTCATAGTCCATAGGATTAGGACTATGTGGAAATTGCGACTCTCGATTTATTGGAAATTCTTCATCTTGACCATTTTCATTGTTTCTCCCATAGTCCATATGATTATGAGTAAGTGGAAATTGAGACTCTCAATTTATTGGAAATTATTCATCCTTCCCTTCATCACTATTGCTCTCAAATTCCATAGGGTTAGGAGTAAGTGTAAAATGTGATGCTTTATTTACTAAAAAAAATTCATCCTTGCCATTCATCACTATTTCTCTCATAATCCTTAGGATTAGGAGTAAGTGGAAAATGTGACTCTCTATCCACTGAAATTTTTTCAGTCTTCCATTCATCACTATTGATTTCATAGTCCTTAGGATTAGGACTAAGTGGCAAATGTGACTCTCTATCCACTGAAATTTTTTCATCCTACCATTCATCACTATTTCTCTCATAGTCTTTAGGATTAGCTCTAAGTGGCAAATGTAACTCTCTATCCACTAAAAATTTGTTATCCGACCATTCATCAATAATTCTCTCATATTCCTTAGGATTAGGACTAAGTGGCACATGTGACTCTCTATCCATTGAAAATTTTACATACTGTCATTCATCATTATTGCTCTCAAAGACCTTAGGATTAGGACTAAATGGAAATTTTGAGTCTCTAGTTTTTGGATATCCTTCATCTTGTCGTTCATCATTGTTGCTCTCATATTCCATAGGATTAGGAATAAGTGGAAAATTTGACTCTCTATTCATTTGAAAATCTTCATCTTTCATTTTGTCACTACTTCTCTCCCTATATTCATCAATATGAATAGAGTTGTTACATGACGACAATATTGATGCTTCATAAAACAAAACTTCAATATCTAAGGAATCCATAACATTCAAACGAGAGATATTGAATGATTCAAATGATCTCTCTCCCGATGATAATATATAGGTGAAACAATGAAATTTTCCCTCCAAAATTCCCTCCAAATGTTTCGCTGAAATTTTTTACTTGAAGTATATCCCTCCAAATTTTATTTCTACAATTTATTTGAAAATTAGTTACTAGAATATTCTCTTAATATGGACCCTAATTTCGAATTAAATTCCATACACATTTTTCTTTTAATTATTTTTTTCAAACTAAAATATTTTTAATTAAATTATATAACATTTACTTTATTATAGATTTTTTAAAATATTATCATAGCTTTTATCCCACATTTAACCCGTTGAAAAGAAATTCCGTTATTTCCGCTTTATAAGAAATTTCATTGTCACTATTCCTCACATCACATCAAGATTTCTCGAGGTTTGTTTAAAAGCTAGGAATGATTGTCTAGAGAAACAAAATTCTCAATGGGAGATTCTAAATTGTTAAAATTAATGAGTCAAGTTCAAATCTCACTTGGTAAATATTTTAAACCCTTATAATTTTACTAGCTTTTAATGTTAAATTTTTTTGGTAGGCACATCCAAATAATGATAGAAAACCAAATAATTTTTTTTTTTTTATCTAAAATTAAAAAAAAAATAACATTGACATTGTGGGTGGACCCGCTTGGGGTAGCACATGGTCGTTTTGGCCCAGGTGGGCATGCTCACCGACCCCCTGGGCAAGCAAGGGGGCTGATTCTGAGAACCAGCCCCCTTACTTGCCTAGGGGGGGGGTGGGCGCGCCCATATGGGCCAGGGTACCCGTGCTAAGGGCAGATGCACCCATGGGACAATGTTTGCCTGAGCCCGAGGGTGGCCTTATGCACCCTCAGGCTTGGGCGGATGTCGCCCTATGGGCATGTCTGCCCGCAGCACGACACTATTGGGCACCATGTTGCAGGAAGATGTGGCCAGAGGGCACTTTCCGCTCGAGCTTTTGATTCTACCCTTCTTAGAGTCAGCCTCCTACCAAGCATGGGGGGTCGATTCACAGGCTTGGGAGGACGCTGCCCCGTGGGTGCGTCTGCCCGCAACATGGATGTCGTGGGCATCGTGCTGTAGGTGGACGCGCCCACAGGGTAGTGTCCACTCGAGCCCGAGGGTGCCCAAGATAGGCCCCCATGGGGCGACATCTGCCTGAGCCTGTGGGTGCCCAAGGCAAGGCCCCATGGTAGCCGTGATGTAGGCAGATGTGCCCACGGAGCAGTGTCCACCCGAGCTTTGGAGTCAACCCCCTACCTGGCAGGAGGTCAATTCTGAGAATCATCCCCCTATCTCGATCCTAGGAGGGGTCAATTCCCATAATCGGGACCCCTCCTAGAATTGGGACAGGGGAGCCGACTCAAAATCTCTGGTGGACGTCACCTCGTGGGTGCGTTTTCCCACAGCATGGCCATCATGGGGGCCTGCCTTTGGCGCCTATAGCATGGCACCCATGACATCCATGTTGTGGGTGAATGCACCCACGAAGCGATGTCCACCCGAACCTGAGGGCGCCCAAGGTAGGCCCTCAGGCTCGGGTGGACGCTGCCCCATGGGCTCATCCGCCCAAGCCCGACGGCGCCTGTTGTCGCTCCTAGAGACAGCCTAGATTTGTGATAGACCAGTGCCTAGGACATCTTATCATAGCAAGGAGCATATGGTATAACAGAGGAGGTTATCGATGTAAAACTCTCATGCTATCACTTGTAAACAAGGAACTAACTTGAATGGGACCAAGACTCTCAGAAACTGAACACAGGAGAAGAGATATTGCAGAGGCAAGATGAAAAATTCCAATACAAAAGCATCAGACAATTCAGAGACAAATTACTGTAAAGAAGGCCGATTCAAGTAATATGTCATAGAAATAAATAATCAGAAGGTGAATTTAATGAATGAAATATTGAGGAGATATTAGTTAACCTTGAGCTGATATCCAGATACACAATACCACCATGCATGGGCTTACCAATCTAAGAATCCATACATAACAATATCGTTTTAAAAACACCCTCCCAAAGAAACTAATATAGCAGAAACATGGTTTAGATTACTAATGGAACAGAATATCATGCATGAGCCATATTTAAAGTGCTTGACTAATCCAAGTATGGGTATCAACTAGGATAAATCCATACTGAAAACTAGTGAGCCACTCGCATTCCAAAACATGATACAAGAGAGATGGGCGAAATGAAATGATCTATTTAAATAACACATAAGAAAAAGTTACAGACTGTGAAATACCAAAGACCAGAATCCTCTTTAACAGATGGAACTCCTCCTCACTGAGACCCTATGGGCTCTGAACCTTCATACAAGATTTCTACAAAATGTATACAAAAAACCTTTTGACTGCATAATTTTCTGATAAAATCTGGAACCCTCAATAATCTGTTCTTCGGGGGTTTTATAGAGAAAAAGAAAACTTAATAAATGAAGTAGGTGATGAACCATCAATTTTCTCCATAAATAAGAGATGGCGGAAACGTGCATGCCCATACTGCTCAATGACTTTGTGGTGCTGTACGTTCTTTGTAGCCTGCTTTCTTAAATAAATGCACTGGGTGAAAGTCTCTTCAGGGACACGGTATAGAGATAAAACCATATGAACATTCTGTCCTCTTCTGAAAGAAAATCCTGCTGAAATGAAACCTGAAGGGTATTGTTTCTTGTGCATGGTACCCTCTGTCTTCTAACCTTGAATTAAGGCCTAAAACCTGCAATGCTAATCGTCGAATTCCTCTGATTTCCCACTGATACTCTCCCTGCTTCTTTAATGAAATTTGTGTCGTAAGAGCTTCCTAAGCCCTGCTCCATAAATGTAACTATTAGAAGATAGTCCTTTTCTGTGTCCTCTGCTTTTGTAATGGAGGCTGTGAATTATGGCAACTTTCCACCGATGTAACCCTGCAAAATCCGCAAACTCACTAAAGAAAACCATGAATGGGAAGATGAACACAGTGGGGATAATGATGAGACATCGTGGCATGGTGGAGAGGTCGTGAAATGCAGGACAATGATAGGAAATGCAGCGTGACGGTGGGAGGTGGCAATGGAGAGGGTTGGCGGAGCATAGCAGATGAGAAACTTTGAATCTGACCTTTAGAATGATATATAAGGAAGGCGAAAGAGAATGCGTTGAATGGCACGTGGAATGGTGACGCGGAGGAGGACCGGGTCAATGGCATGGCATGGGTTATATGAGGGTTGTCCAATCTTGGAAGAGATTGACGATGGAGGACGCGTAGGAGGGTGACGGATAGTGGGCCAGGGGTTGAATATGTTGTTATTAAATGTCGTGTAGCTTCGAAGAGAGAAAACCATTGGATGAAGGCCCCCAGATCGGATGGTTGTCATGAATATCGCGTCGTGACTTTGATCGAACAATAATGCGCAATGGAGAGCGGTTTTGGAGCCGTACGCGGAGACACGCGGCGAGCGATGTATGGAATCGCTCTGATTTGAGGAATACCGCCTGCCGCTTGAAAGGTGGTGCGATATAAACCACTAGTTTTTGCAATGGGAGCGGGCGTGGGGACCACCAAGACAGGCAGGCTGCGGGCCATTTATTTCACCGTTTGATCAGAGGGTAGTCAGGCGGGGTATGGGCGTGACAGAGGTGAAAAAACGTCGTCCGATCTGTATGGATCGGCGGCTTAGAATGCACCCGATATACATTTGATAAGCGCCTTTTGGTCTGGCGCATGGTCTGGCACCTGGTTCATGCGGAGGGAAAGACAGAGGGGCTAGGGCCGGAGGGGCTAAGGCCTAATATATTTTCAAATGTGGGTTTATGGCCTTTTATGCAATTTTAAGACTAGGGAGAAAGAAACAATAAGCGGAAAATGGATTTTTAGGCCAAACAGAGGGGTTTCGAATTGTTTAAGCGAGATTACTGGTCAGAATTTTGACAGAATGCTGACATGGTCAACATTGGCTCCACCTGGGGATGGCACGTTCATCCCTGGACGTGTCGAGAACTTCGTAGACCGCCTGATCATCTTTTATGAAAACTCTGTTCTTTATCACTTCCACTTTTCATTTCATGATTCATCATAGCACCCACGTTATTCAAACAAAGATGAAACCAAAACTAATATACAATATGATACATCAGGCTCTCTCGGCCTGCATCAGAATTGGGAGTAGGATTTAACAATATGACCATTTACAGGGGCGTCAAGCAAGTCTCCCTGTAAATTCTCCAGCTTGAAAGTGTTATTACCTCCCTGTTCCACAATTTTGAAGGGGCCGAACCAAAGTGGATCGAATTTACCATGTTTTCCTTTTTCATCCCTCCGGATGTCCCATCTGAGCACTAGATCACCAATTTGCAGATTCTGGTCCTTAGCATGCTGATCAAAAAGGTATTTCATCTTCTCCTGATACTCTGTTAGCCTTTGATTTACCTGATTACGTGTTTCTTCCAATTCCACCAGCTGATTTATTCGCCTGGTCATATCATCAGGCTCTTCCTAACTTTCCTGCGTGAATCGAGCTACTGGTAGGGCTAATTGAATAGGAAATACTGCTACCCTCCCATATACCAATTCATATGGGGATTTTCCAGTTGCTCTCTTGCTGGTAATTCTATTGGCCCACAGAGAAAATTTTAACTGGGAATCCCAATTTTTCTGGTTTTCATTTATACTCTTCTTCAATGCCCTTACCAGGGTTTTATTGGAAGACTCTGCCAAGCCATTTTCCTGTGGATAATAAGCTGTAGAGTGACTTAGTGTGATACTATATTGCTGGAAGAAACTCACAAATTTCACAGACTTGAAAGCCTGTGCATTATCAGTCACTATTCTGGCAGGACAACCAAACCTGGATATGATGTTTTCCTCCATGAACTTTATGATCACAGTATCTGTGGTGTTCCTTGCGGGTATGGCTTCCACCCATTTTGTGAAATAATCAGTGGCAGTTAATATCTATTTATGCTGAACACTCGATGGAGGATGTATTTCACCTATAAAATCTATTCCCCATTGTCGAAATGGTTCATCCACATGCACAGGAATCATAGGCAGAGGTGCCAACTTCTGCCTTTCAGCAAATTTCTGACACTTTTCACATGCTCTAATCCTGGCAAAAACATCTCCAAAAATCTTGGGCCAATAAAAACCAGCCTTCAGGATTTTGTGAGCAGTGGCCCTCCAGCTGTAGTGACCCCCACAGATTCCTTCATGAAATTCTGCTATAATACTCTCTAACTCATCCTCTGTGAGACACAGGAGTAAGATGCCTGAGGGGTCTCGCCAGTATAGCCGGCCATTGGCGACTATATACTTCTGTGATTTTAATCTAAGTGTTCTGTACTTAGCTTTATCACAGCTTGGTGGGCTGCTGAGTGTGAGGAGATATTCTACTATCTCTTTGTACCACTGACTGGTGAGGTACTTTATATGTGTTTCTGGAGTAGCTACTCCAATTCCCTGTCGTTCTTCTTTCTCTTCAGATTCCTCGCCTGTTATAATGGACAAATCTATGCCCAGAGCTTGATAGTTTGATTCATATAACATTTTAGCAAGCCCCTATCCCTTGATCAGTCTAGTAGGGTGGATGTCTAAGTCATACTCCTGTATCTTGGCAATCCACTTCCCCCTTTTTCCTTCACTATCCCCTTGAATAAGAATATCCTTTACAGTAGCTGCAGAAACAAATGCAGTGATATGGGACTGTAAGATATATACGCGGAATGCTTTGAGGGATTTTACTAGGGCGTACGCTTGCTTTTCCAACATATTTTACTTTAATTCTGCATCACGGAGCACCTAACTGAAGAAAGTTATGGGCTTCTCGTACCCTTCCTCATTTTTCTGCAATAAAACTCCTGCTATTGTATGAGGTGACGCAAAAGAAAATATCATGAAGGGTTTGTCATAATCTGGTCCAGATAGCACAGGGGCTTCTGCAAAAGAATTTTTTATTCTAGTAAATTCCTCTCATGATTCCTGGGACCATTTAACTTCATTATCCTTCTTCAGCATGTCAGTTATATGTCTAACTATTTCAGCATAGCTAGGAATAAACCTTCTCAGGAAATTGATGTGCCCTAGGAATACTTGTACCTCTTTCTTATTTCTGGGAAAAGAAATACCATTTATAACCTCTACCCTCTTAGGATCTATCTTCACCCCATCTTTAGTCACAATGTGTCCCAAAATTTTACCCTATTCTAAAGCAAATAAAGACTTTTGAGGATTAAGGGAAAGACCATACCTTCTGCATTTCTCAAAAGTTATATGCAGATGCTCAATGTGCCCAGTATCATTCTTGTAAAATATAGTGATATCATCGAGGTAGACCACCAGAAATTTATCCTGCTCCCCAGCAAAAGCAATATCCATGACCCTCTGAAAAGTGGCCCCTGCATTAATCAATCCAAAAGGCATCCTGGCATACGTAAATGTACCCCAAGGTGTGGTGAAAGCAGTCTTCTTTTGGTCCTCTGGAAGTACAGCCACTTGATTATAACCTGAGAACCCATCCATCATTAACATTCTGGAAGCTCCAACTACCCTCTGCAAGATGTGATCCATCTTAGGCAGTGGATAATTGTCCTTTAAGGATGCTCTGTTTAAATTTCTAAAATCCGCACACAGCCTTATTTCTCCATTCTTCTTCCGGACAGGGACTAGGTTTTCCACCCATTCAGAGTACCTCAATGGTACAATTATTTTGGCCTTTAACAGTTTCTTAATTTCCTTCTCAATGGAAGGAAGTAGCAGGGGATTTATTTGTCTGAGCTTCTACTTATGAGGCTTTGCATCTCCCTTCAGTGGAATTTTGTTCTGCATAATACTGATGTCAAAAGTTTTCAAGTCCTGATAGGACCATGCAAACAAATCTTTGTAAGACTGAAATAATTTCTGATATAGCTTTTTATATTCTCCAGGGATCTTCTTGGACAGTTTTACAATTTTGGGGTCAGCCTCAGTACCAAGATTTAGGTCCTCTACCTGATTTTCTTCTACCACTTTGCTTGGCTGCAGTGGGACATCATTCTTGTCAAATAATATTTCTAGAGGCACCAGCCCTTTAGGTATAATTTTTCCCTTTCACTGCAACACCTTATTACCTGCCACTTTCTCCTCCCAATTTCTCTCTGAAGTATCTTCAGACTCAACTTCTTCTTCATCGGCATCAATCTCCATATTGGATAACTCTCCCACTGTTTCCAGGAATCTCTTCATCTGTTCTTCATCTTCACATACCTACCAGTGTTTGATGTTATCTGGGATTGATGGTCGATAACGCACCTCAACTTCGTATCTTAAAAGAGGGTTCTGAGGTGGTCTAAATGTACTAGCAGCTACAGCAAGGGAATCAGCCATCCTATTCTGTTCTCGGGGCATGAACTGGATATTGAATGTCAAGAAGAAATTTTCTACCATGTCCCAAACTTCATTCCTATAAGCCCTTAGCCTAGGATGTTTGGTCTGACACTGATTCCCGACTTGTCTGACCACCAGTTCTGAATCTCCCAGAACCTTTAAGATTTGTATGTTCATATTCCTGGTCGTCTGCAATCCTAACAGAAGTGCTTCATATTCAGCCACATTATTAGTGACTTC
Organism: Pinus albicaulis; assembly: GCA_034641835.2. NCBI lineage: Eukaryota > Viridiplantae > Streptophyta > Pinopsida > Pinales > Pinaceae > Pinus > Pinus albicaulis. Next base: position 1,851,413,440 of record CM076578.1, on the reverse strand, counting down.
ATATTCTAGCTTGAAGGACAAGGGAACCCGCCTTCCTGTAGGAGAAATCAATAATATTCCAGCTCCATTACCTTCTTTTGAATTTGCTCCATCAAAATGAAGTGTCCAGATCCCTGCTTCATGGCTCTCTGCGGGCTGTTCAGTCTTGATTTGACAGAAGGATGGTTCATGAGAATAATCTTGATCTTCTTCTAGCATCAAGCATGAAAAGTCTCCTTCCTTACTGTAGACTGGTGAATTTACAAATTTGTCAGCCTTAGTCACCATCTTGACAAATCTAGTCTCCCTGTACAACCTCCTCTCTTGGCCACCAAAAACTGGGATAGTGGCATATGTTAAATCCATCTTGAGTGATCCACCGATTTTTGTTCCCCAGGACCTTGATAGCAACATACCAAAACGAGCTGGGATGTCAGCCACCATGATGTCCATTACCACACTTTTAGCTGGGATTTGGGCCAAATTAACCACCAAATCCTTGATCATCCCCAAGCATTTAACTCTTTTGGAGTCAAATGAATAAAGGTATTTGTATGGATGGGTGATTTGTAATCCTATTTGTTCCATGACTGACAGAGGTATAATATTATGGGATGCTCCAAAATCTAACAGATAATTATGTAATAGCAGGTCATGAATCACTAGAGACACATAAAAGGGAGTAGAAGCATCTAATTCCTCAACATGTGTACCAAAGACAACCATGGGTCTTTCTTCTTGAAGGTTGAGGCTATCTGGAGTGAGTGTTGCTTCTAGAGGGAGCATGAATGAGGTGAATTGGGATTGATATGCAGGTTGTTTCAAAAACTCGATCAAGACTGGGATTTTGACTTTTTCAAGTTCCTTTTATAGACTGAAAACAGGAGAAGACTTTTCTCTTACAACTTATTTTGACTCTTTATGTTCAGCTGGGGGTTTGATTTATTTTGACACAGACTTGGTATTAGAGGGACTGAATGCTTTTGAAGAGGAAGGAATTTGATCATTAGACTGCAAAGGTTTGTTTAGAGGACTCTTACCCTTGTCTGTGACTTTCTGCACTGTTGATTCCTTCTGAGCAGGTGCATCCTTCTGAAGTGGTGCTTCTTCTTCTTGGTCTTGAGTACGAGTCCTCTTTCTAGAGGATCTGAGATCATATTTTCTATTGAATTGTGCTTGCATGAAATCAGAAATTTTTTTACAATAGTAATCAATTTCTGAGTCTTCTGTGTCTCTAGCTTTTTCCTCTTCTTGTAATGAGAACTCGGTTCCATCACTATCTTGCAATGGGCATTCTACCTCATCATTATTTGAAAAAGAAAGATTTGCATCCTCTAGCTCATATGCAGCATCTTCAGTAGGGTTATCTAGTAGACCCTCCAAGTACAATGGGTGTGGTACCTGATCTTGTTGCTCCTTCCATTCTTTTTGTAATATTTGCAGGGGTGGTTTCCTATACTGAGGATTGTAACCTCTGTTTGAAACATTGTGGAAATTCTTGAAAGCTGAATTCTTGGCCTCCAATTCAAGCTTGACCACCTTTTTAATCAATTTGGTCATTTATTCCATTCTGTCTGTGTCTCTGTCCTGGTTAGAGTTAGATACATCTTCTTTGCCCCTTCTTCTGGTATCTTGTTCAGATCTTCCTTTTGATTTACTAGTGGAGGAAAAGTTTGCTTCCAACTCTAGTGCATCTGCCTGAGCATCATCCAGAGTAGCAGGCTTTCTTTCTCTGAGAGAGAAACCAAATTCTGAATCAAAGGCTACTACAAAAACAAATTTAGCAGCAGTTTGATGAGGTTTCATGTCAGCAGGAAGGCTCAAATACAATTTATTAAATCTCTTGATAAATTCTAACACCCCTTCATTATGTACTTTCTTGAGTGTATTAAACTCAGTAAGACATTGTCCATGATATTTCTTCTCCCCCAATTTTCTGAGAAAATTATCTTCCATATTATCCCAAGTGGTAATAGAACGACCTACCAAAGTCTTAAACCATTTTCGAGCTTCACCATCAAGAGATTGCACAAAAAGTCTTAAGACCACATCTAAATGTTCAACATTAAAGTTCTCTGCAAAAGAGAAGAAAGTCTCAAGATGTTTTTGAGCATCAATCTCATTTTCCCCATTGAATCTGGGCAAGATCTTTAGATAATCTTGGGGCATATCATTCAACACTTGGGGTAATGCCAGAGGAGCATATTTATTTAGCAAGAATCCTGGTACATTTTCCATTGGAGGGGGTGGAGGTAGTGCAACAGTTTGATGAGTAAGAGGAGGAGGCGGAGGTGGAAGTGGAGTATGAATAAAAATAGGGATATACTCGACTGCAACCTGAGGGGTTGAGGGGAACAAAGGTATGTTAACAGCAGACACCTCGGTGACTTCCTTGACCTCTTCGACCTCGGGAGTAGGATGAAGACTGTCTTTAAATTGGACACCTCCTCGGGGTGGACTATCTGAATAGTAATCGGTATCTCCGACAGTGGAGTCGGGAATTTGCAATTGAGAATCTTGAGAGGAGGATGACGGAAAGTCTTCTTGAGAGAATTCGGGAATCTCAGAATGGACTGATTTTATTTCCTTCCAATTTCTTCTATGTATGATCTTTTCAGGGTCAGACACTGAAGGTTTCTTTGGCTTAGATGTATCTGACCTCAGGTGTGGCTTACGAGGAGCCAGGACTGCAAATAGATTTATCAAATGAACAAATGTGGAGTCGCCAAGGTGAGGGATCTACAACTCTCAACTCTCCATACTCACCTGCTTGAAGAATGAATTAGATTTTGTCGAGGCCTAGGGATTTTAAAATTTCTCAACTTCGTTCCCCGGCAATGGCACCAGAAAGATGTTGTCGCTCCTAGAGACAGCCTAGATTTGTGATAGACCAGTGCCTAGGACATCTTATCATAGCAAGGAGCATATGGTATAACAGAGGAGGTTATCGATGTAAAGCTATCATGCTATCACTTGTAAACAAGGAACTAACTTGAATGGGACCAAGACTCTCAGAAACTGAACACGGGAGAAGAGATATTGCAGAGGCAAGATGCAAAACTCCAATACAAAAGCATCAGACAATTCAGAGACAATTTACTGTAAAGAAGGTCGATTCAAGTAATATGTCACAGAAATAAATAATCAGAAGGTGAATGTAATGAATGAAATATTGAGGAGATATTAGTTAACCTTGAGCTGATATCCAGATATACAATACTACCATGCATGGGCTTACCAATCTAAGAATCCATACATAACAATAGCATTTTAAAAACACCCTCCCAAAGAAACTAATATAGCAGAAACATGGTTTAGATGACTAATGGAACAGAATATCATGCATGAGCCATATTTAAAGCGCTTGACTAATCCAAGTATGGGTATCAACTAGGATAAATCCATACTAAAAGCTAGTGAGCCACTCGCATTCCAAAACATGATACAAGAGAGATGGGCGAAATGAAATGATCTATTTAAATAACACATAAGAAAAAGTTACATACTGTGAAATACCAAAGACAAAAATCCTCTTTAACAGATGGAACTCCTCCTCACTGAGACCCTATGGGCTCTGAAACTTCATACAAGAGTTCTACAAAATGTATACAAAAATCCTTTCACTGCATAATTTTCTGATAAAATATGGAACCCTCAATAATCTGTTCTTCGGGGGTTTTATAGATAAAAAGAAAACTTAATAAATGAAGTAGGTGATGAACCATCAATTTTCTCCATAAAGACAAGATGGCGAAAACGTGCACGCCCATACTGCTCTATGACTTTGTGGTGCTGTACGTTCTTTGTAGCCTGCTTTCTGAAATAAATGCACTGGGTGAAAGTCTCTTCAGGGACACAGCATAGAGATAAAACCATATGAACATTCTGTCCTCTCCTGAAAGAAAATCCTGTTGAAATGAAACCTGAAGGGTATTGTTTCTTGTGCATGGTACCCTCTGTCTTCTAACCTTGTATTAAGGCCTGAAACCTGCAATGATGATCGTTGAATTCCTCTGATTTCCCACTGATACTCTCCCTTCTTCTTTAATGAAAGCCATGTCGTAACATCTTCCTAAGCCCTGCTCCATAAATGTAACTATTAGAAGATAGTCCTTTCCTGCTTCCTCTACTTTTGTAATGGAGGCTGTGAATTATGGAAACTTTCCACCGATGTAACCGTGCAAAATCCGCAAACTCGTTAAATAAAACCATGCACTGGAAGATGAACACAGTGGGGATAATGATGTGACAGCACGGCATGGTGGAGAGGTCATGAAATGCAGGACGATGATAGGAAATGCAGCGTGACGGTGGGAGGTGGCAATGGAGAGGGTTGGCGGAGCGTAGCAGATGAGAAACTTTGAATCTGACCTTTAGAATGATATATAAGGAAGGTGAAAGAGAATGCGTTGAATGGCACGTGGAATGGTGACGTGGAGGAGGACCGGGTCAATGGTGTGGCGTGGGTTAAATGAGGGTCGTCCGATCTTGGCAGAGATCGACGATGGAGGACGCGTAGGAGGGCGACGGATAGTGGGTTAGGGGTCGAATATGCTGTGATTAAATGTCGTGTAGCTTCGAAGAGCGACAACCGTTGGATGAAGGCCCCCAGATCGGACGGCTGTCATGAATATTGTGCCGTGACTTCGACCGAACAATAATGCGCGATGGAGAGCGGTTTTGGATTCGTACGCGGAGACATGCGGCGAGCGATGTATGGAATCGCTCTTATTTGAGGAATATCGCCTGCCGCTTGAAAGGTGGTGCAATATAAACCACCGATTTTTGCAATGGGGCGTGGGGACCACCAGGACAGGTAGGATGTGGGCCGTTGATTTCTCTGTTTGAGCGGACGGTAGTCAGGCGAGGTATGGGCGTGACAGAGGTGAACAAACGTTGTCCAATCTGTACAGATCGGCAGCTCAGAATGCACCCGATATACATTTGATAAGCGCCTTTCGGTCTGGCGCATGGTCTAGCACCTGGGTCATGCAGAGGGAAAGATAGAGGGGCTAGGGCCGGAGGGGCTAAGGCATAATATATTTTCAAATGCGGGTTTATGGCCTTTTATGAAATTTTGAGACTAGGGAGAAAGAAACGATAAGCGGAAAATGGATTTTTAGGCCAAACAGAGGGGTTTCGAATGGTTTAAGCGAAATTACTGGTCAGAATTTTGACAGAATGCTGACATGGTCAACAGCGCCCAAGGCAAGGAGGTTGATTCTCATAATCGTCTCCTTGGGCATATAAAAATAAATAAAATTTTTCTAGTGGGGTCGGGGAGAAAATTTTAAAAAAAATAAGTTTTTTTAAAGAAATTTGTTTTAAACTCCCTCAAATTATCATTTTTTTTTAGTGGGATTGGGGAGATGACATGTAAAAAAAAAAAAAATTGTTTTACAGTTTTTGTTTACATAAGATATTTATTTTTTGTGATTTACTAATTTATATGTAGATATTTATGTTTGCAGGAAAATGGCATCAAGGAATGTTTTTGACAATCTTTCTGGACCAAATTCAACATTTGCATCATCTAAAGAAAATGGTGGGCCTTCAAAAATCATTGTCGGATGAATTGCACCTCAGTTAATTACTAAAAATGTAGGAGATGCATCCAAAATATAAAATAATTTGGTTTCATACTAGAAGAAATCAACAGAAGTGAATCATTCAAAATATGCATGGTTTCTAATAGATATAGAGTACGAAACTCTGCAATTATATCTATATGTTAGTAAGAATTTGATGCTGAAAGTTATCACCTGGTGGGAAAAGTAATAGACCTGTATATTCTTCCAAATACTAAAAATGTTTATATACTTTCAAAACCGCCCAAGTCAAATGATAAACTTAGATATCATTTTTGTAATATTCCTACTTAGCCTAAGCTAAGCCTAAGCTAAGAGGGATATTCATTTTTGTTTTATTTTCTGTTGCATGAATAAATGAATAAAGGAGGACATGTAAAACTCCTAAGAAGACTGAATAAATCAATGCCCATGTGAACACAAATAAATCAAGGCCATGTAAATAATCACTTGTAGGTGTGAAAGGGGTTTGAGCTGTGAGACTGTGTCAACCTTGACCAAATCTACAGCGTTGTCTAGGTTCAATGTATCTCCTAAAGCGACAGCGCAGTTCTAGAAGGAGGCCCCTCATATGAAAGAAGCTAACTCATCAAGGTGCTTTAGGGTTTGCAAAGGCTCTCATCTTATAAAAGGAAAGGGAAGGCAGCAAGAGAAGGTTGTTGATTGATTACATTTCTAAGTATCTTGTCTGCTTAGACAAATACTATTCTCTGTTGTTTAGTAGAGAATTGTGCTGCTTAGCACTTGGAGTTCCTATGTAGGGATTTCACCTCTGCCTTTGAGGTTTCTTGGAGGATTATTTTCTGATTTGATCCACTATCAGGCTTGAGGCCAAGCTCTACGTCCAATTTCAACGCAGATCCAGTGAGGGTTTGTCTGCTTTTGCAAGCTGCAGCAAGTGGGATTCTAGATCTGCAGAGATCTAGCTTATTTTTGGGAGCCTCTTCTCATGGAGTGTGTCTTTTAACCTCCTGGAAGAGTGCCTCTCATGTTTGCACTTCAGATCTGTAACTTGGCAGTGGGCCATCTATGTCATTTGAGCTACAACGTTGTTTCCATTGATGGACTATGTTATTTTGAAATGACGTTCTTTAAGGTGTTTTGATCACAGTTTTGATTAGAGATCTCTGGTGCTTGGCTTTGCCTTTCACTTTGGTGATACATGGATTAGCTTGCTGATCCATGTTCTGTTTAGATCTAATCTATTTTCATGTGATGTTATATTCAGAAATTACGGCAGCATTTTACAGATCTGCAACTTGAAACTCATATCTACTCTTATTTATGCATGATTTGGTCAAAACCCCAAGGGGATCTTGTAAAGAAAACTATCTAGTTTCCAGATCTGAAATAGATCTGATTTTTTGTCCACAAATCTGTCATAGATCTGATTTGTAATATTCAGCTGCTGAAGCTTCTTAAAAATAACGCTATTCAGCCATTTTTGCAGATATATATGTGTTGCAGCCCTCTTTTCTGAAGATTTCTTGTTGTATTGTCTCATGTATGCTACTATATATTGAAAGAGCTTCATTGTACTTATAATTTGTTGTTGTATACTTAAAAATTAATCATATTTGATGGCCTCTTGCTCATACTGTCAGAGACTGTGTGATTTCTGAAGCTGCTTGTGGTGCATAGTTGTATCCCCTCTTGTAGGGTGTTTTCTAGCTAGACTAGGTGGTGGGAGATCTATTTACCACACCTAGTTTGATTTGTTTTTGCTCCCCTTTTGGATCTCGACTCCAAATCTGTTGATCTAAGGGATCCAAGGGTTGTAAACTCATCTATGTACATCAATCTTCCAGGAAGTGCGTTATTTTTACAAGCTTGCTGTGAAATCCTAGTTTTGGGATATTACAATTTTACATTGTCGATGTATACCATAGGGGAATATTCTTCAAATATATGCAAACAAATCGTACAAAGTACTGCACGAAATATTGTAATCATTTTTATTTACACTTATCTGTTTTGTGTTATTCAAACTGTATCATTGTATTTTTAATAACTTAGTTAATATTGACATATTATAATTTATATTTTATTTTACAGGATTTTTTTGAGGGCATTCCAATTATGTTGGGGGGAATATATTATATAGAGCGAGATATTATGAATTTTGTCTCCATTTTCCATGAACATGAAGAAGAAGATATGGTAAAGAAGCTAAACAAAATACTTCATAATGCTACAATATTACATCAAAGGGATCAATCTAGTAAAGGTAGACATGTTAATTTTAAAAATGAGGAAGTTGAAGTTGAAGTTGAAGTTGAAGCTGAAGATGAAGAATATGTTGCCATATTTTAGGATCAGATTAGAACTGATGTTAGAAAGGATAAGAGCCATATAAAACCAAAACAAAAATGTCCAAGAATGTCTCCCTTCTAGTTTATAATGAGGATATTTGTTCAGTTCAAGAAAATATCATAACCAATAGGAGGAAGAAACAAAAAATTTCTCATTCAGAAAAAATCATGGACAAAATTGAAGGACCTAGTGAGAACTCAAAAGGAAGCAGGGAAATCATTACTCCAGGAGCTAATTTAGAGGATGGCATTATTAAAACAAACAAAAAATGTCATTCGACATCATTTGGTGAAGACAAACTTAATTGAGGGTGGTCGGTCATTTCAATTTAATTTCGTTCAAGTCTACAAGCCAGATGAAGGACAGTTCAAATATCGAATTAGAAAGCCACACCACTTGCATGTTCACAATTTGAAAATATTGATGAGGTACAACTCTTTTGCGCATGTGGTTGATTATGTTCTTCTTGTTGATCCAAGTGAGGTTCCTAACAAAGAAGCATTTGACAAGTCAAAATGTTTTGAATACAAATATTATGTACTTGGGGGAAACCATTATATAGAAGCTCAAAGGAAATTAATGGGGTAATATCCCAATAACCTGCATTTTGAAATAATGAAACGTATCATTTATGTTATTTTAACAGATGCAGAAGCAAAGTTATTGGCATGGGATCATAATTCAGAAAATGAGTATAGGATGTCTATGACTTTCATCCAAAGGGTTAGATTAATTCATAGTGAATTTGAATAAAAATGTGGTGGTGATAAGACAAAGGTTGATCATGCATTCCGAAAGGAATGTTGTATGGAAATCAGTTATCAAATCGAAGAAAAAATAAGTTCAAAAGGTGGCAAAGTAAATTATAAAATATTCAATGGTATGGATAACATTTTCCAGTTTCTATTTAGAACTGGAGAGATATGGGAATTGATTGATCATATTTTTAAGTTGTGGGAGAACGTTGGCATCAAAAGATAGAAGGTCAAAAATTCTAAACCATTGATATGTACCAACAGTAAATCAGGTCCTGAAATGAAGCTCCTTCCAGAAGATATGAATATCACACCTTGGAGATCAATGCAAGGAGAGAAGATGGGAAACTTGTGAAAACAATATTATCTCATGTAAAGTCGGGAGAATTATCAATGGAGGGAATGTTTGAGGAATTTGTAAAGTAAGTTTGTTATTTTTACTTATTTCTAGATTATAAGTTTATGTTAAATATAATATATTTTTTTTGGTAGTATTTTTTATACATATCACTATATTAACATTTTTTACTTTATTTATTCATTCACAAGGTTTATATGAGAATACAAGAGCAAATGGCTAATTTTTTGAATGAAGATAGTTGGGATGATGTTGTATGCAACTACCCATATTCAAGTTCTACATCAGTGCTAAAATATTTCTATCTTGCATTTAAAAAGGTATGTTCAATCATACATTAATTCTGTTCATATGTATATTATTTTTATTTTATAACTTATACATATATTTGTTTATTTTATTAAAGATGAAGAAGGATGAAAATGGAGCACCAGATAGTTTTAGAAGCTTTATTAAAAAAATTAAAATGGAAAGGATGAGAAAACAATGTCTTAGTGTGATGTTCAACTTGATCTCAGTCTTAATTATTTCATTTGGAATGGGCTCCACACTATTTAATATCAAATAATATTAGGTGATTTTGAATACATTGAAAAAATCATACCTAAAAGGGACCATTCCCTAGTTATTCCAGATATTCCTCATGGTTTCAATATCCCAAACATTGAATATGATAGTGACTCTCATACTTATCAAGAATTTATTAAAGTGGTTGCGGGATTTGTAGAAGTCACAGCATCACCATTTTGGAGATTTGTGACATTTCATTTAGACACACAATTGGGGTTGTTATTATCAAGCTTCAAAGGAAAATTAAAGTCAAGGATGCAACTTACATGGTAAGACGTTGAAATTGTATGTTTCATTAATGTTAAAAAAATCATTTATGTATAAGTTAATTGAACTTTTACTATTTCATGTTACAGGTAAAAGTCAAATCTTATTTTTGGCATAAATCAACCAATTATAAGTGACTATGAGTTCATTCATGTTGAAAGTTAGACAAAGGATGATAGCTATAAGCTTATTCTTTACAATCAAGTAGATGGAAAGAATCATAGCCAAGTACTAGTCCATGATTTTGTTGTAAAAAAACTAACATATGAAGATAATGAAGCAAAAGGAGAGATAGTTAACATATATCAAAAACCACATTCATTGATTAACTATCTTTTAGATTTATGTTCAAATGAAAGAGATTGGGTTTTGGATTTATTTTTAGGCTCAGGTAAGTTTTATTATATAAAAATGAATTTCACTATTTTCTTTTTAAAATTTTTGTGTTTATACTAATTTACTAATTTTTTCCTTTTGTACTTTATGATTAGGTACAACACTAGCATGTTGCTTACAAAAAGGAAGAAATTGCATTTCCATTGAAAAAGACCCAGTACATTGAAAATTTATTCAGCAAAGAATTAATGCTCTTTAAATTATTTTAGATGCAATGCAAGAAATTGGTTTGAGAAAAGGGGATTTTAATGAATCTCGTGTGGAAAAAAAAAGTAAAGGAACCTCAACCACCATTAGATGGAATGATTGGAAATGCATACATTGGGACATTCACAGACATCAAAGATCCATCAGAAGAGGAAAATGATGAAACTGAAGCCAATAATGAAAATATTATGGAAGAGGAAAATAATGAAACTCTTGAAGATGAAGAGTTTGGGTTATGTGATATTATTGATTAAGTTTTAGTTAAGCTTCCAAATGAAGCTCATTTTTTGTAACTATTAATAAGTTATACTTGTAATGTTTTGACTTTGACATTTTATGAGAATAAATAAATATTCAATTGTAGTTATTATATATTTAGTATTTGTATAATGTGATTTTCACTTCATTTTTATGTGAATCATGTAGGTTTTAAAAAAAAATTGTAATTATTATTAACTTTTGCATAAAATTCACAAAAATTGCTAATTTTTATACTTTTTTTGTTAATTCTTCCTATAAAATGGTTTAATTGACATGTCACTTTTAGCAAAAAAAGACACAAAATGTATATTTTGTCAGTTATATCTATATTCAAAATGTGTTTTTTATGTAAATTGTTAAAATTTCTTGTTTTTGTAGTGACAATTATTTCATGTGAAATGAAATATTATTTAACAATATATAATTAGATAGAAGATTAAAACTTTAAAATTTTGACCTTTTTTGTTTTTTTGACACTGCAAAAAATAAAATATCTCACTACAAAACAAATCTTAAAAGAAAAATGAAAAAACAAATACCTGAAAAACACTTAAAAAAATATGTAAGTGAAGAGGAAGAAGACGAGTACCTCAAAAATTGTTAAATTTAGAAAATAATTATTAGCATTTAATAGATTAGAAAATTTTAAGTCAAAAATAAGTCTTTTAAAAAAGGGGGATGATGTTGGCATCGACACTTTTCAAAATCAACATAAAAATCACTAAAATTTTAAAAATAATGTCTATACTTGGTACATAAGAAAATTTAAAGTTTTAAAAACATGCTAAAAAAAATTAAGAGTATTCTGAATCAACACTTTTCAAAATAAGAAAATTTTTTGCTACTTAAAAAAAGTGGGTACTCATTTCCGTTCCCATTTCAAAGTTTACAATTGTTCCCTCTGAAACTCAAGAGAAACAACACCCTGCAGTGGAAGCAAACTGGGAACTTATCCTGCAGTGTCCATTTCCAATACATTTCGGTGAATGCATATCGTGCACAAATCCCATCCAATAGAAATGCATACATGTAGAACTCTGGTGCCTAATTTTATCTTAAAGATTTTTTAGCCTTCCCAACATGAAACTGCAACTCAAAAGAAAGAATATCTTCCCAATTGAATACTTTTCAACTGGTGGCCACTATGTTGAGCATTTATATCCATTTCTCCTCAAATACCTCAATGTTATTTCGCCCATGCAACCGACAACACATAACAATGGGGTATTGATATGCATCCCTCAGAATCCTGGTCGGGTAAACTGCAGATGGGCGATATTGAAACTTGGTAGGCTCTCGGCACCAATATTTAATGATGTCACTTGTGTCAAGATTGGACCAACTGGTGTAAAAATTGTTATTGGCATATTTTTGGGGCCTTTGCATCATATAGTAATTTTGCATGTCCTCTCCATAGGAGGTGGCAAGCTGACCACCGCTTTTGCTATGAAGCACAAGATGAGACTCATCCATGTGTGTAAGAATACATTAAATCACTTCTACAAAAGGTATGAATGGGAATATGCATGCGATCCTATGCATCCTGGACCGCATAATATTGATGTATACTTCCATATCTTCCAAGTTTTCAACCAACTATTTCTGCATGAATGTGTCTTTGATGTCATTCATGTGACCTCAGTAGATTTATCTATGAAGCATTGTGTATCTGCATAAATGGGAATGGTAGGATTTGTAAATTCAATTTCTTCTTAAGTGATTTATTTTGAGGCTCCTTTGGAGGCCACTTGATGTATAGTTGGAGGCATGGTTCCAACAGATGATGAAATAATAACAATACTTGCAGCTTGAACACCTATATGTGGAAGCACACTCATGGCAAAAATGATTAGCTTTATGAAATATTCTATCTATTATGCACAATAACTTAAAAATCATATTCATGGAGCCATCAAATGTAACCAATAATGTAGGCCTATCAATGACGACACATAGCTAGTTGCGTGGGAAAGAAATATGATGCTAAAAAGGAGGGCACACTTTCAAATCACGAAGTGATTTCAAGGGTCATTTGGGGCTTTGAAGTGCACTCATGCGCTCAAGAAAGAGAGAGAAAACATCAAGGGCATAGGGTGAACTGATGAAGCACAAAGGAGGTTCATTTGGGCCTTCAAGGTGTGCTCATGCACTAGCGCACTCAAGGATATTGAGATGGCACAAGGGTGCACTATGGAGAGATTAAGGAGTGAATTTTATGGCCTTCAAGCCTTTAAGGTGCACTCACGCACTCAAGAGGAAAATGAGGGTGCATTATTTCATGCTAAAGGGATGAAGGGAAAACATTCAAGCCTTTGGGGTGCACTCATGTGCTCAAGGAGGGTGCAGTTCTTCATGACGAAGGAGTGCACTCTTGAGGAAAACTTGTCTTTTCTGGCCACATTATTTTTGAATTAGTTGGGGCTTTTTTCTTTGAATTCCTTCTTTGCTACAGAATTCTTTGAATTCATTAGAGATATATTCACCACCATTATCACTCTGCAGAGCCTTCACTTGCTTCCCCGACTCCTTCTCTACCAATGCTTTAAACTCACAGAACTTTGAGAATGTTTCACTCTTCTTTTGCATGAAGAAGATCCAACATCTATGAGAATAGTCATCAACAAATATAACATAATACCTGTGTTTTTCTATTGAATCAATCGAGAAAGGTCCACACACGTCTATGTGAATTCTCTCCAGGATCACCGAAGCACAGTTCTCCTTCTCATGAAAGGTGGTCTTCACAAACTTACCCATATTAAATCCCTTGCACTGATCTGATTGTGCAAGAGTACCCTTGGGAAGTCCAGTAGAAATCTGCTACAAAATTTGAAAGGCGCCATGGTGAAGATGACCCAATATCCTGTGCCATAATTCGCCCTCATCTCGGCTCACTACTTCTTCTGCTTTTCCCATCATTACAATGCAACCATCTACCTCTAGCTTGTATATATTCTTAACTTGAATCCCTATCCTCTTGGTTTGACCCTTTTTTTTTTGTCGCAGGAAAGCTTTTCCCTCACTAAAAACAACATCATAACCTTTGTCCTCCAACATAGCGATCGAGACCAAGTTCTTCTTCAGACTTGGAACATGCATAACATCTTTCAACAGAAATGGTTTACCTGAATCCCTCTCAAAGGTAATGGTTCCAATTCCATTTGCACTGTATTTACCATCGTCACCCATCTCTATATGCATTTGGAGATCCTTCTCCTCCAAGTCACTAAACAACTCCTTGTCTCTCAGCATATGGAAGGAAGCACCACTATCAAGATACCACACTGATCCCATTGCACTTGAAACCAAGCATGCAATCAAGGAGAATAAATTTCAAATTGCGAGGCTAAGGCCTCACCAGCTGCAGCTCCAGCAACCTTCTTGTTCTTCTTTTTCTGTGGCCAGTTAGTGGCAAGATGACCATGTTCGTGACAGTGAAAACACTTCACCTTGGACAAATCCAGCTTCTTTCCTTTAGCCTCATATTTTGGATGGGAATTCTTCCCCTTAAATTTCCTTGCCATTGGTAGCCAAATTTTAATTTTATTCATCATCATTCTTATATGAAGAGCCATCCCTGGTATTCCGCCTTATCTCATCCTGCACAAGATCTGACCAAAGTCACTCCCAATCCAGCAGTTTCTCATGTCCTTTGACAGAGTCTTCGTAGCTGTCCCAACTCTTTGGAAGCTCAAGGAGATCCAAGCTCACCAATTCATCATCCACAATTTTAATTCCCATAATCCCCATCTCATCCCTACATTGGACAAACTTCATGATATATTTTGGAATACTGTCGCCCTTCTCCATTTTGAAATTTCTGAGCTTATCTTTCAGCGCCAACTTCCTATGGTCACTGCTGCTATGGAAAATATATTTCAAAGCCTTCCACATTTCAAATGTATTGGATTTCCCATGAAGGCTTGACACAATATGGTCTTTTATACCTTCCAATAGAATTCTTCTTGTCTTTTCTACCTTCTTTTGCCATGCGTAAAGTAATGCAGCATCGCTAGAAGTAGGCTTAGGAACATTGTTATCGATGAACTCCTTCAATCCATTGCCTTGAAGCACCACCTCCATCCTGTCCTTCTAGGATATGTATTTTGAGCTACCCTCAAGGGCATACTCCAACCGCAACCCATTGAAAGCCATTTCAATTAATACTCAACTTTCACACCAAGAAATGTTTGCAACAAATTCGAATTGTCCATCAGCACAAAACTCAACACTGCTTCACTACTACAATCTCCAGTGATTAACACTGCTCTAATACCATGTAGAAATTTATTAATAATGATAGTATTATAGGATTCTCCTGATCTAAAAAATTAATCTTATGTTAAATACATAATCCTTCCACTTAATTCTTTGCGGAAATTAAATCACCAATTGCAAACACATGAAGAAAATCAATCTCACATAAACACAGTCGTTTAATGGGAAAGCTTAAAGCTAAAAAACCCCAACTATCATATATTATGTATATCAATGGAATCATGTAACAATCTCATACAAATATTAGTACATCAAGCTCTTAGTACAATATAGAATCGTTACACACTGTCATGCAGAAGTTTGCATATCTATGCACCAATTTCTTGCCTCCTGATAGCCTACCTCCATTGCGCAATCCTTGCTGAAGAAGACCTCTGAATGAATTCGAATTGGCCTTGCCTTGACTCTGTTAGTCATCAGTAATTTTTTCCTTTATAGATGACTAAATTCTTATCCTATATTTCTAGAAACAAAATTCATGAATATTGTGAGTTATAGAAATCTCACCACCTTCATTATCCTTAGGATAAATTTTCACTATCTTATCATCCCTTCGGGTCATGCTCAGCTCACCAATCCCAGAAGACCCATCATGGGCTCATGTCACTCATTTTGTTTATGTTTTTTCACCTTTGACCTCAGTACTCTGTTTTTGGCTTGCTTACTTACCTCCACCTCACACTTAGAATCACTAACAAACATTCTTGCTTTTCTATTTCCTAGATACTCCGAGCATTGAATGGTCTCAAAATTATCTCTGTAGGCTCTTTAAATAAATCAAGTACATTTTATTTTGTATCTTCAGTACATCAGTATATCAAAAACTCTGTTTTACACTTTATGACCTCAAAGCCAAGTTTTTCAGTCAAAGGCCAAGTCCAAAGAGCCTTCCACTAGGTCCCCTAGGATTTCATAGGTCATAGGGTTGATTTGGTGTTCTAAAAAACTTTTTTTTTCCTGTGTAAAGAGGCTGAATTGAAATAATAAGAAGGTCAAATAACTTTGTCCAAAACTGATCAAAAACCCTTCAAGGAAGGCCTCCTTGGCCAAAGCACAAATTCCGCAAGGGACAGCTCCCCTTGCTCACATTTCTACAAAGAATCATTGAAGATGGCCATCAACATAAGAAGAGGTAAGGTAATAGGGTGAATCATCACAATAAGACATCCACAGCAAGGAAAAGGCAGCAGGCCTATGTATAATGAGATTCAGGGTTTTTGGGATTGGTTGAAAAAACAGTGTTGCCAAGCAAGGGACCATCACAAAAACCACCAAGACAGAAGGAAAAGCACAAGGACACATTAAAGATTTTCAGAAATCATGAATGAATAAGGGGAAAAGCTAAGGTGAACTTAGCAGAAATGAATTAACTTGAAATGGCTATAGAGAACTTAGAATACAACACTGCTTATTCTTCTCTAAGAGCCCTAAAACCTAAGAGTTTGGAAAGATAGACAAACAGGTCAAATGAAGATGATAAGTCCTCCTTCATAACAACAGAAGGCATTCAAAGGATGTCCAAGGTGTTCTCTAGGTTTTTTCAAAGCAACACTGCTTCACCTACACTAAAGGGAGAAATGGTAAAGAATATTAGTGTTATGGAGCCTAGGCTTCCTAGTGCAGTCAAATGTCTTAAAAATTATCAAAGGAACGCAAGCATGAGGTAAAGTGCCAAAGGAGAAAATCATGTTGAGCATAAGTTCACTATTGAGAAAATGAGGTGTCAAACTCCAAAAGGGACTAAGAAGACCAAAGGCAAATGTGTTGAAGGCACCTGCAGAAAATCAAAAGTGGCCAAGGGAACACATGGCATGGTATGGTTTGCTTAAACTCTTTGTCAAAATAAATATGTTACTGCCTAAAAAATCAGAAAAGAGGTAAAAATACATGTTTCAGGTCACCTACAATAAAAAATGCCAAAAAGGATAAGAACAGTGTTTTCAGTTTGTAAAATACATGCCAAAAAAAGTTTGAACAATGCCCGGGCTTTCAAAGATAAAGAAGGATGAAGAGGACATCTACATCCCCTCATCCAGCCATCACCACAAAAATAAGAAAAGATGCCTTGAGAAAGATTTGAAAACCCCTGGAAAATATATAAATGGTATCAGTCAAATGACAAAAAGGTTGAAAACATAGTAAAGTGGGTTTATAAGTTTGATTTATTTTTCTCAACAGGTATAAAGGAGTTTCAGTTTCATTTCAAACTCATTTAGCACTTGGTGAAGAGAAAAAAGGCTTCAGGAGAGGAAATAGAGTTTTCTAACCGTTTTTGGGCAAGTTTTTTTTGGCGTTGCGCTAATCAGTGGTGCTACGCAAAAAAGGGTTGGCATTGCGCTAATCCTTCCTCCGCCTGTTCAGAACAACACGGCACTGCACAAATTTCGCTCAGTTCTGCTCTAATCCTGGGCATTGCACGAACGCGGGCCTGACTCGCTCGAAGACTGACCTCTGCTGCATGCGCCCGATGTTGCGCTAACAAGCTGACACGATAGCTCAGGCAAAGAACCGCACTAATGCATAAAACCTATAAAAATGAAATTTCTCTACCCTAACTCTCAAATTCCCTTTCTAAACTACCTGCAAAGGTCTACAGAGAGCAAAATTTGGTAAGTGGCATTCTCTCCTTGTCCCCAACAAGTTTTCAAATTGATTATTAATCTCTTTGAGGCTTTGAAGTTCAAACCCTAGGACCTTCATACAAAACAAGCCTTTGTTTTTTAAATCTCATTAAAATCAGTTTGATATCATGTGAGGATAAGTAAGTTAGGGTGGTTGAAAATACACTTTTGAGAAAATCCTCCTTAAACTCCAAGGCAACTTAATCATTAAAGCCCTAACCTCCACATCACTCATTCACCAAAGTTGACTTCATCACCATTTTCACCTTGCTTCACCAAACCCTAGGTGGTCAACCAACATCTCCTATCATTATGTCAGGGGTTGAAAATAGCACTAGCAGTGAAAGTGGTCAAAGGCCTTTAATACCAAAACATAAGCGAGGGAAATTCAATAGATTGGAACGTCAAAGCACAGTGGCCAACACCTCCTCTCCTAGCATTCTGTCATGTTTTCAGAATGCAATGTGTTTTCAATTTTGTGAGAAGGTCAAACAAGTGAATATCCACTCTGAGCTTACAAGGCTCCTCATTCTCAACTTACACAACAATCATTCAAGCCTTGCAGGAGTAGATTTTGAGATCTCAACTGGTGCCATCTCTGAGGCCATAGGTATCCCTGTTGTCGGTGAAAAAAAAATTAAGAAGGGAAAATTGGAAAAAGACTTTTTAGATCCCTTTATCAAAACAAGGTATAGAGGAGGGAGCAAGACATTTTTCCCTTTCTCGCACCTCAAACACATATTTTCATCCTTAATGATGGTTATCATGAAGTAATTCACTTGTGAAAGGAGATACTCCTCATGCATTTCACACAGGTCAAGATGCTCAACTTTCCCTACTATCTCTATAGAAGTATGGAGAAGATGTCTTCTGTTGTCCAAAGGAGGAATCACTCCCAACAAATTCATAGCTTGTTCCACCTGTTAGCCCCCCCATAAATTTTTGACAAGCAAACAGGGGGCTAAAATGTTGGTGAGCCTCCAAGGAATGCATTTCCCTCTGAAAACACATCATCCTTGAAGCCTCTTTGTGCCTTTGTCCTTTGGTAAAATCCCCTCTGCTGATTCCCATTATAAGCCTCTCTATTGGTGAAGAAATGCCCAAAGGTCTCTTTTTCCCTCTTATTTCATTCCCCTCTAAGCCTTTGTTTTCACCCTCTTTCCTTCCCCTTCTAAATTCCCCACTCACCCTTCAAATCTTCCTAAATCCCCTTTAAATCCTACACACACCCATTATTTGGTCCAATTCCCATTTTTCCCCTCCAAATTCTACCCATACCCCTTGTTTGATTTAATTCACCCTCTATCCCTCTATCATTACCCTTCCTTAGTCCCAAAATTCACTTAAAATGGGCTAAAAACCCATTTTTCGACTTTATAATAGGGCTTAGCCCTTTTCCCGCCAGCCCCTTTCAACCACTTCCCCATACGCCCCAGCGCTAAGACCAAGTGCTTAAGTCTTGAGTGCCAATCGCAATCGGAGTGTCGGGCGGGCGCATTTCCTTTATTACAACAGAAAAACTCCAATGCGATTGGCGTGGATCTATAAGACTCGCGACGCGTTTTACACCTTTGATCCGTCGTTTAGATCGGATGGCTGGCGCTTTATCGCACCCCCACTTGGATCACAATCGCAACATTTATGTGAAGGCTCCCAATCGGTTCATCGCAAAAATTTGCGATGTGATTGATCGCATCGCATATCCACCTCTGATCGCTTCGACCTCTGATCCGCCCAATCGCACCATCACTCCGATTGACCCGATCGCAACTCCCCTCTCGATCACTCCGATCACGCTTCCCCTCCGATTGCTTTCCCCTCTGATTGATCGCATCGCACATTTTCCCGATTGCGATTGCGATTACCCCCACTCCCGATCTCCGATTGCGATTGACCTGCTAGGCCCACCGTACCATACTTCTGCCTTTTCATATAATATAAGGCCATTCCCTTTGTAAATTGGAAATTTTTATTGTTTTCATTTTTACACAGGGTTTTCCCCAATCGCATCAGAGGTCTTGCGCTTACCACTCCGCCCTACTCCCGACTCCAATTTTCGATCGCGATTCATACCTTTGGGTCCCACCATAAGGTTCCCCTACCATTTACAACAAAAACCCCCTTTTCCTTTGTAAAGTTTAAAATTCATTCGTTTTACTATTACAAAGGCTTTCCTCCCAATCGCAATCGCAAACTTCTGCCTTACCACTCCTCCGCTCCTTCCGACAAGCGATCCTTCGATTTCATCCCCGTCGTTGATCTCACATAAGATCTGACGGTCCTGATCTAATCACCCTCCGCCATGACCGGGTCCCACATCCATGGCTCCGCCTCATTGTTTTTCCGTGATTTCCTTTGTAATTCGCCCAAGCATTAATCTTTGGGTCTTACACTAGTTGTCATTTCTTCCGCCGCTTTTTCACTGATCTCAACTGTTCCGCCACCGTTCCTCCAAGCCTCCGCAGCATTCCTCCGCCACCACTGCCCGGGTCTATAATAGGTCTATTTTATTGTGCAGACAACACAGAGACGGCCATTTCAGCATTTGCCAGCGGACCAGCAGAAGAGATTCAAATGGGGTTGATGCCTATTATTGATGTAATTAATGTTTAGCCCCGCATTTAGAGGAAAGGACGCAGTCGAAGACCAAAGCACACGAAACTGTTAGCCCCCCTATGAAATTCTTGACAAGCAAGCAGGGGGCTAGATTGTTTTGGAGCCTTCAAGGAATGCATTTTCCCAAAAAATCATCATCCTTGAAGTCTCTAAATGCTTTGCCTTATACAAATTTCCTCTGTTGATTCCCATCTCAAAAGGCCTATTTCTGCCCCTTGCACCCCTGCAGAAACCTCCACTTCATCCCTTTTGTCCTCTATCAAAGTTCCCTTTTCCTACCCGCAAATTCCCCCCCTAAACCTCCTAACTCATTCCCATGCCCCTCTCAAACCACACATACACCCTTGTTTTAGTTTAATAAACCCTATTCCCTTCTACCGTTACCCTCCTGGGGCCTCAAAATGCATTAAAATGTCTTAGAGACCCATTTTCCACATTATAATAGGCCTAGCCCCTCTTCTGCTAGCCCCCGCCCCTCTTTCTCCACGTGATCCAGCGCCGGAACCACCTGCCAGCACTAAAAAGCGCCTATCCCCAAGGTGTATCGGGTGAAACATCGACCGTTGATCTTATTGATCGGACGGTGATCGTTGACCCCGCAACCTTTCGCGTTTTCCCGTTATAACCCCGACAAGGCAATCACCGTCCATTTAAATGGTGATCTAACGGTTCGGAGTCCGCCCGCCCCTGTGGTCCCCACCAGCGCGCCCATCCAAAAACAACCCGGTTTTCATCGCACCACCATCCAAGAGCTGGCGGTATTTTCCCATCGACCAGCGATTCCATACACCTTTTGCTGCGTGTCCCCATGTACGGTTCCAAAACCGCCCTCCATCGCACGTTATTTTTTGTCCAAAGTCATGGAGCGATATGCGTAATATCCGTCCGATCCATCAGCGCCCATCCAACGGCTGTCGCTCCATCGAGATGCTCGAGATTTAACCCTTCTCCGCCATACCCCTGGCCCACCATCCATCGCCATCCGACGCATCCTCCGCCGTTGATCTCCACCACGATCGGACGGCCCTGATCTGTTGACCCACCATTGACGACCCAGCCACCGCCCAGTCGTGCCACATCCCCCCCCACGTGCACCCGTCATACGTCATCCCATGCATCGCATATATTTGTGAAAATTTCGTGTTGTTTAAGGTTTTTCATTCGTATTTTTCTCCGCAGACCGCCAACCTCCACCTGTGCATTTTTCGCCATTTCTCTGCGATTTCTCCTCCATTTCATCATCTGCACGGTCATTTCCTCCATCCACACTGCCTCCTTCATTCCCACCCATAGATTGCTTGACAATTTTGCTGTTTTGCAAGGTTTCAAGCGGGGTAAACCGCCATGGCTCGTTATCTCTGTCACAGTGGCAGAAGATTGCAGAACAGGTCATGTACAGAGATACATTTAGTGAAGCCAAGCCCGGGAAGGTGATGGATGTGACTGCATTTAAAGAACCGAGCTGAAAAATCTGTACAGATCTCCTGGGACCATTTAAAACACAGATTTCACAGTCAGAGATATAAATGGAACAGCGAGGAGCTTAGGGCACGCCAATGAAGATTTTTGAGCCCTATGCAGAGTATTGTGAGGCAAAGTACCAGATTGAAGACCCCGAGGATCGATCAAAGGGTCTTGAGCACAAGTAAAAGGTAACATCAGGGTTTATTCACCAGCAGAATGTTTTTCTTCATAAAGGGACGCAATGCCCATATAGTTCTTATTTTATACATCTTGTTCCTGAGTATTTTCCACCCTGACAACCGTCCGGAATACTATCAGAAGCATTTGTTTCACAGTATGGAGACCCAAACATTTTTATTTTACTTTTTATTCAAGTCACCAGGAGTACTGTAGAGCGCCATGGCCGAAATATGTCAAAGTCATATCCGGAGAAGATCATGCTTTCATAAAAGTGGTGACAGAAATTAAATACTCAACATTCAAGCAGAATAGGTTTCGTCCCTCTTTCTTTTCAGAAGTTTTAATACTGTATTTAGTTCTTCACCTACCTCTTCTGTTTCTCTTCAGCTATAAAACTCAAGAGAGAATATTGTAATGGTTGTTGATGAGATATCATAGAATTGCAAGCAGCTTCTCTTGAGACGAGTTCTCTGTGTATAATTGTAAGATAGGCTGAGGAAAATGTATTCAGATTGAATGACTAAGCTATTGGCTATTTTGTACATGATTGGTGTTGATATTTAATATGACAAGCACATTTCATTGGATCCTGATCTAAAGCTGCGGTGATGTTTTTCTATCTCTGTGTTTAATTCATTTCATTTCAGTTCTTTTGGCTTGCATCAGAAATCTGGTATAGGATTTACCCTTGATAGGTACCTTATACTCCTGCTCTCCTTTCCTTTAATTTTTTTCTGCTAATGTGTTATCTAAAGATCGATTTCAATTGATTTAACCAGTGTAGTGGATGATATTGCCTGCTAGCTGATGTATGAATTAATGGAATCTGTTTTTAGATGTGCTTGTTAGGATTTAGTTGAATGCATTGAGAACACTGGGAGGTTTAGAACTTTGTATCTGCCTCACTAGGATCTTTCCATTCCAATTAAGCTTTTCCAAGTTCCCTGGTGCTGCCTCTGGTTGTGTCCAAGCAGGTCTGGAGTTAAATGACCTCTGACCTGATCTATAGACAGAATTAGATGGTTCTCCTTCTTCATTTTCAGTCCTTAATGTCCCATACCACCCAATCACTTTAGGATCCAAGGCTTTAGATGACTAGCCCAACTGAAAGCTTGCGTGTTGAGTAGCAAGTAAATCCTTTCTTGACTCCATTGCCCAATGGACTTGACATTCCCTGTATTACTTCTCTTTTCCTAAATTCCTTTTTCCTAGCCTCGTCTCATGTTGAACCCTTCCTTCCTGAATCCCAGCAACCAAACTCAAAATCAAACAAATAAACCTTGTGCCAATAACTAGCCTAACATCTTAAATTTGAGCTTCAAAGACATAAAACCTTTGACTATATTATAGAGATCCCTCTCTGGACCTAGGAAGGCTAGATCCTAGGGTCTGAAAGTGGTTCTGATGTTGTCTCATCTTTTGGTCTTGCCAATCTGGCCAAAACATGGGAACCCCAACATAATGGTGACTCCACTGGGGATCTGAGTGCATTATACCTTAAAACATTCTTAAGCATTCACAAGACCTACAATCTCTGGTTAGGTTGGCAGTTAAACACTCCTATTCTCACATCAACCTCTATACCATTTTTTGTGTTTTCCCATACTCTTGGACAGAGTCTGGAAAGGGCCAGGTAGCCTCCATATCTCACACTCTTTCAAAGGTGACATATCTAGTAAACACCCTCCCAGTCAATCTCTGGTTAGAGTTTGTTGTGTTTGGGAGATATCCTTGAAAAGGGACATCTCATAAGCACTGTGGTGGACAGTGTACCCTCTGGAAACATCTTAAACCCTCCACCTGGCGACTCCACATTCCCTAAACGCTCTAAAGACTCCACTGGTGATCAGTAGGCCTGCTGATTGTCTTGGTTTCACATCAGACTCCACTGGGAGACCAGCACCCATAACAACATCAACCGTGCATCAACCACAGAGAAGTAACAAGTAGGGTTAAGCGGCTTGGTCAGAAACAACATTCTAGCTTCTAGAACCATTCACACAAGAGCTTACCCTAACCCGAACCCTCCTGAAATAGTTGATAACCCTGAAAGCATCCTCAAGGGAGCTCATACACCTAAAATACCAACTATTTCCAGCCACATCCATAGAGCTAACTCTGCACCGGAAATCCTTACAGCTCTATTAGACCCGTTTCTTGACCTAGACCTACCTAATAGACTACCTAGAACTAGGTCATTCGGTACCTTAGACCAGCCAGACCTTGAGCTTCCTGTTTCACCACCTCAAAGTGGCAAACACCCTGGGAATAGGCAGACCCCTCCATTTACACCACCTGATATTCACTTCATTCAAAACTTGGGGCTCAGTCACCCTAGATCTACTCAACAAACCTCTATTGGTCATTATATCCCTGTAATCCATATACCAGCCGCTCAAGCTAATCCTTTACCTCATCAAAACATCATCATGGAAGCCTGGTATGCACCTCTAGTTTTACCTCAGCCTCTAGTACCCTTACCAAATGATTATCAGTCAAAAATCCCACACTTCACTGCAAAAGAGCCCATCACAGCCCAACAACATGTAGACAAGATGGAGGATTCTTTTGACTATATGGAAATAGATGATGATACAGTCAAAATGAGAATCTTTGCCCAAAGCCTAGGGGGTGATGTGAAGAAATGGTTTAAGGGCCTACCTCCAGGTAGCATAAATGATCTTCCGGGCTTATATCAGACTTTCATAAACAAATTGGAAACTAGGGAAAATCCTCGCCAACTCCTGGCAGAATACATGACCCTCAAAAGAAATGTAGGAGAGAGTGTCCATGATTACACAACAATATTTAACAGCATTTACAATGCCCTCCCTCCACATATGAAACCTCCACAAGGCATGGCCCTAGCAAAATACCCGAAAGGCTTTGATGCAGACATGGCCTACAAGCTTAGGGATGAAGAGTAAAACACATTGGAGGACATGCAAAAAGGAGCAGTGAACAAGGAGGCAAATCTGATTGAGAAAAGAGCAAGACTAAAATCTGAGAGAAGGGTAACATACAAAGATGACAATGTAACTTCCACTTCTAACCCCTATTATGATAGATTATCTAAGAATGTGGAAAATTTACAACAAATGATGGAAAAAATGGTTGTCACAATTAGCAATCAAAACAGAAACCAAAACCAAAACCAAAACTTTAGAAGAAACAATAACACTCCCAGCAGACAAAAGGAATCGATTAACAAGTTATTCCCCCATTCCAAAACTTCCTTGATGAGGAAGAGGGAATCATAGAAGAGTCTGAAGGGAATACAATAAACATGTTTGAAACAGAAAATTGAGTCCGTGGCTATCCCACAGAAGAAGATCAGCCCTTATCCACATATTGGGATGAGGAGTGGTCAGAATCTAAGGATTACAGACTTGGATTTGAAAATGCTATCATGCAGGTCAGAGAACAATATGAACTTAGGAGCAAAAAGAATCTATACACGTCCAAGCCAGAGACTCCTGAGATTACCATTAAGAAAATACCTGAGAAATCTTCTAAAGAAACTTCTATAAATAACAAATCAACAGCTGAGAGTTTTGAGAAAAACAAAGAAAAGGACAACCAAAACACTGAAAAACAAAGCCAACCAACTAGTAGCACTAGCACTGTAGTTAGTGCTCCTGATAAAACAACTCCTGACCCTGTACATAGTGAGAAATCACAAACTGATTCAGCCACTAAGACAGTGGCAAATAAAACAAAGTTAAGCGCTCCAAAGACCCAATCCACTTTCAATATAGAAAGTGAAATTGCAAAGATCAAAATCTCTGTACCACTATCTGAGCCTGCCACTCAGGATGTATATAAAGGCAAAATTTTGAAAGCATTGAATCTGGGGGAAAACAGTGACACTGTAAATCTGAGTGATGATCAACTTGCCCTCCTGTTTGGTCCAAAAATCGAAGGGAAGTTTTAGGAAGGGGTAGTCCCCCCTTTTTATATCAGTCTGAATGTCCATGATAAGATTCTCCACAATGCAATGCATGATTCTGGAGCATCACACAACCTTATGCCTAAGGTAGTAATGGAGAGATTAGGCCTAGAGATAACTCGTCCCTATAAAGACCTATACTCATTCGATTCTAGCAGGGTAAAGTGTCTTGGCCTGATCAAAGATCTATGTGTGAGCTTGACCCAGATCCCAGCTAAATGTATGGTCATGGATGTTGTGGTGGCAGATGTGCCACCCAAGTATGGCATGTTATTATCGAGATCATGGGGAGCCAAACTGAAAGGAACAATGCAGATGGATGGCTCATATGCCACTGTCCCTATATTTGGCCAACTTAGAAGACTATATAAAGAGGCACAGATGAAATTCCTGGTTAGCAGCCCCGAAAAGCCTGAAAAATCCCATTTATACTCTGTGCACACCGATCTAGATTCTTTAATTCTCTACAATGACCAATCCTTAGGAGAGCCAAGATCAGAAAACAGGGATATTAACAATGACACAGAGCCCATGGACCTTAACATAATAGCTACCCTAGACTCAGAAGAAAATGATGAAGAAAACCATGGGCAGAACGTTAAAAGTGAAACTCTAAGTGAGCCAAAAACAGGAACGGAACGAAACAACCCTCAGCCTAGTGCAGACTCTGTAACACAACACAATGGTGAACCCAGCTGTAGGGAAGGAAATGACGATGAAACGAAAAATGAACCCTTGTGGGAAATGAGTTTCGATGGCTCCTGCACCAGGAGAACTGTTGTGGCAAGAGTATGGATACATAACACAGAGAGTGATTACGCGGAGAGCCATGCCTGCAACCTGCACTTCAAATGTACAAGCAATGTTGCAGAATATGAGGCTCTAATCCTGGGCTTAAACCTGCTGAGAAAATTAGGAGCCCGTAGGATAACTGTGCATGGAGATTCCAAGCTGATTATTAAACAGGTGAATGGTGAATACACAGTGAAACATCCTAGGCTGAGAGCATATAGGAATGACACTATGGATTTGTTGAAGACCTTTGTTGAATACGAATTAGTGTTTGTTCCTAGGAGTCAAAACGTCGTTGAAAATGGATTAGCTTGCCTAGCTAGCTCATATCCTAAGACTCCCAGCGATCAGCAAATCATCATTCAGACCAAATTCAAACCTGCAGTGCCGGACAATGAAAAATATTGGCAGGTTTTTGAAGGAGACAAACAGATTGAAGATTTTCTGGTGGGCAGAAATGAGTTTGGATTTTCTACCCAGACTCAAGATCTGACAATAGCTGCCCAAGTGAGGATCCCCCAGATGAACAAGAAACACCCTGTAACATAGAAATAAACACTCTTTCTGAAGAAAATGGAAATACAACCGAAAATTGTGAAAACACAGATAGTGAAGAAATGGAGGTGCTGCAGGCCAAAGATAAGAACATACCCAGAGGCCTGGCACCCTTAGAAGACATTTTTGACTTTGATGATGTGGCAAAAAAGCCCACTATAGAACATGCAGATTCAGATGTAGAAGAATGCAACATAGGCACTAAAGATAAACCCAAAATGATTAAACTGGCTAAGTCTTTACCTACAGACATGAAGATAAAATACATTGACCTGTTTAAGGAATTCATTGATGTGTTTGCATGGAGATATGAAGACTTAAAGGCCTATGACACCAACATCATACAACACAAGATACCCCTGAAGGAAAATCAGAAGCCTTTCAGACAAAAACTCCGTAGAATTAATCTGAAACAATTGCCTGCAGTGGAAAAAGAGATTAAAAAGATGTATGAAGCAGGCATAATAGTTCCTGTAAGGTTCTCTGATTGGGTATCAAACCTAGTAGTTGTGAGAAAGAAAACAGGAGAGATCAGATTATGCATAGACTTCAGAAATCTTAACAGAGCCTCACTCAAGGAAAATTACCCTTTGCCTAGAATGGAACACATCCTACAGAAGGTAGTGGGCTCTAAGAGGATCTCCCTGCTAGATGATTTTTCAGGATACAATCAAGTCCTAGTACTCCCAGAAGATCAACTCAAAACAACATTTACCACTCCATGGGGCACCTTCATGTATGTGAAAATGTCGTTTGGACTAATGAATGATGGGGCCACCTTCCAAAGAGCGATGGATATAGATTTCTCAGATGAGATAGGACACTTCATTTTTATTTACTTGGATGACTTAACTGTCTTTTCTAAAACTGAAAAAGAACACCTGAAGCATCTGAGGAAAGTGTTTGAAAAATGTAGAAGGTTTGGTCTGTCCTTGAATCCCAAGAAAACCGTGTTCGGGCTGCAAGAAGGCAAACTTCTTGGCCACATTATATCTGAGAAAGGGATTAGGATAGACCTACAAAGAGTTGAGGGGATACTACAAATCACACACCCGAGAAACATCAAAGAATTGCAGTCCTTAATTGGGAAGATTAATTTCCTCAGGAGATTCATTCCCAACCTAGCTGAGCACCTTAGGAACATGACTAACATGCTGAAGAAAGGTGCTGGAATTAAATGGACTGTTGAAGCCAAGAAATATTTTGAGTCAGTAAAACTTGCACTCACTCAGGCTCCTGTTCTAATTAGCCCAGATTTCTCAAAGGATTTCCTTATCTTTTCATTCGCCTCCCAGCATACAGTGGCTGCAGTTTTACTACAGAAAAATTTAGAGGGTAATGAACAGCCTATAGCTTTTTTCAGCAAAGCCTTGAGAGATGCACCCTTGAAATACAACATCATGGAAAAACAGGCCTATGCCTTGGTCAAGGCCTTGAAAGACTTTAGCATGTACATTCTGCATTCTCACACCATAGCCTATGTGCCAAATATAGTGGTTAAAGATATCTTGTCCCAATACCCTGATGGGGAAAGGGGCAAATGGATTGCTACAATTTTAGAATATGACCTCGAAATAAAACCCACCAAACTAGTCAAAGGTCAAGGCCTGGCCCAATTAATGGCTGAATCAAATTTGCAGGCCCTTAACATTAACATGGAAAATGCCTTAGATGAGCAGGAAGGATTGCCTAACCCCACTGTTGAGGAGAAGTTTCAGAACTCTCCTTGGTACTCCGATATCCTTTATGTGCTCACCAATCTCAATGCCCCTCCAGAACTGCCCAAAACTAAGGCCAGATTCATAAAACTAAAATCCAAAAATTACTTCATTCTGAATGAGAATTTATATTGGGAAAATCCAAATGGCCTATTGCTTAAATGTTTACCTGAAGCTGAAGCTGAAAGAATCAAACAACAGTTCCATGCTGGAGAGTGTGGAGGCCACCTGAGTTGGAAAGCCACTACAAACAAGATACTCAGGGCTGGCTACTATTGGCCTACGCTCTTCAATGATGTCCATAAAATGGTAACTTCCTGTCATAAATGCCAGATCTTCGAAGGAAGAAGAAAGCTCCTCCCCCTCCCTTTGCAACCAATCACTGTTGAATGTCCTTTCATGCAATGGGGCCTAGACTTCATCAAAGAAATTCACCCCTCTTCTTCCGGGAAACACAAATGGATCTTAACTACCACAGATTACTTCACCAAATGGATCGAAGCCATACCCACTAGGAATGCCACTGATTCTGTCATCATTAGGTTCCTAGAAGATTACAACCTCTCTCGGTTTGGCTGTCCAAGAAAAATAATCCCTGAAAATGTTGTTGCTTTTGGATCCAAGAAAATGATTGATTTCTGTCCCAGGTACGGAATAGCACTTGGTCATTCAACTGCCTATTACCCTCAAGGTAATGGATTAGCTGAATCATCTAACAAAAGCCTGGTCACTATCATTAAAAAGTTGTTGGAAGAAAACAAAAAGTCATGGCACAAAAATTTGGTGCATGCTTTGTGGGCCGACAGGCTTACAACAAAGAAATCTATTGGCATGTCACCATTCCAGCTTGTCTATGGAACGGAAGCAGTTTTTCCTACCAGCCTGGGAGTGCCAGTGATTAAGCTTGTCCAAGAGATTCAGATAGAAGAAGACAGTATGGTGAGAAGGATAAACGAAACAATTCATCTCCAGCAAACAAGGGAAGAGGTTTATAACAGGACTGCCAAAGTTCAAGAAAACATGAAGAATTTGTTTGACAAGAGAAGCAAAGTTGTTGATTTCAAAATTGGAGACAAAGTTCTGAATTGGGACTCAAGAAGAGAGGACAAAGGAAAGCATGGCAAGCTTGACATTTTGTGGCAAGGTCCATATATCATCCAAGCCACTGTGGGTCCTAATGCATTTTTCTTACAAGAACTTGATGGTATGGAGCTGTTTGGGGGTCCTGTCAATGGCAGGATGCTCAAACATTACTTCTGCTAAATTTCAGTTTCCAGTTCCCATCTCATTGTACATAACATTTCAATTCTTTTTTTTCAAAAAAAAAAAAAAAAAAGAGAAAGGAGAGGTTCAGACATGCCCAAAACATGAACCTCTGAAAAAATGCAAAGCAGCTGGTCCTAACATGCTCAAAATCTGTACCATCAAAGAGAAGAAGAATCAGCTCAAAATGCCCAAAACCAGAGTTGAATCAAAGAAAAGGAGGTGACTCTAATATGCTCAAAACCTGAGTCACAAAGAAAGAAGGATATTTCAAAGTTGCAGATTCCATGCCTTCACAGTTTTGTCTTCAGTTTCCTACAAGTTTTGGTCCAGCAAGCCAGACAGTCTAATCCTGGTTTGGCTGATTTTCAATTTCTATCTTAGAATGTAGAGAAGAAACTTGTTGGACAATTTAATCCCAGTAGGTAGTAGATTAGGTAGAGAATCATATGAGACCAACAATCTAATCTGGTCTCATGGAGTAATAAGGGTAGATTTAGAATAGGTTTGTTTTATGTTTTCAAGAATAAATGATGTAAAGGGTTTGCTTATCGAAATGCACCCTGGGAGGAAAAATGTTAGGACTGTATTTTGGGTAGGTAGACTGGTTGGGAAAAGTTATTCTTCTGATGTTTCTATCATGTTGTGGCAGCTGTAAATCAAAGTAAACAAGGGATGTGCCAAGCAACAGGCATCTGGCCTACTCCAAAGATCATTCCTGGATTCTTGCCTCCTTCAAGAAGAAGCCATCCCCATGTGGAGCCACTGTAAGCCCCCCTATGAAATTCTTGACAAGCAAGAAGGGGGATAGATTGTTTTGGAGCCTTCAAGGAATGCATTTTCCCGAAAACTCATCATCCTTGAAGTCTCTAAATGCTTTTCCTTATACAAATTTCCTCTGTTGATTCCCATCTCAAAAAGCCTATTTCTGCCCCTTGCACCAATGCAAAAACCTCCACTTCATCCCTTTTGTCCTCTGTCAAAGTTCCCTTTTCCTACCCGCAAATTCCCCCCCTAAACCTCCCAACTCATTCCCATGCCCCTCTCAAACCACGCATACACCCTTGTTTTAGTTTAATAAACCCTATTCCCTTCTACCGTTACCCTCCTGGGGCCTCAAAATGCATTAAAATGGCTTAGAGAACCATTTTCCACGTTATAATAGGCCTAGCCCCTCTTCTGCTAGCCCCCGCCCCTCTTTCTCCACGTGATCCAGCGCCGGAACCACCTGCCAGCACTGAAAAGCACCTATCCCCAAGGTGTATCGGGTGAAACATTGACCGTTGATCTTATTGATCGAACGGTGATCGTTGACCCCGCAACCTTTCATGTTTTCCCATTATAACCCCGACAGGGAAATCGTCGTCCATTTAAATGGTGATCTGACGGTTCGGAGTCCGCCTGCCCCCGCGGTCCCCACCAGCGCGCCCGTCCGAAAACAACCCGGTTTTCATCGCACCACCATCTGAGAGCTAGCGGTATTTTCCCATCGACCAGCGGTTCCATACACCTTTTGCCGCGTGTCCCCGCGTACGGTTCCAAAACCGCCCTCCATCACGCTTTATTGTTCGTCCAAAGTCGCGGAGCGATATGCGTAATATCCGTCCGATCCATCAGTGCCCATCCAACGGTTGTCGCTCCATTGAGATGCTCGAGATTTAACCCTTCTCCGCTGTACCCCTGGCCCACCGTCCATCACCCTCCAACGCATCCTCCACCATTGATCTCCACCATGATCGGATGGCCCTGATCTGTTGACCCACCGTTGACGACCCAGCCACTTCTCGGTCGCGCCACGTCCCCCCCACGTGCACCCGTCATACGTCATCCCATGCATCGCATATATTTGTGAAAATTTCGTGTTGTTTAAGGTTTTTCTTTTGTATTTTTCTCCGCGGACCGCCAACCTCCACCTGTGCATTTTTCTCCATTTCTCTACGATTTCTCCTCCATTTCATCATCTGCATAGTCATTTCCTCCATCCACACTACCTCCCTCATTCCCACCCATGGATTGCTTGACAAGTTTGCTGTTTTGCAGGGTTTCAAGTAGGGTAAACCGCCATGGCTCGTTATCTCTGTCACAGTGGCAGAAGATTGTAGAACAGGTCATGTACAGAGATACATTTAGTGAAGCCAAGCCTGGGAAGGTGATGGACGTGACTGCATTTAAAGAACCAAGCCGAAAAATCTGTACAGCTCTCTTGGGGCCATTTAAAACACAGATTTCACAGTCAGAGATATAAATGGAACAGAGAGGAGCTTAGGGCACACCAATGAATATTTTTGAGCCCTATGCAAAGTATTGTGAGGAAAAGTACCAGATTGAAGACCCCGAGGATTGATCAAAGGGTCTTGAGCACAAGTAAAAGGTAACATCAGGGTTTATTCACCAGCAGAATGTTTTTCTTCATAAAGGGACGCAATGCCCATATAGTTCTTATTTTATACATCTTGTTCCTGAGGATTTGCCGCCCTGACAACCGTCTGGAATACTATCAGAAGCATTTGTTTCACAGTATGGAGACCCAAACATTTTTATTTTACTTTTTATTCAAGTCACCAGGATTATTGCAGAGCGCCACAGCCGAAATATGTCAAAGTCATATCTGGAGAAGATCACGCTTTCATACAAGTTGTGACAGAAATTAAATACTCAGCATTCAAGCAGAATGGGTTTCGGCCCTCTTTCTTTTCATAAGTTTTAATACTGTATTTATTTCTTCACCTACCTCTTGTGTTTCTCTTCAGCTATAAAACTCAGGAGAGAATATTTTAATGGTTTTTGATGAGATATCAGAGAATTGCAAGCAGCTTCTCTTGAGACGAGTTCTCTGTGTATAATTGTAAGATAGGCTGAGGAAAATGTATTCAGATTGAATGACTAAGCTATTGGCTATGTTGTACCTGATTGGTGTTGACATTTAATATGACAAGCACATTTCATTGGATCCTGATCTAAAGTTGCGGTGATGTTTTTCTATCTCTGTGTTTAATTCATTTCATTTCAGTTCTTTTGGCTTGCATCAGAAATCTGGTATAGGATTTACCCTTGATAGGTACCTTATACTCCTGTTGTCCTTGCCTTTAATTTTTTTCTGCTAATGTGTTATCTAAATATCGATTTCAATTGATTAAACCAGTGTAGTGGATGATATTTCCTGCTAGCTGATGTATGAATTAATGGAATCTGTTTTTAGATGTGCTTGTTAGGATTTAGTTGAATGCGTTGAGAACACTGGGAGGTTTAGAACTTTGTATCTGCCTGACTAGGATCTTTCCATTCCAATTAAGCCTTTCCAAGTTCCCTGGCCCTTCCTCTGGTTGTGTCCAAGAAGGTCTAGAATTAAATACCTCTAACCTGATCTATAGATAGAATTAGATGGTTCTCCTTCTTCATTTTCAGTCCTTAATGTCCCATACCACCCAATCACTTTAGGATCCAAGGCTTTAGATGACTAGCCCAACTGAAAGCTTGCGTGTTGAGTAGTAAGTAAATCCTTTCTTGACTCCATTGCCCAATGGACTTGAAATTCCCTGTATTACTTCTCTTTGCCTAAATTCCTTTTGCCTAGCCTCATCTCATGCTGAACCCTTCCTTCCTGAATCCCAGCAACCAAACTCAAAATCAAACAAACAAACCTTGTGCCAATAACTAGCCTAACATCTTAAATATGAGCTTCAAAGACATAAAACCTTTGACTATCATAGAGAGATCCCTCTCTGGACCTAGGAGGGATAGATCCTAGGGTTTGAAATTGGTTCTGATGTTGTCTCATCTTTTGGTCTTGCCAATCTGGCCAAAACATGGGAACCCTAATAGAAACAAAGCTGTATCTGTGTTTAATGTCATGCAGAGCACCGTTCTTCCAAAAGGACACCTCCTACAGAAGTATCCATGCCTCCTCGAGCCCTTAAATATATTTTACTGACAAAAGCTTCTTTAAGACTGTCAGACAGCAGTAATGGAGGTATGGAGAGGCCTGCAGACTTTCATCCCGTTAACCAAATTCAGAAAGCTACCACAGAGTACCAACAGGCGGATTTCTTCAGAAGAACATACTTGGAGTTAATAGCAAGACTTCTGGACCATGCTTCAGAGTACACACAGCTAATGAAGAGCCATCCTATGGAATGGGCATTCGACCTACCTCCCCTCAGTCTTAATGAGATCCATTCAATGTTTATCATCTACTCCTGTTGTTGTCTTCCCCTATAAGAATTCCCGAGAACATTTCGTAGAGGTTGTTGTTCGGCTGCTGCCGTTGTAGTTAGAGGGATTTAGTTTTGACTGTTAGAAAAGTTTGGGAGAGAGTAGCAGAGTATTTTGTATTGTAGTAGGCTGGGAGGAGGAATCTGGACTGTAACAGCCATTGAGCTCTGAGTATGTGACTGGTTTTGCATCAATTAATCAAGCACATTTCACAGGATCCTAGTCTATTACTATTGGTGATGTTTTCCTAACTCTGTTTATTACATTTTCATACTGTATCATTTTCTGCTGGCTCGCATCAGAAATATGGCATAGGATTTACCCTTGATAGGTACCCTATGTCTCTGCTCTCCTTGCCTTTAATGTTTTTCTGCTAAATGTGTTATCTAAGGATTGGTTTCAGTTAATTTAACCAGTGTAGTGGTTCCTTATGTTACTAGCTGATGTATGAGTTGATGAAATCTACCTTTAGATGTTCTTGTTGGGTTTAAGCTGGAATATTTGGGAACACTGGGGATTAGAGTTAGCCCTGTCCACTAGGATCCTTGTGCGACCAGCTGGCCTTTCTAAGATCTCTTGTTAAAATTATCTCTGTTTTCCCTTGGAGCATGCTAAAGCTGACCTGGAGTTAAATGACCTCTGGTCCGATCTACAAGCTGCCCCTTTGTCCCTCCTTTGAGATTTTCCTATGAGTATGTCCAAGTAGGTCTGGAGTTAAATGACCTCTGACATGATCTATGGACAGAAAATTGGGTTTCTTTCCTTCTCTCACTTTCTTTCCTCAATGTTCCATTCCACCATCTAATCTAAAAGATCCTTTAGTATTAGATGACTTGCCCTCTGAAAGCCTTGGCTAGTTGTTTCATGTAATCACCTTTCATGACTCCATAGCCCAATGGATGGCACTTTCTTGACCTATCCTCTTTGCTGAAACATCCTACTGTTTTGTTCCTTTTCTCCCACTACTTTCTCGGTCTATGATCTCATGACCAACCCAGCAACCAACCAACCAAATCATTTAAAAACCCCCCCTTGTGCTTCATACCTAGCCTAACATCTCATTTGAGCTTTCAAAGATACATCATTCTTTGTTTATTTGGAGAGATCCCACTCTGGGTCCAGGAGGGCTAGATCCTAGGGCCCCAAAGTGGTTATGATGTTGTCTCATCTTTTGGTCTTGCCAATCTAGCCAAAACATGGGAACCCCAACATAATGGCGACTCCGCTGGGGATTGAGTGCATTTATCTTACATACTCTTAGGCACTAAAAAGACCCAAAATCTCTGGTTAGATTGGCATTCAATTGCTAATGGTGGACAGCATCCTGCTTCAAGCATTCATATACATCCACCTGGCGACTCCATAGTCCATAACTCCCAAAGACCAAATGACTCCACTGGTAAAAGACTCTGAACTGGTTGAGAAGAAGCAGTAGCCTTCTTTGCATAAGCATGAATCCAAACATGGATAGGGATCCAAAGTATGACTCTTTGGAAGATCAATTATATGAATAAATGGAAATGTTTGCTAAAGTGCTGGAAATGTACATGGCTAATCTGAATGCAAATAATGATTATTTAGAACAGCCCATGCCTCTTCCAGAACTAGGAAAAACTCAAGACTGAGAAGATGAGAAATACATGTATGATGCTCAAGAATCTATAGAAGACAAAGAGGAAAGTGATCAGGAACCGCCTGATTGTTTACCTATGTCTTGTGTTACGTTGACTAGAGAAGATCAGGACCTAATAACAAAGGCTAATAGGGAATGATGCCTTGAGGAAACAAGAGATCACATAGAAGAGGCAGAATCTGAGGTGGAAGAAGAGGCTCAAGAGAACATCCCACCTCCCAGTCAGCTAATGCAAGAAAAAGAGGATTGCTGCTCTTCTATCCATGATGAAAGGGAAACCCCCATTTTGACAGAAGAAGAAATCGATCAGATATTAAATCAGCGATCCACCTCCGAGGTCTTTTATAAAATAGATGCCCTTGCCCACTCATATATTGAGTTTGATGATTCGGATCCAGAAGACTCCTCTATGGATCAGGACGAAGAAAGACCAGCTGAAAATCTAGAAGGTTTGGTGGGTGACGTTACTTACAGTTATGGTTTTCCTATTTATGATCTGTTTGATGATGAGTGTTTTGAAAGGGAAGCCAAGCTTGCAAGACCATCATCCTTAGATTCATAGGAGGAAGATCAGAGCCAACAATTTCAGAGAAGTAATTAAACCAGTTAGCCTATCTACGATACTGATGGAGAGAGCTACGACAGTATAATAGCAGATGAATATTCTTTGAATCTTCATTCTGCTTTACCATAGATCATCAGTGAGACTGGTAGCCAGCAGCCTTTCCTTTCAGAGGAGGAGGGAAGAAAAGAAGAGATTCTTGAGCAAGTTGAAAGCAATGAGCCTTCTTTCGAAAAAAAGGAAGCAATGGAACAAACCCGTGCTCAAGAATACATAGATCTTTTCACGGAGCTCAGCACATCAGAGCAGAATATATCAGAGCTCCAAGAAGACTCAGTTGCAATATACGATGAGTCCTCCAGTTCAGAAGATGAAGAAGACACTGTTAAGTCCCTATATTAATAGTATAGCCCCTTATTATGTTAGTGTATCCCCCCTTATTGTTATTATTGTACCCCTGTAACCACCATATTGTTATTATTGTGCCCTTACATTATTATTGTTAGGTCGGCTAGGATTACATTGTGGCCCACTAGGATTACATTATGGCCCCATGGACTCCTATATATAGAAAGGAGGTTTTGTAAATTGTATCATCCACGAATTGTTCATTTATGTAATGTATTGGAGGTTTCCCCCTCGAAGTGGCTTATTTCTAAGGCGTTGATATCTCTTTTCTTCTATTTTTGGAGTTGGTTACACAACATTTGGTATCGGAGCTTTGGATTCTAGGGTTTCGCTGCTCCAAACAGGTCATCGTGGAATTCTCGCTATAACTTTTTTTATATGAAGTTTCAGAAGCTAAAAATTTTATGGTACGAAGCCAAAATCCTGAGGAATATTTTCTAAACATTTCAGAGCTTAGTTCGCAATATTTTCGGAGATATGATCTGTGGAATTTAGGTATTTTTTCAGGATCCTAAAAAGGTCATCGTGGAATTTGTGCTATAACGTTTTTTCTATGAAGGTTCAGAATCTGAAATTCATATGGTACGAAGCTGAAATCCTGAGGAAAGTCTTCAAAAAAATTTCAGATCTTGGTTCGCAATATTTTTGGAGATATGATCTGTGGAAGGTAGTGCTTTGTCAGGCTCCTGAATTTCATCTCAAAGAGGTGATCGTGGGAAATTTTCAATAAATCTCTCTCTGGGCATCGGATTGGAGTGCCGTAAAATTTGGTCACAAGTAAACAGACTGTAGTTTCTTGGATATCAATTTTAGAGACAAAGGACAAAACAGTGACACGTGGCAAGTCGTACAAGTTCGCTCTACTGAACCAGTCCATAATTAGGTAATTGTGGGAGATTTGACACAACTTTGTCTTGGAGAATCCAAATCAGGTCAGACCTGTGGCATTCAAAAGATAATTTAGAGGGCTAATTAAGTGCTGAATTTTAGATATAGAAGAGCCACAATCACAAATATAATACAATTTCAATATCGAGCTCCTCAAAAGCAAGTAAAAGGTGTGTATTTTTTTCCGAATTGCATAAATCTTGTTTGAAAAATCAGTTTGAAGTGATTCCAAGGGCCTATTGAGAATATATTTCAGTATTGAATTCTGAAATTCCTCCTAAAAATAATTCCATACCCGTTAATCCCTCAAAAATCTATACTATGACGCATGAAGAGGAAGAGTTGCAGTATGAGATATCAAAATTACGGTACCAAGTGCAACAAGTTTCAATCTTACGAAGAGCAATTGAAGATGAAATAGATGGTTTAAAAGCAGAAATGGAGGCTAATTTGGATGGCTTGAAGGATCAAATAATAGCGAATATGGATGATAAATTAATGGAAGATCACATCGAGCATCAACAACAAGTTCTCCAACTCTCAAAGGATAACCCAACTTTGGTGCAGAATCTAATGAAACAACAGGAAGATCAACATCACATCGAAAGAAGTTATGAAGTAGTCATAGAAACAAGAACTCAAAAAGTACGATCAATTTCAGAGTATCTCAGCAAGTGGAAGAACTTTCCGGTAAAATATTTCACATGGGAGGATGAGAATTTTATACAGAAGCATCAAGAAATAATCAAGCGTTGACGACAACACTTGTTTGAAGGAGAGGGGCATGTTAAGTCCCTATATTAATAGTATAGCCCCTTATTATGTTAGTGTAGCCCCCCTTATTGTTATTATTGTACCCCTGTAACCCCATATTGTTATTATTGTGCCCTTAAATTATTATTGTTAGGTCGGCTAGGATTACATTGTGGCCCACTAGGATTACATTATGGCCCCATGGACTCCTATATATAGAAAGGAGGTTTTGTAAATTGTATCATCCACGAATTTTTCATTTATGTAATGTATTGGAGGTTGCCCCCTCAAAGTGGCTTATTTCTAAGGCATTCATATCTATTTTCTTCTATTTTTGGAGCTGGTTACACAACAGACACTCTACTCCAAGAAAGCCTTCTTCTCCATCCAGTGGAAGAAGAATATATCCTAGTTGAAGCCTACCTACCAGATATTCACAGCCAGATATCCTTTCATGATCCTTATGTTCATTTCCCGCAAACATTTGTAGAAGGATCAAAGGTCTTTTTGAGCAGCATGCAGACAGCATGAAAAATTTTCAAAGCTGCTGTTATTGAACAAAAAGAGTGGGAGCTGCCCTGCCTATCCAACCTACTCAAGGAGCTGAGGAGAAAGGACCGGCCATGGGATCATTTGATGGACTGGTTGCATTGGAAGACATTGTTTGTAAGCTAGACTGTAAATATTTCAGTTAGAGTGGGGTAGGTAGGAAAGCTCAATAAAGCTCAGTCTGTGAGCATGTAGTTAGTTGTTTTTAATTTCTGCAAAGTCCAGCAAGTTAGACAGTCTAATCCTGGCTTGACTATTTTCAATTTCTGTCTTAGAATGTAGAGAAGAAGTCTGCTAGACATTTTAATCCTAGCAGATAGTAGTCTAGGTAGAGAAACTATGAGGCCAACAGTCTAATCTGGTCTCATGGAGTGATAAGGGTATATTTAGAATAGGTTTAGTTTCTGTTTGTAAAAATAAATGATGTAAAGGGTCTGCTAGTCCAAATGCACCCAGAAGAAAAAATGTTAGGACTGTAGTCTGGGTAGGTAGTTGTTTGGGAGAATGTTTTCTACTGATATGATGTCTTCATGATTTGTGGCAGCTGATCTAAAGAAATAAAGGGATGCGCCAAGCAGCAGGCATCTGGCCTACACCAAAGATCATTCTCTGAATTCTTGACTCCTTCAAGAAGAAGCCATCCCCATGTGGAGCCACTGTTAGCCCCCCCATAAATTTTTGACAAGCAAACAGGGGGCTAAAATGTTGTTGAGCCTCCAAGGAATGCATTTCCCTCTGAAAACACATCATCCTTGAAGCCTCTTTATGCCTTTTTCATTTGGTAAAATCCCCTCTGCTGATTCCCTTTATAAGCCTCTCTATTGGTGAAGAAATTCCCAAAGGTCTCTTTTTCCCTCTTATTTCATTCCCCTCTAAGCCTTTGTTTTCACCCTCTTTCCTTCCCCTTCTAAATTCCCCACTCACGCTTCAAATCTTCCTAAATCCCCTTTAAATCCTACACACACCCATTATTTGGTCCAATTCCCCTTTTTCCCCTCCAAATTCTACCCATACCCATTGTTTGATTTAATTCACCCTCTATCCCTCTATCGTTACCCTTCCTTAGTCCCAAAATTCACTTAAAATGGGCTAAAAACCCATTTTTCGACTTTATAATAGGGCTTAGCCCTTTTCCCGCCAGCCCTTTTCAACCACTTCCCCATACGCCCCAGCACTAAGACCAAGCGCTTAAGTCTTGAGCGCCAATCGCAATCGGAGTGTTGGGCGGGCGCATTTCCTTTGTTATAACAGAAAAACTCCGATGCGATTGGCGTGGGTCTATAAGACCTGCGACGCGTTTTACACCGTTGATCCACCGTTTAGATTAGACGGCTGGTGCTTTATCGCACCCCCGCTTGGATCGCA
Organism: Pinus albicaulis; assembly: GCA_034641835.2. NCBI lineage: Eukaryota > Viridiplantae > Streptophyta > Pinopsida > Pinales > Pinaceae > Pinus > Pinus albicaulis. The sequence continues at coordinate 1,851,372,940 of CM076578.1, read as the reverse complement.
ATCGCAACATTTATGTGAAGGCCCCCGATCGGTTCATCGCAAAAATTTGCGATGCGATTGATCGCATCGCATGTCCACCTCCAATCGCTCCAACCTCCGATCTGCCCAATCACACCATCGCTCCGATTGACCTGATCGCAACTCCCCTCCTGATCACTCTGATCGCGCTTCCCCTCCAATCGCACTTTCCCTCTGATCGCTTTCCCCTCTGATTGATCGCATTGCACATTCTCCCGATTGCGATTGCGATTACCCCCACTCCCAATCTCCGATTGTGATTGACCCGCCAGGCCCATCGTACCATACTTCTGCCTTTTCATATAATATAAGGCCCTTCCCTTTGTAAATTGGAAATTTGTATTGTTTTCATTTTTACACAGGGTTTTCCCCAATCGCATCGAAGGTCTTGCGCTTACCACGCCGCCCTACTCCCGACTCTGATTTCCGATCGCGATTCATACCTTTGGGTCCCACCATACGGTTCCCCCGCCATTCATAACAAAAACCCCATTTTCCTTTGTAAAGTTTAAAATTCATTCGTTTTACTATTACAAAGTCTTTCCTCCCAATCGCAATCGCAAACTTCTGCCTTGCCACTCCTCCGCTCCTTCCGAAAAGCAATCCTCTAATTTCATCCCCGTCGTTGATCTCACATAAGATCTGACGGTCCTGATCTAATCGCCCTCCGCCATGACCAGGTCCCACATCCGTGGCTCCGCCTCATTGTTTTTCCGTGATTTCCTTTGTAATTCTCCCAAGCGTTAATCTTTGGGTCTTACACTAGTTGTCATTTCTTCCGCCGCTTTTTCACTGATCTCAACTGTTCCGCCAACGTTCCTCCGGGCCTCCGCAGCATTCCTCCACCACCACTACCCAGGTCTGTAATAGGTCTATTTTATTGTGCAGACAGCACAGAGACGGCCATTTCAGCATTTTCCAGCGGACCAGCAGAAGAGATTCAAATGGGGTTGATGCCTATTATTGATATAATTAATGTTTAGCCCCGGATTCAGAGGAAAGGACGCAGTCGAAGACCAAAGCACACGAAACAAAGTTGTATCTATGCTTAATGTCATGCAGAGCACCGTTCTTCCAAAAGGACACCTCCTACAGAAGTCTCCATGCCTCCTCAAGCCCTTAAATATATTTTACTGACAGAAGCTTCTTTAAGACTGTCATACAGCAGTTATGGAGGTATGGAGAGGCCCGCAGACTTTCATCCGGTTAACCAAATTCAGAAAGCTACCACAGAGTACCAACAGGCGGATTTCTTCAGAAGAACATACTTGGAGTTAATAGCAAGACTTCTGGACCATGCTTCAGAGTACACACAGCTAATGAAGAGCCATCCTACGGAATGGGCATTCGACCTACCTCCCCTCAGTCTTAATGAGATCCATTCAATGTTTATCATCTACTCCTGTTGTTGTCTTCCCCTATAAGAATTCCCGAGAACATTTCGTAGAGGTTGTTTTTCGGCTGCTGCCGTTGTAGTTAGAGGGATTTAGTTTTGACTGTTAGAATAGTTTGGGAGAGAGTAGAAGAGTAGTTTGTATTGTAGTAGGATGGGAGGAGAAATTTGGACTGTAACAGCCATTGAGCTCTGAGTATGTGACTAGTTTTGCATCAATTAATCAAGCACATTTCACAGGATCCTGGTCTATTAATATTGGTTATGTTTTCCTAACTCTGTTTATTAAATTTTCATACTATATCATTTTCTGTTGGCTCGCATCAAAAATATGGCATAGGATTTACCCTTGATAGGTACCCTATGTCTCTGCTCTCCTTGCCTTTAATGTTTTTATGCTAAATGTGTTATCTAAGGATTGGTTTCAGTTAATTTAACCAGTGTAGTAGTTCCTTATGCTACTAGCTGATGTATGAGTTGATGAAATATGCCTTTAGATGTTCTTATGGGGTTTAAGCTGGAAGATTTGGGAACACTGGGGATTAGAGTTAGCCCTGTCCACTAGGATCCTTGTGCGACCAGCTGGCCTTTCTAAGATCTCTTGTTAAACTTATCTCTGTTTTCCCTTGGAGCATGCTAAAGCTGACCTGGAGTTAAATGACCTCTGGTCCGATCTACAAGCTGCCCCTTTGTCCCTCCTTTGAGAGTTTCCTATGATTATGTCCAAGCAGGTCTGGAGTTAAATGATCTCTGACCTGATCTATAGACAGAAAATTGGGTTTCTTTCCTTCTCTCACTTTCTTTCCTTAATGTTCCATCCCACCATCTAATCTAAAATATCCTTTTGTATTAGATGACTTGCCCTCTGAAAGCCTTGGCTACTTGTTGCATGTAATCACCTTTCATGACTCCATAGCCCAATGGATGGCACTTTCTTGACCTATCCTCTTTGCTGAAACATCCTGTTGTTTTGTTCCTTTTCTCCCACTAATTTCTCGGTCTATGATCTCATGACCAACCCAGCAACCAACCAACCAAATCATTTTAACCCCCCCTTGTGCTTCATACCCAGCCTAACATATCATTTGAGCTTTCAAAGATACATCATTCTTTGTCTATTTGGAGAGATCCCTCTCCGGGTCCAGGAGGGCTAGATCCTAACGCCCCAAAGTGGTTATGATGTTGTCTCATCTTTTGGTCTTGCCAATCTAGCCAAAACATGGGAACCCCAACACCACCATTCCTTGATCAAGATGGTGGTATTACATCAGTTGGAGCAACAGCGTATACCTTGGGAGGTATTCATAGCACATGAAGTATTCACAAACCCCCATTCTCCTCATCAACCAGATCTGCCCTCCTCATCTGCACAAATACCCTAACCACAGCTAAACATCCCTTCCTCTCCTTCTCTTGATGCATCAAGGGAAGCAGAAAGTGGAAATGAAGAATCACATGAAGATCAGGATGACGGTGATGATAAATTAGTCCACAATGAAGATGAGTTTGATGATAGTTTTAGAAACCAAGAGGATCACGTTGAGGAAGAGTACATGGAAACCAATGATGAACATGAGGATGAGCCAGAAAATGATGAACAGAGTGCCGAAAATAAAGAAGTTGAAACCAGTGAGGCAGAGATAGAAATCAATGAGGAAGAGCAAGAGGGAAATGATGGTGAAGAAGAGGGCAGTGAATGTGGTGGTGATCAATATGAGGAGGTGTACAGTCAAAGGGAAAGTGAACATGACAGTCAAGGGGAAAATGCACATAACAATGAAAACAGTGAGAAAAGTCATCAGGATAACAGTGATTATATGGAAGAGGGAAATGATGAGGCAGAAACAGAATTTGAAGAGGGGGACAGTAAGAAAGAGGATGACACTGATGGGACAGGCGGTGAGAAACAAGACAACAAAGGAGATAGTCATGACAATCATGACACCAATCAACCTCCTAGTGATAATGAAAACGATAACAGTGTAGGAGATGATGAAGAAAAATATCATAGTGATGAACAAAACCAAGATGAAGCAAGTGTAGGGGCTGATAGTCCAAATGAAGACCAAATTTACAGTAAAGAAGGTAATGATGATGATGGTGTTGAAGGTCAAGAAGGCAGTGATCAAACAGAGCATGTGATCACTAAATAGGATCATAGTAAAGATGAAGAAGCTAATGAAAACACCAAGGGTCACATCCATAATGAAGACACTACCAAAAACACCATCACTCCTCTTGCATACACCTACAGAAGAGGGTAAAGGCATGTGTTTACTTCCTCCAAAGGACAAGGGACCACGCCATCCACATCAACTCAGCAAATTGACAAAGGTAAGCAACAGGTAAAGGTATAAGAGCCAGAGGACCCTAAAATAGAAAGGGAGTTTGAACTTATCCATATATATAGTGATGAAGAAAATGAAACAAGAATTCAAAACTCCCTCCTCCAAGGCAATAATGCACAAATAAAATACCTAGAAGCTGAGTTAGAGAGGGAAAATGATGCCATCCACTTCTATTAGATGGAAAACAAGAAAATGAGTGCCCAGTAAGCCATCTATGAGGCTAGAGCACTCAAATCCCAGAAAGAAGCCCAAATAGCACAAGTGAAACTAGAAGAATACATAGGCCCATATGAAGAAAGTGAAGGTGAAGAGGAACAGCCTAGGAAGAGGCAAAAAACCATAGGGTTAAGGAAAGCATTGGCAAAACAGAAGGAAGAGGAATCAGCCCTAGTAGAGAAACCTTCCCTCAATGAACTCCTTGCCATGGAAATTGAACATGATCGGGAATCATGGATTGAGAGGGAAAACATACACCTAGAGGCAAAGCTGAAGAAGGAAAATGAAGGCTTAGAGCTGCAAAGAAATATGACCAAGCATTATGCAAATAAAAACAAACTTGTTTGTGCCAAATTGAAGGAAGCCCTCCTTGAATTTCAAACCCCAAAGGAGGAAAAAGAGCATGATAACCTTGGATTTCTAGCTTCAGCTTCTCAACAGTTCTCACAAACCCCTTGAAGAAGATCTCCACCAACTTTGAGAAAATTTGGAACACTTTTTGTTTTTTGTGATTTTCAAGGAACATTAGCGCAACACCACTAGCGCTACGCTAATCCATGGAGCATCCTCAAGAGGAAAACTCAACATTTTTTGGTTTCTAACCACTATTACACTTTTATCACCAAGTTTCAAATGATTTGGAGCAGGTTTGACGCCTTAAAAGGTCAAAAAACCCCTCTTTTTTCACCATTCTGCCACTATTTCAGACCTAGCGTTACGCTAATGGCAGTCTTGGGATTTTAAATTTTGACTAGGCTGCAAGAGTTGTATTAGGAAACTACAAGAACTTTTAGAAACTATACTCATCGGGCTTCCCAACGAGCCATCACGGAGCCAAATCCGACATCGGGAAGGGGTCCAAAACTTGGTTGCAAAAGAGGCTACTTTCTGTTAAAAGTGGCACTGCGCAAATGGATTGTTTAGTGTGTTTTGGATCAAAAGTCAACAAAACACACTCATTTTTTGCAAAATCATATTTTAGTGTTTTTTTAGGCAAATCACTCTAGAATTAGGTGTAAGAAGTTATTTTAGCATTTATTTCATGAGATATTTTGTGCCTTGGGACTTACATGGTCTCTTAGGCATAAATGACATTTATGGGTGATTTTGACTTTTTCCAACCGTATTTAGGGTTTTTTCCCTCCTTTTCTGAGTTAAATAGAGCATGAGGGCTTCATTGTAAATGTTGGAATTTTATGAGCTTTGAGAGCAATAGATGGTTTCTATGAGCTTGGAGAAGAAATTGGTGTTGTGGAGTTTATGAATGGCTTGCTTGGATTGATGATGGAGAAGCTTCTTTGCAGGATCCCTAAGCTTGGTTAATGGTGATGTATTCTTAATTTTTTCATGTTTTCTTGTTATCATTGTGTTTCATCCTTATTTTTTGCGGTAGAACAGAAAAGTATAGGTTCAGAAATTCTCTTTGAAGCACCTTAGTCCTCCTGCCTTCTATTACCTTGATGTTTTCCTCTGTTGGGTCAGCTTAAGGAATTCTTAACTGCTCCTTAGGCCCACCTAAACTTGTTTGTTTCATTAATGGATTAGTATGCTAGTTACAAATATGTTTCATGGTAAGCCCTGTTTATTTGATGTTATCTAAACTCTGTCCTGAAACCTCTCTTTGAAGTTTTGCTTGCTAGGTTAAGTCAAAGAGGTCTTGTTTTGATATTTTCCTTTTTCCATGCCTATCAGTTTGCCTCAAAGTTCTTTATAGCTTGATTTATGATGTTTAGGAGTTCCCTCTTCATGGATTAAAGTTATTTGTGATATTAAATGTTTTCTAAAGCTTGAAGGTGAAATCACTAGAAGTTAAATGAGCTTCTTGCCTTCTATATTTCATTGAAATTATTTGTCTTGAATGGTTATTGGTTTAAGTATTTTCATTGAGCTTAATGGTTTGCCCTACCTCATGAGTTATATCTTTTTCTTATAAATGTTTAAGACCTCCTTGTTATAGTTATTTGACAAAGGATTCTTGATTTCCCTTTTCCCTACCTTATTCAAAAACTTGTGACCATCCCACTTCACACATAACCTTAAGGATCCATTAACCTTACTAGATTGGCCCTGTAATGCACTCTGATTTATTATTGAGATATTAATGACTTTCATTGACTCCATAGCCCAATGATTTAAAGACCTCTCACTCCACCTATTATAGTTGTTCATATTTCCCAACCAAACAAACTATTATCACCCAAAAAAAAAAAAATTCAAAACATCATTGTGTTAATTTTGTTTTTGGTCATGGTTCAAAATTGGTTTTAGAAGTCAATTTAGGATTTGATCAAGGGTATATTATATTTTCATAAGTTAAAATCCCATGCTTAATTTCAAATAAAGTTTTTTTAAGGTTCATTCATTGTCAAATATCCATAATTTCCATTTGTAGGTCATTTTCTAAGGTTTCATGTCAAAACTAGTCAATTAGCCAAGAAACCTCGTTTTCATAGTGCCACTAGTTCAAAAATTTTGATTTGCGCTACAAATGCGCTAATAGTTTCATAGTGTAGACAGGGAAAAATACACTGTCGGCGCTACAAAAGTGCGGTTTCTTAACTGTCCTGTCATCTAAGCTGAAATATGTCAGAATCCGTTGGGAAATGATAGGTTAGTGGTATGATGAGTCAGTTAACAATGAGATTCAGTGTACTTACCCACGTTGCAGTCATCATTTTCATGATAGGGTATGAATGAGGCATCATTTAGTTATGAGATGACATTTCAAATTTGAAATCTTGCCTAATTAGTCATTCTCGTTTCCTTTGCCTCCTTTCGAGTGTCTGAGCTTTCAAGTGTCAAGCCAAACCTGTGGCTGTTCCATAAAAATTTTCTCTACATATTAATCAAGCGAGGCTACTGTTTCACATATTCAAGCGAGGCTGATTCAATTTATCAAGCAAGGCTGGCAGGCTTTCTGTGAAGCATGGTAGAGGAAAAGAAAGTATACAGAGGGGGGACACTGCTTGAGACATGACCCTGAAGATATGAAGGCCATAATTGAAGACCCAGCAGTGATGGAGGCATTCAGAAGAGTAGGTTGTCTTCGGTTTTGTGAAAAGTTGCAGGGTTGCCACACACAGGTTTCCAAATAATTTGCCTTGAACTTCAATGGAAAAACTACCAAGGTTGGGATGCTAAGTGTGTCAATTTCACCAAAGATTATTGCTAATGTGACAGAAATACCAAGGGGTCAAGAAACTTGGTTTAAAGGTTTCAAATTTGATATGGAGCCATGTAAAGAGTTTATGAAACCTAAGTATGCATATATGGACCTCAATAATGCTATCCCTAGAAGCTGCATCAAAGACACTTATGCAAAGCTGATTTTCAACATTCAGAGGTATTTTACATGTGAAGGCAGATGTCATAAGGTTTACACATATTATTTCAAGCTGCTTCTGCATTTCACTGGTAGGATTTCACTTGATTTTCCCTTTTATTTGCATAGGAGTCTTGCAAAAATAGCTGATAAAGTACAAGCCAAATCTGAAGGTTGTGAAACATCTTTGTTTCATCATGGTTTGATGAATTTATTGATTTTGAATGAGCTTCAGAACATAGGCAGGGATTGGTCATCCTTTTTGTTTATAAATGTTTTGAGTTGGAAACCTTAACTCCTGCTAGAAACCCTAAAACTAAAGGAACTCCATCACCACCAGTAGTAGAATATAGTCAACTTGTGGTTGCAAAACCAAAGGAATTTACAAAATTGAAGCCAAGGAAACAATTTGAGAAAAGGACAAAGCAGACACAAGTGCTTGATACACCAACTCCATCACCTGCAAAACAGAGGTCAAATATTGTCAAAGAGGAAAAACAGAAACAAGATGTCAGCAAGCAGGAAATCAAAAGAGTAACAAGAAGCCAAGCAGTGGCATTAAAAGGAAAAACAGTTGCTACAGCTACAAAGGACAACTCGGTGATAAAGGGAAACTTAGATGACATCCTGCATGCTATTGACATAGAGGAGACACCCATTGTTCAAGCTGAGTTCATTGGAGAATATGAGCATAAACAGAAAAAGGCAAAGTCTGCAAAAAATCTTGAGTTTGAAGGGGAGGATGCAACCTTCATCTTTTAAGCAAGAAAACCTATAACTAGGCATGCTAAGAAACTTAAGGAAGGCAGCAATGAAGTTCAAGAAACTATTGAGACAACTAAAGCCCCTGAAGAAGTGGTTGACCTCTCATCACCTACATTAAAGCATGCAGCCAGCAGAATAAAGAAGGGCAAAGAAGAAATGACATAATTTCAACATCTTGAGGAGAGATTGAGGTTGGAAAACCAAGAAATTGCTCTGATGAGAAAGAGGGCTAGAAAGCACAGTATTGAGAAATAATAATTCAAAACAATGAAGGCACTATGGGAAGGTAAAACTGGTTCTATTTCTGAAACTCCAAGCAGTTCAGAGCAGTTTTTCACATGGACAGTCCGAGCAATAAAGGAAGCCAAATTTGTCAGAGTAATAAATACTCACTTAAGAGCTAATAATAGGAGACATAAAGACCAAGTGGAGGACTTGGAGCAGCAGTTGAAATTGACTCAGGATGAGTTAAAGAACAAAGGTGTTAAAATGACAATCATTAAAGATTCAAAAGCTAAATTAAGTGAAAATGAAGAAAGGACCTCATGAAGGCTGAAATGACTGTGTTTTCAGTTCATATGAATTTTTGATATGATGGAATCAGTTTATTTTGATGTTTTGGTACATTTTCAATTTTAATTTTGGAAAATATTGAACAAAACTACTCACTCAGCAGTTTCATAGTGCAGACAGTGTAAAACGGGAGAAAAGCGCTACGAAACTGCTGTAGCAGCTTTTCTTGCCCTTTTTCATCAAATTTTGAGGGGTAAAAACATGAATTAAGAACTGAAAATGTTGAGGAGGATGTATTTAAAGATAATGAAGTTAGTTTTGGAGGAAAAAGGTCAAGATTTTGAAGAAAAAATGGTAAAAGAGAAGCGCTACGAAAGGCGCTACGAAACTGTGTTGTTTTCGTAGCGCGGTCTATTACAGCGCATTTGAACAGTTTGGAGATGGTTTTGGATAGCTGGAGCTTAAGGAGTAGATTTATCATGTGTTAATTCAATTTCTAACAGCTAAGGAGCTCGAAATAGTGAGTTCATGGTGGTCAGAATGTTCCAAGAGTGCAAAGGACCCTATGCCTAGAAAACAGGGGACTATTTCCTACTTTGATGGAGGTCAGCATTATGGACATAAAGATTTGAAGCCTATCATCCAGATTTTACCATGTGTGAATACACTTGGAAAATTATGTAATTTAGTTTAGATAAGGTTGTTATGGATAGAGATATGGAGTTTGAATCCTATTTGGAATAGGACTATTTAGTAGATTAGCTGTCTTTTTGTAATAAATACTGTTGTACAAATCAGCCCCTCCATTTGAATCTTGGCCATAGTCTCTTTTTCCTTTTCACCGCTGCCCCTTCCCGCATCGGAAATACATTGAAAAAGGGCTAAAGTCCACTTTGAAATATTACATAAGGTTTAGCCCCTTTTCCTCCTAGCTCCGCGCCTCCTTTTTCATATAACCAAGCGCTGCCCCTTTGAGCGTTTATCGCAGATCTCATAATCGTGCCATCGCATGTCCGCCTCATCGCAAAAGCGCAGTTTCTCGCACGCGCTATCCACCACCATCACATTTTTCACTTTTGCGATCTGCGCTCGACTGACCACGCCCATCGCATAGCGCAGAGCGCGGAATTTTGGTTATCCCCTTCTTCTTCCATCGCATTTTCTCCTCTTGCGATTTTGCGAAATGCGCTCCGGGTCCCACCTCTTAAGCCTTTTCTTCGCTGTTTTGTTATGTCTTCCCTTTGTAACTCACCCAAAGGTTAATCCTTGAAGTTTTCGTGTCATCAGCGTTCTTCCGCCATTTTTCATCGTTGGTCCACATGTCATCCACTGTCCCTCCATTGTTTTCATATTCCGGTTATGTGTCATGCTTCAACGTTTTTATTTGAAGTCTCCACCCCTTGTCGTTCCATCCTCCTCTCATATCTATGCCACCACTTCTGTTAGTCTCGCTTTGTCCATTATCTCTGTCATCAGTTTTATTCAACAGGCTTTGGTTTTTGCAGGAACTTGTGGTGGGAACAAAATTAGCGGAATTGATCCGGAAGTCACTATGATGTGACCTCCATTAAAGAAGGGTACTTCGATCCATGGAACTCTCTAGAGAAAAATCAAAAGGAACGCATTGGGGCGGATGAAAGCATTAATGCAACAGCAGATTATTAATGAAGAAGCAATGAATTCAGGGTCCAGCTCGAAAGAGGTTCCAAATTTAAATTCAAGAACAAAAGATCGAAAGTACCATGCATGGAAGCAGGCGCCTCAAGGATTCATTGCCGCAGATCTTCCTCCTCCAGAAAAAGGCCGAATGTTTACATATTTTATTATTTATGTCTTGTGTATATGCAGATTTTCATTTCCAGCATTCATTTCAGAAATAAATTGTAAAGTACAGACAATTATGTTCAAGTCGTTTCACAGTATGGGCGTGAATGTTTTCCGCCATTTGATTCAAAATAAGTCATTAAATGCTCTCTATCTACCGCCTCCTCTAGAATTCTCTATCTGGTCTATAAAAGCTAAAAGAAAAGACATTGGAAGGGTTCCAGATTTCTATCAGCAAACTGTGCAGCGAGAAGGCTCTCGTATACATCCTGTAATATCTTCTGTATGAAGCTTCAGAGCCCGTAGGGTCTCAGTGAGGAGGGGTTATGACTGTAATGAGGATTCTGGTCTCTGGTATCTCACAGTATGTAATTCCTCTTATGTGTTAATACAATATCTCTTTCATGCTATTTGTCTTCTTGTATCATGTTCTAGAATGCGAGTGGCTCACTATTTTGCAGTAAGGATTCATCCTTGTTGATGCCCTTTATGGAATTAGTCAAGCGCTTTAAATAGGCCTAGTCATGGTATACTGTTCCATGTTCACTCTTTCCATATTTTCTACTATATTAGTTGCTTGAGGAGGGTGCTTTTAAAACGCCATTGTCATATAAGGATTCGTAAATTGGTGTGCCCTTATGTGGTTCTGTTGTGTATCTGGGTATCAGTCTCATGCCAGCTAATATCTTCTTATGTTTCCTCACTGCACTCATCATCTGATATTTGATTTATGTGATATATTATCTGAATCGGCCCTCTTTACAGTAAGTGGTCTCTTAACTGTCTGATGCCTTTATATTGGAGTTTTACTTGATGTCCCTACATTTTTCTTGTCTTTGTACCAGCTTCTGAGAGAGATTGGTCCCATTCAAAACTAATTTCCTTGTTCAAACAAGAGATAGTAAGTGAGCTCTTGGACTGACAACCCAAACTATAAAGAGCTCCTTGCTATATTAAGATGTCCTAGGCACTGGTCTATGGCAACTCTAGGCTATCTGTAGGAGGGTGACAAAATCATCCACAACATCTTTCTGGCGCCGTTGCCGGGGAACGAATTCAAGAATATTAGTTTCCCTGGGTCTCGACAAATTGTTTTCACTCTCTAATCAGGTGAGCACAGAGAGTTGAAGAGTTGCATATCTCTCACCTTGGCGACTCCACTGGTCTTTATTTGATAAGTTTTATTGGTAGTCCTGGCTCATCGTAAGCCACATTTGAGGTCAGATACATCCCAGCTGAAGACACCCTATGTGTCTGACCCAGAAAATATTATTCATAAAAGAACTTGGAAGGAAAGGAAGTCAGTCCGTCCTGAAAATTCTGAATATTCCGTTGAAGATTACCCGCCCTCTTCTTCTCAAGAAGTTAGAACAGAAAATCTTGAGTTTTACTCGGAGACTCCACGTAGAGGAAGTGCCTCAATTGAAGAAGAATCTCATCCTGCTTTCGAGGCTGAAGAAATTAAAGAAGTCACAGAAGTAGTTGATGTTAACCGTGAGTTATTCCCATCCACACCTCAAACTTCTGTGCAATATATTCCCATTGTTACTCACACTCCGCTTCCTCCTACTCCTCTCCCTACTTTTGTATATCAGACTGTTTTGCAACCCCCACCTCCTCCAATGGCCAACGTTCCTGCATTTCTTTTGAACAAATACGCCCCACTGGCCTTACCCCAAGTGTTGAACAATATGCCACAAGATTATCTAAAGATTCTGCCAAGGTTTAATGGTGAAAATGGAGCTGATGCTCAGAAACATCTCGAGACCTTCTGCTCTTTTGCAGAGAACTTAAATGTTGAACATCTAGATGTGGTCTTGAGATTATTTGTGCAGTCTTTGGAAGGGGAATCCAGGAAATGGTTTAAGACATTAGGAAATAATTCTGTGACCACCTGGGACCAAATGGAAAATGCTTTTCTCAGGAAGTGGGGAGAAAAGAAAGATCACGGTCAATGTCTCACCGAATTTAATACCATGAAGAAGAAACAGAATGAAGGAGTTTCAGACCTTATTAAAAGATTCAATAAGCTATACCTGAGCCTGCCCCCTGAGATGAAGCCCCATGAAGCTGCTGCCAAGATAATTTTCATAGCAGCCTTTGAATCTGATTTTGGCTTCTCCTTAAGGGAAAGGAAACCTGCCACTCTAGATGACGCACAATCAGATGCTCTGGAATTAGAAGCGAACTTTGCCTCCACCGGGAAACTAAAGGGAAAAACTGAACAAGATACTAGGAGGAGAGGCAAAGAAGAGGTTTCCGCCTCAAGTCAAGAAAAAGATCCAGAGAAATTGGATGAAATAAGTAAGATGATAAAGAAGATGGTCAAGCTTGAACTGGAAGAAAAAAATGCAGCTCCCAAGAATTTCTATAATGCTCCAAACAGAGGATATAATCCCCAGTATAGAAGGCCACCTCTCCAGATATTGCCGAGAGAGACGAAAGAACAACAAGACCAGGTACCTCATCCCTTATACTTGGAAGGACCAGCAGATGACTCCACTGGAGATGCAGCTTATGGAGTAGAAGATTCAAATATGCCTCTTTCAAATAATGATGATATGGAGTGCCCGCTGCAAGATGAAGACGAAGAAGCGAAGATTGACCATTACTGTAAGCAATTTGCTGATTTTATGGAAGCACTATTCAATGTAAAATATGATCTCAGATCCTCAAGGAAGAGGACCAGAACTCAGGAGCAAGAAGAAGAACCACCTCGAGAGGAAACATCTGCTCAGAAGGAATCAGCAACAAAGAAGAATGCGGACAAAGGTAAGGATCTTCTAAATACCCCCTTGCAGTCTAATGATCAGGTTCCTTCTTCTTCTAAAGTAGTCAGCCCTCCTAATACTGAGTCGGTGTCAAAAGAAGTTAAGTCTTTAGCTAAGAATAAGGAGTCAAAAGAAACTGTGATAGAAAAGCCCTCATCTGCTTTCAATTTGCAAAAGGAACTCGAGAAAATTAAGATTCCTGTCCCATTGACTGAATTATTGAAGCAGCCTGTATATCAGTCTCAAGTTACTTCCTTTATGCTTCCTCCTGGAATACCAATTGTACCTGATAGTTTAAATCTTCAAGAAGAAAGGCCCATGGTATTCTTTGGCCCACATGTCGAGGAGATAGACCCTTCTACTCCTCCCTTTTATGTATCCTTAGTTATACATGACCTGCTGTTACATAATTGTATGTTAGATTCTTGGGCTTCCCATAATCTTATGCCTTTGTCTGTCATGGAGAAATTAGGACTGCAAATTACAAGACCATACAAAGATTTATATTCATTTGATTCCAAAAGAGTTAAATGCCTGGGAATGATAAAAGATTTAGTGGTCAATTTGGCCCAAATTCCAGCAAAGAGTGTGGTCATGGACATTGTGGTTGCTAATATCCCAGCCCGCTTTGGCATGCTCTTGTCAAGGTCATGGGGTACCAAGATCGAGGGATCAATTAAAATGGATTTAACATATGCTACTGTCCCAGTCTTTGGAGGTCAAGAAAGGAGGTTGTACAGGGAGACTAGATTTGTTAAAATGGTAACTAAGGCTGACTGCTCAGAAAATTCTCTAGTTTATAACAAAGAGGGAGACTTTTCATGTTTGATGTTAGAATAAAATCAAAATTATGCTCATGAGCCCTTGTTTGGTCAAATCCAAGCTGAGCAGCCTAAGGGTGATCAGGAATCAGAAATTTGGACTTTGCATTTTGATGGAGCAAACTCAAGGGAAGGTAATGGAGCTGGGGTGTTGTTGATCTCCCCTACCGGAAAATGGGTGCCCTTGTCTTTTAAGTTGGAGTACGAGGCTACAAACAACGTAGCCGAATATGAGGCACTATTATTGGGACTGCAAACAGCTAGAAACATGGGCATCCAATGTTTAAAAGTCCTGGGAGATTCTGAGCTAGTAGTGAGGCAGATCAAAAATCAATGCCAAACTAAGCATCCTCGGCTCAGAGCATATAGAAACGAAGTATGGGACATGATGGAAAATTTATTCTCAGCATTTAATATACAGTTCATGCCCCGGGAGCAAAACAGAATAGCAGATTCTCTTGCTGTAGCTGCCAGTACATTCCGTCCTCCTCAGAATCCGCTTTTAAGATATGAAGTGGAGGTACGTTACAGACCATCCATTCCAGATAATATAAAGCATTGGCAGGTATTTGAAGATGATGAACAGATGAAGAGATTCATGGAGACAGTAGGAGAATTCACAAGTATGGAAATTGATGATAATGAGGAGGAAGAAGCGGAAAATGTTGCAGACAGTAAATGGGAAGAAAAGATAGCAGGGAATAGAGTGCTGCCGCTGAAAGGAAATGTTATACCTAGGGGTCTAGTACCCCTAGAAAGATTATTTAATAAAAATGATATTCCATTGCAGCCAAATAAAATAACAGAGGAAGATCAAGTGGAAGACTTGAATCTGGGTACTTATGTAGATCCTAAAATTATCAAATTATCCAAGAAAGTCCCAGAAGATTATAAAGAAAAATATTTGAAGTTATTTCAATCTTACAAAGATGTTTTCGCGTGGTCCTATCAGGACCTAAAAACTTTTGATGTAAATATAATGCAGCATAAGATTCCATTGAGGGAAGATGCGAAGCCATACAAGCAAAAGCTCAGACAAATAAACCCCTTGCTGCTTCCCTCAATTGAAAAAGAAATCAAAAAATTACTGAAAGCCAAGATAATTGTGCCCCTAAGGTACTCAGAGTGGATAGCAAATCTTTTTCCTGTGCGGAAGAAGAATGGAGAAATAAGGCTATGTGTAGATTTTAGGAATTTGAATAGAGCATCTCTCAAAGATAATTATCCACTGCCTAAGATGGACCACATCCTGCAGAAAGTGGTAGGAGCATCCATAATGTCAATGATGGATGGATTTTCTGGTTATAATCAGGTATATGTATTCCCAGAAGACCAGAAGAAGACTGCATTCACTACACCATGGGGAACCTTTATGTATGCCAGGATGCCATTCGGATTAATTAATGCAGGAGCTACTTTTCAGAGGGCAATGGACATAGCCTTTATCGGAGAACAGGACAAGTTTTTGGTAGTTTATCTTGATGATATCACTGTGTTTTCAAAGAATGATGATGAGCATATTGAGCATCTAAGAAGAACTTTTGAAAAATGCAGGAGGTATGGCCTATCCCTCAATCTTAAAAAGTCCTTATTTGCATTAGATGAGGGAAATATTTTAGGGCACATTGTAACTAAAGATAGCGTGAAGATTGACCCCAAGAGAGTTGAAGTAATAAACAGCATTCCTCTGCCCAGGAATAAAAAGGAAGTACAGGTGTTTTTGGGCCGAATTAATTTTCTAAGAAGGTTCATTCCTAACTACGCTGAGATAGTTAGGCATATAACTAATATGTTGAAAAAGGACAGTGAAGTCAAATGGTCCCAGGAATCTAGAGATGCATTCACAAGGATAAAACAGGCGTTTTCTGAAGCTCCTGTGCTAGCAAGGCCAGATTACAAAAATCCATTCCTGATATTCTCATTTGCTTCACCCCATACAATTGCTGGAGTGTTACTACAGAAAAATGAAGAGGGATGTGAACAGCCTATAGCTTTCTTCAGTCAAGTACTTTATGATGCAGAATTGAAATACAATATATTGGAGAAGCAGGTATACGCCCTGGTAAAGTCCCTTAAAGCCTTCAGAGTTTATGTTTTGCAATCTCATATTACTGCATACGTCCCCACAGCTGCTGTAAAAGACATTCTGGTACAGGGAGACAGCGAGGGTAGAAGAGGAAGGTGGATTGCAAAAATCCAGGAATATGATTTGGATATAAGACCTACCAAGTTGGTCAAAGGACAGGGACTTGCAAAAATGTTATCTAAATCTAATAATCAAGCTTTGGGCATTAATCTATCCATGTTAGCAAATGAAGAATCGGAAAAAGAAGAGGAGCAGCAAGGACTAAAGATGGCTACGCAAAAGATACATGTGAAATATCTAACTAGTCCTTGGTATAAAGAAATAGCTAAATATATTTTAACGCTTAGCTGTCCTACAGGTTGTGATAAGGTAAAATACAGAGCTGTAAGGATGAAATCTCAGAAATATGTAATTGCCAATGGACAGCTCTATTGGAGAAACCCTCTAGGTATATTATTGTTATGCCTCACAGAAAATGAAGCGCAAAAAGCATTAACAGAATTTCATGAAGGGATTTATGGAGGACATTACAGTTGGAGGGCCACAACACATAAAATCTTGAGGGCCGGTTTTTACTGGCCAAAACTGTACTCAGATACTTTTTCCCAAGTCAGAGTATGCGACAAGTGTCAAAGATTTGCAGAGAGACAGAAACTAGCAGCCATGCCCTTGATTTCCATCCATGTAAATGAACCGTTTCAGAAATGGGGACTAGATTTTATAGGAGAAATACATCCCCCATCAAGTGGCCAGCATAGATGGATACTAACAGCCACAGACTATTTCACGAAATGGGTGGAAGCAATACCTACAAGAAATGCTACGGATGTCGTGATCATGAGGTTTATAGAGGAAAATATCATATCCAGGTTTGGTTGTCCAGCCCGAATCGTAACTGACAATGCGCAGGCTTTCAAGTCTGCCAGGTTTGTAAAATTTTGTCAAAGGTATAATATCACATTGACTCACTCCACAGCATACTATCCACAAGGGAATGGTTTAGCAGAGTCCTCTAATAAAACCCTGGTTAGGGCCTTGAAGAAAACGATAGCTGAAAATCAGAAAAACTGGGACTCTCAATTGAAGTTTGCTTTATGGGCAAATAGGATAACCAGCAAAAGAGCAACAGAAAAATCACCCTATGAGCTGGTATATGGGCGAGCTGCTGTGTTTCCTCTGCAATTAGCATTGTCGGTGGCACGTTTCATGCAAGAGAATCAGGAAGAACCAGATGACATGATCAGAAGAATTAATCAGCTGGTAGAATTGGAACAAACGTGCAACCAGGTAAATGAGAGACTGATAGAATACCAGGAAAAAATGAAGGATATTTTTGATCGCCATGCCAAGGATAGGAATTTCCAGATAGAAGACCTGGTTCTCAGGTGGGATGTTCGCAGAGCAGAAAAAGGCAAGCATGCCAAATTTGACCCGCTGTGGTTCGGTCCATTTAAAATAGTGAACCTAGGGAGAAATAATACTTTCATGTTAGAAAATCTACAGGGCGATCTGTTGGACGCTCCCGTGAATGGACAATTCCTTAAACACTACTTTCAGTACTGACTCAGGCGGATCAGGCCTGGTATATTTATGTATATAATATAAGCAAGTGTGATTTCAATTTTGAAATATAAATAATGTAAATAAGCTAATAATTTTTGAAGAAAATGCAAAGGGGTCTGAGGTCTGTGAGTTCTCGGCATGCCCGAGGACGAACATGCCGTCCCCAGTTGGAGCCGATGTTGTACAAATCAGCCCCTCCATTTGAATCTTGGCCATAGTCTCTTTTTCCTTTTCACCGCTGCCCCTTCCCGCATCGGAAATACATTGAAAAAGGGCTAAAGTCCACTTTGAAAGATTACATAAGGTTTAGCCCCTTTTCCTCCTAGCTCCGCGCCTCCTTTTGCATATAACCAAGCGCTGCCCCTTTGAGCGTTTATCGCAGATCTCATAATCGCGCCATCGCATGTCTGCCTCATCGCAAAAGCGCAGTTTCTCGCGCGCGCTATCCCCCACCATCGCATTTTTCACTTTTGCGATCTGCGCTCGACTGACCACGCCCATCGCATAGCGCAGAGCGCAGAATTTTGGTTATCCCCTTCTTCTTCCATCGCATTTTCTCCTCTTGCGATTTTGCAAAATGCGCTTCGGGTCCCACCTCTTAAGCCTTTGCTTCGCTGTTTTGTTATGTCTTCCCTTTGTAACTCACCCAAAGGTTAATCCTTGAAGTTTTCGTGTCATCAGCGTTCTTCCGCCATTTTTCATCGTTGGTCCACATGTCATCCACTGTCCCTCCACTGTTTTCATATTCCGGTTATGTGTCATGCTTCAACATTTTTATTTGAAGTCTCCACCCCTCGTCGTTCCATCCTCCTCTCATATCTATGCCACCACTTATGTTAGTCTCGCTTTGTCCATTATCTCTGTCATCAGTTTTATTCAACAGGCTTTGGTTTTTGCAAGAACTTGTGGGGGAACAAAATTAGCGGAATTGATCTGGAAGTCACTATGATGTGACCTCCATTAAAGAAGGGTACTTCGATCCATGGAACTCTCCAGAGAAAAATCAAAAGGAACGCATTGGGGCGGATGAAAGCATTAATGCAACAGCAGATTATTAATGAAGAAGCAATGAATTCAGGGTCCAGCTCGAAAGAGGTTCCAAATTTAAATTCAAGAACAGAAGATCGAAAGTATCATGCATGGAAGCAGGCGCCTCAAGGTTTCATTGCCGCAGATCTTCCTCCTCCAGAAAAAGGCTGAATGTTTACATATTTTATTATTTATGTCTTGTGTATATGCAGATTTTCATTTCCAGCATTCATTTCAGAAATAAATTGTAAAGTACAGACAATTATGTTCAGTCGTTTCACAGTATGGGCGCGAATGTTTTCCGCCATTTGATTCAAAATAAGTCATTAAATGCTCTCTATCTACCGCCTCCTCTAGAATTCTCTATCTGGTCTATAAAAGCTAAAAGAAAAGACATTGGAAGGGTTCCAGATTTCTATCAGCAAACTGTGCAGCGAGAAGGCTCTCGTATACATCCTGTAATATCTTCTGTATGAAGCTTCAGAGCCCGTAGGGTCTCAGTGAGGAGGGGTTATGACTGTAATGAGGATTCTGGTCTCTGGTATCTCACAGTATGTAATTCCTCTTATGTGTTAATACAATATCTCTTTCATGCTATTTGTCTTCTAGAATGCGAGTGGCTCACTAGTTTGCAGTAAGGATTCATCCTTGTTGATGCCCTTTCTGGAATTATTCAAGCGCTTTAAATAGGCCTAGTCATGGTATATTGTTCCATGTTCACTCTTTCCATATTTTCTGCTATATTAGTTGCTTGAGGAGGGTGCTTTTAAAATGCCATTGTCATATAAGGATTTGTAAATTGGTGTGCCCTTATGTGGTTCTGTTGTGTATCTGGGTATCAGTCTCATGCCAGCTAATATCTTCTTATGTTTCCTCACTGCACTCATCATCTGATATTTGATTTCTGTGATATATTATCTGAATCGGCCCTCTTTACAGTAAGCGGTCTCTTAACTGTCTGATGCCTTTATATTGGAGTTTTACTTGATGTCCCTACATTGTTCTTGTCTTTGTACCAGCTTCTTAGAGATATTAAACTAATTTCCTTGTTCAAACAAGAGATAGTAAGTGAGCTCTTGGACTGACAACCCAAACTATAAAGAGCTCCTTGCTATATTAAGATGTCCTAGGCACTGGTCTATGGCAACTCTAGGCTGTCTCTAGGAGGGTGACAAAATCATCCACAACAAATACCATGTCATATGGTTACGCAAGGTGTCAAGAGTCAGGAATTCAATGTATCTAGCATAATATAAGATTATCTCATGTTGTAAATGGTCTATAAATGACCAAGAAGTCGAATGTACCAAGGTTGGACATTTTTATCAAAAGGTTGTGCTTATTGTAATTGACTGGTTTTCAGCTAATACAAAGATTTCTACTTAGCCAACTTGAGATTCAAAAGGATTTCTAGTGTGTTCTTGTTCTAATTGCATCTTTATATTATCCTATTGCAATGGTTTTTGTCTATGTTACTCAAAATTCATATTTGATGCTCTGACTTCCTATATAGATAAACTGACTGTGTTTTTTACAGTTTCACATGTGTATCTCTTGACTAAAACTCTGAGATGCCTTAACTTCCATGTTAAGTAGATTTATTGGTTTACTGAAACTATTTTGACTCCATAATCCCAATGTGTATTTTCTGATGTGATTTTCAACCTACATTCATCATCTATTTGACTATTAACCCACATAGAGTTAGCCATCTATATTTTTATCAAAAATCATTAACCCTTTGAGAGAACCCTCTCAGGTTGAGGAGGCTAAGCCTCAATCAAAAGATTGGTTTGAAATAGTTACATGAGATTGATTTGATTAGCAGCCTATCAGGTCTAATTTTTTGATATCATTTTGGTACGTCTGCCAGGATTCTGAAGATTATATTTTCCCAAAATTTTGAAGCTAAACTTCTAAAGGTAGTAGGAGCTCAGGAAGCTTTTCGAGGTTGCATCTACCTTGGTGACTCCATTCAGAATTTATATAACCAAAGGTGGCTTCAAGAAGGAGATACAAGAGGAGTAATCCTGACCCAGATCCACCTACCATCGTGCACAATCCAAACACCATGTCCAGAGGTAGTCAAGGCATTTCTGAAATATTAGGTACTCCATCACATTCAAAATCCTTGTCCTCTGAAATTTTAAGAAGTCCTAAAGATAAAAGAGTTGATGATAAAATTCAAGAGGTTTTGTTTAGATCAGAAAGTGAAAAAGAGTTAACTAAAATTGTCTTAGACTTGCATAAAAGAGGTATTGATACCTCAGCTCTAGTAACACAGGAAGACAAAGAAGAGCTTTTGGAAGTTGTTACTTCTGAGTTGTTGTTGGAAAAAGATACTTTGGACAAATTTAAAGAGCTTGATCCTTTTGAAGTCTTGTTGAAAAGCAAAGCTGGTTTACCTCTTCCAAATTGTAGTTCAATTTTTAGTGGACCACAAAGACCAAACAGTCCTCCTCATAGCATTTTTTCATCCTCTATTTCTGCTATACCTAAAGCTACTACAGTCCCTTTAACCGTGGTTGGAAATATACCTCCTCCACCTGCTGCACCTGCTAGATATGCCCCTTGTGTTCTTCCATCTGTCCTACATGACCTCCCTAGCAAATATGCTGCTAGAATCAAAACTTGGGGAAGTGATGAAGACATTACAGCAGAAGAACATGTGGATCAATTTAATGATTTTATAGACAGGGAAGAGGTGGATGATGAAGATGTTAAGTTGAGGTTTTTTGCTCAGAGTTTTACTAGTAAAGTTAGGAAGTGGTATAAAGCCCTTACTTCTAGAAGTATTCATAATTGGAATGATTTTGAAGATACTTTTCTGAGAAAATGTGGAAATAGAACTAATCCAGTACAAGCCCTCACCGAGTATAGCACTTTGAAGAGAGTTGTTGATGAATCTGTTAAAAACCTTTCAAAAATGTTTAACAAGGTGTATGACTCTATTCCTGCCCATTTGAAACTACCACAAGCCTTAGCTCATATGAGATATGTTGAAGCTTTTGACTATAAGTTTTCTATACTGCTGAGAGAAAGAGAATCCCCTTCACTTGTTGAAATGAAAAATGATGCAGTGAAAGTGGAGGTTAATTTGATAGCAGCTAAAAATTCAAAAATGGGTAAGACTAAGTTGAAATAAGAAGAGAAGCCTTCCTCCTATACCTCTCAGGATAAGCTGGATTAAATGATGAAAACAATGGAAAAGTTGATGGATAGGTTGGCCCTTGGGAATACCTCTGCTCCTCCTGCACAATGTGAAACTCAATTTATAAACCTTCAGTTCAAGAGACCTCAGAATCAGCAAAGATTAAGGGAAAACAGAAATCAGCAGCCTGATCCTCCAGTGAGACCTCCTTTCCAACAAAACTTGATTGATGAAGAAGATGATGCTGAAATTCCTGAAGAGTCTCTTCACTATTTAGATGAAGAAATGTCTGGAATTTTCTTGACTAAAGAAGAACATGATCAATCAGCCAAATTAATCACGGAGAGGAAACATCAGATTATCTGAAGGTGTATCAACATGTTATTTTTGAGATGTATAAACAATACAATCTCGGAAATAGAAATGTGTCTATCATTGCAAACAAAACACAGCCTAAGAAAGATACACCTAAGGTTGCTGATAGCAGGAAAGATGCTCCTAAAGTCGTTGAAGGTAAGAAAAATACACCAGCTGTTCCTCCTATCAAAGAAGCTGAAAAATTTGTTTATGTTTTCAGCCTTGAGAATGAAATTTCTAAGATTAAAATATCAGTCCCTTTTGGTGAGATTCTCAAGGTAAAGGATTATAGAAGCTGGATTGTCAAAATGTTGAATTCACAACCAGGAGCTACTGATATCTTGAATGTATTAGAGGATCATCCAACCATATACTTGGGTCCAAGACTAGAATATGAACAGAATGAGGAGGTGCCTCCTTTTTATGTGAGCCTTGGCATTCACGACATGACTTTGCATAATTCTATGTTGGATTATTGGGCCTCTCACAATCTTATGCCCAAATTAATCATGGAAAGAATGGGGTTAGAAATAACTAGGCCATATAAAGACTTATTTTCTTTCGATTCGAAAAGATTTCAATGCATTGGTTTAATTAAGGATGTTGTTGTTGGTCTAACGCAAGTTCCTGCTAAGACTGTGGTCATGGGCATCATGGTAGAAGACATTCCATCAAAGTTTGGTATGCAATTGTCAAGGTCATGGGCAGCGAAAATCAAAGGTAAAATGAAGATGGACCTTACTTATTCCACCATTCCTGTTTTTGGTGAGAAAAGAAGACTGCATCGAGAAACAAGAATGGCCTACATGGTGAGTAGTAAAGACAAACCCAAAAAATTTCCAATTTATGCTCTTGATACTGAACTTGGTTCTGCTATTCTTTTCAATGAGTTTACTAATGAAGCAAAAGAGGAGAGGAAAGCATAAAATCAGAGTTCTGAAATTCAACAGTCTGAAAATCAGCAAACAAAAGATCAGCAAGTCATTGATAAGGAGGTGGAAGGTTGGTGGTCATTTCATTTTGATGGATCAGCAAGCAAAGAAGGAGTAGGAGCAGTGATTTGGATCACAATTCCAAGTGTTGAGAGTAAGTTCTTTTCCTATAAATTGAACTTTGATTGCACGAATAACATGGCTGAGTATGAATCTTTGATTTTGGGCCTGGAGGTTTTGAAAAGAATGAATTCTCAAAACATTTATATTTTTTGGAGATTCAGACTTAGTCATTAAACAAGATGAAGTTGCTTATCAAACAAAAGATATAAGGATGAGGGCATATAAGAACTTGGTTTTGGACATGTTGGAAAACTTTCAAGCTTATTCATTCATGGTCAAAACTAGAGAACAAAACTCCATTGTTGATTCTCTTACTGTCTCTGCAAGTCTTTTCATTATTACTATGCATTCCACAGGAAAATATGAGGTTGAGATTCACCATAGACCAGATATCCCTAATAATATTACTCATTCAAAATTTTTTGAGGATGATCTACAAGTGAAGAACTTTATTGAGCTGAAAGAAGAGTTTGAAAATATACAATTAGATCAGCAAAATATTCTTGCTGAGTCTAAAGGGAATTCTGAAGTTTTACAACTAAAGAACAATTCTATACCAAAGGGACTCATACCTCTTGAAAAAAAATTTGATCAGAATGATGTTTTTAAATCCCCTAAAATACAAGTTGATGATGAAGAAGTTGAGAGTTGTAACCTTGGTACAGTAGCTATGCCCAAAATGATTAAACTTTCAAAGTTTCTTAGATGTGTTTTCTTGGAATTATGTTGATTTGAAATAAAAGGCCCCACTATTATTCAACATACTATTCCCATAAAAGAAAATGAAAATCCTTTCAAGAAGAAGTTAAGGAGGATAAATCCACTTCTCATGCCATTGATTGAGAAGGAGGTCAAAAAACTCTTTGATGCCAAAATCATTGTCCCAATCAGATTTTCAAACTGGCTTGCAAACTTGGTTCCAGTTAGGAAAAAGAGTGGAGAAATCAGAATATGTATTGACTTCAGAAATTTGAATAAAGCCTCTTTGAAGGACAATTATCCTCTCCCAAAGATGGACCAAATTTTGCAAACTATTGTTGGTTCTCAGAGAATATCTATGCTTGATGGTTTTTCAGGTGATAATCAGATCCTTGTACATCCTGATGATCAGGAAAAAACGGCCTTTACTACACCATGGGGTACTTTCATGTACGCCAAGATGCCATTTGGTCTCATGAATGCAGGAGCTTCTTTTCAGAGCGAAATGGACATTGATTTTTCTGAAGAAAAGGACAAGATGGTGGTGTTTTACCTTGATGACATAACAGTCTTCTCAAGGATGGAAGAAGATCACTTGAAACACCTAGAAAGAATTATGCTGAAGTGTACAAGGTTTGGCATCTCTCTAAATCCCACCAAAAGTATTTTTGCTTTAACTTTAGGTAAATTACTTGGATAGATCATTTCTAAAGATGGGATTAAGATTGATCCAAACAGGGTCAGTGCAATTCAGAAGGTGTATTTGCTAAGAAGTAGGAAGGAGATTCAATCTTTCCTTGGAAAGGTAAATTTTGTAAGGCGATTTATTCCTAATTTTGTTGATATTGTGAAGGACATAACAAGGATGTTGAAGAAGGGATTTGACATTAAGTGGACAGAAAAATCAATACACTCATTTGAGGAAATCAAAAGGGAACTCACAGAAGCACCGGTATTGATCAGCCCATATTTCTCAAAAGAATTTTTTATTTTACTTTCGCATCAGAGAATATTGTCGCTATAGTTTTTCTACAAAAGGGACAGCAAGGTATTGAGCAGCCTATTTCCTTCTTTAGTAGGACATTAGCTAACTCTGAGATGAAGTATAATATCATAGAGAATCAAGCCTATGCCTTGGTGAAGGCTATCAAAGATTTCAGAATTTATATTATGCACTCTCATATTGTGGCTTTTGTTCCTAATACTGTTGTAAAAGACATCCTCACTCAAGTTGATCCTGATGGTAAGAGGGGAAAATGGATTGCTAAATTTTTAGAGTATGATATAGAGATTAAGCCAACAAAATTTTTCAAAGGGAAAGGCTTAGAAAACCTTATGGCACAGTCAAACTTTGACTATCTTGGCATAAACTTAATTACAGAAATATCAAAAATTTCAGATGAGGAAGAAGAACTAGTCCCTATTGAAGAGAAATACATCACTTCAGATTGGTACAAGGAGGTTTTTTTTGTCCTACAACATCATAAAGTACCTGCTGATCTAAAAAAATCTAAGGCAAGGTTTGTAAAGCTAAAATCCTTGAGATATTTTATTTTTGACAGAAATCTGTTTTGGAAGGATACTAGCGGAATTTTGCTGAATTGTTTCCTAGAAAAGGAGGCTGATAAATTAATTGAGGAGTTCCACAAAGGATATTGTGGAGGTCACCATTATTGGAAGGCCACAGTCAACAATATTCTTAGAGTAGGATATTATTGGCCTACAATGTTTAAGGATGTCTACAAAAATATTGCTGCCTGCCATGAATGCCAGATTTTTTTAGGGTAAGAAGAAGCTTGTACCTTTACCTTTAATGCCAATCTATGTGGAAGCACCATTTCAGCAGTGGGGGCTAGATTTTATTGGAGAGATTCATCCATCATCATCAGGAAAACATCGCTGGATTCTCACAGCGACTGATTACTTCACCAAATGGATTGAATCAATCCCAACTAGGCAAGCAAATGATTATGTTATTATTTATTTTTTAGAAAATAATATCTTGTCTAGGTTTGGTTACCCCATGAAGATTATAACTGATAATGCACAGGCATTTAAGTCTAAGAAGCTGATCAATTTCTGTCATCATTATCATATTACTCTTGGGAATTCTACCGCATACTATCCATAAGGGAATGGTCTTGCTGAATCTTCTAACAAGAGCATTGTGAGGATCATCAAAAAGGTGTTGCAGGAGAATAAGAAGGCTTGGCATTTGAAGCTGAAGTATGCCTTATGGGTTGATAGGATATGCACAAAAAGGTCAATTGGAACCTCGCCATATGAGTTGGTATATGGGGCTGAGGCCATTTTTCCTACATCTCTAGGGGTACTTGTCATGAAGCTGATTCAAGGGTTAGAAGAGGAACCAAATGTAATCCGGAGGAGAATCAATCAGCTAATAGCTCTGCAGGAGAAGAGGAATGAAGTTTATAACAACAATCAACAACCTCAAAACAGAATCAAGAGGACATTTGATAGGAATATCAAGAAGGAAAGTTTTCAAATTCAGGATGAAGTGCTGAAATGGGAGGCCGGAATTGAAGAGAAAGGAAGACATGGTAAGTTTGAGAACTTATGGAAAGTTCCTTTCAAGGTAGCTGCTTTCCATGGAAAAAATACTTACATACTACGGGAGATGGATGGAAAAACATATGTTGGAGGACCTTTCAATGGTAGGTTTTTAAAGCATTACTCTTCCTAAAAATATGATTGATCATTCATGTCATTGTACATATTCCATCTTATGATTTTTTCTGCTAATAATGACAAGCTAAATCAGCAAGCTTGAGCTCGAGGTGAAGGCCATTAGAGCTTGAGGAGAAAGCTTGGAAATTTCAAAGCTTTTCTGTTTTGGTCAAGAAATGTATAGCAGCACTGGAACTATTGGTTCTTAGTGTACCACAGGGGCACACTATCCCAAGTGGAGCCACTATTATCACCCAAAAAAAAAAAAAAAAAAACATCATTGTGTTAAGTTTGTTTTTGGTCATGGTTCAAAATTGGGTTTAGAATTCAATTTAGGATTTGATCAAGGGTAGATTAGATTTTCATAAGTTCAAAGCCCATCCTTAAGTTCAAATAAAGTTTTTTTTAAGGTTCATTCATTGTCAAATATCCATAATTTCTATTTGTAGGTCATTTTCTAAGGTTTCATGTCAAAACTGGTCAATTAGCCAAGAAATCTCATTTTTGTAGCACCACTAGTTCAAAAAATTTGATTTGCGCTACGAAAGTGCTAATAGTTTCGTAGCATAGATAGGGAAAAATACATTGTCGGCGCTATGAAAGTGCGGTTTCTTAACTGTCTTGTCATCTGAGCTGAAATATGTCAGAATCCGTTGGGAAATGATAGGTTAGTGGTATGATGAGTCAGTTAATGATGAGATTGAGTGTACTTACCCACGTTGCAGTCATCATTGTCATGATAGGGTATGAATGAGGCATCATTCAATTATGAGATGACATTTTAAATTCAAAATCTTGCATAATTAATCATTCTCATTTCCTTTGCCTCCTTTTGCGTGTCTAAGCTCTAAAGTGTCAAGAAAAACCTATGGCTGTTCCATACAAATATTTTCTACATCTTAATCAAGCGAGGTTGATATCAACTAATCAAGTGACGCTGTTGTTTCACATATTCAAGCCGGGCTAATTCAATTTATCAAGCGAGGCTTACAGGTTTTCTGTGAAGCATGGCAGAGGAAAAGAAAGTCCACAGAGGGGGACACTTCTTGAGACATGACCCTAAAGATATGAAGGCCATAATTTAAGACCCAACAGTGATGGAGGCATTCAAAAGAGTAGGTTGTCTTCGGTTTTGTGAAAATCTGCAGGGTTGCCACACACAGGTTTCCAAATAATTTGCCTTGAACTTCAATGGAACAACTACCAAGGTTGGGATGCTAAGTGTGTCAATTTCACCAGAGATTATTGCTGTTGTGACAGAAATACCAAGGGGTCAAGAAACTTGGTTTAAAGGTTTCAAATTTGATATGGAGCCATGCAAATAATTTATGAAACCTGAGTATGCAGATATGGACCTCAATAACGCTATACCTAGAAGTTGCATCAAAGACACTTATGAAAAGATGTTGTTCAACATTCGGAGGTATTTTACATGTGAAGGTAGATATCATAAGGTTTACACATATCATTTCAAGCTACTTCTGCATTTCAATGGTAGGATTTCACTTGATTTCCCTTTTATTTGCATAGGAGCCTTGCAAAAATGGCTGATAAAGTATAAGCCAAATCTGAAGGTTGTGAAACATCTTTGTTTCATCATGGTTTGATGAAGTTATTGATTTTGAATGAGGTTCAGAAGATAGGTAGGGATTGGTCATCCTTTTTGTTTATAAATGGTTTTGAGTTGGAAACCCTAATTCCTACTAGAAACCCTAAAACTAAAGGAACTCCATCACCACTAGTAGCAGAATCTAATCAACCTATGGTTACGAAACCAAAGGAATTTGCAAAACTGAAGCCAAGGAAACAAGTTGAGAAAAGGACAGAGCAGACACAAGTGCTTGATACACCAACTCCATCACCTACAAAATAGAGGTCAAAGTTTTTCAAAGAGGAAAAACAGAAACAAGATGTCAACAAGCAGGAAATCAAAAGAGTAACAAGAAGCCAAGCAGTGGCATTAAAAGGAAAAACAGTTGCTACATCTACAAAGGAAAACCAAGTGATAAAGGGAAACTTAGATGAAATCCTGCATGCTATTGACATAGAGGAGACACCCATTGTTCAAGCTGAGTTCATTGGAGAATATGAACATAAAAAGAAAAAGGAAAAGTCTGCAAAAAAGCTTGAGTTTGAAGGGGAGGATGCAGCCTTCATCTTTCAAGAAAGAAAAACTATAACTAGGCATGGTAAGAAACTTAAGGAAGGCAGCAAGGAATTTCAAGAAACTATTGAGACAGCTAAATCCCCTGAAGAAGTGGTTGATCTCTCATCACTTACAGTAAAGCATGCAGCCAGAAGAACAAATAAGGGGAAAGAAGAAATGATAGAATTTCAACATCTTAAGGAGATATTGAGGTTGGAAAACCAAGAAATTTTTGTGATGAGAAAGAGAACTAGAAAGCACAGTATTGAGAAAGAAGAATTCAAAATAATGAAGGCACTGTGGGAAGGTAAAACTGGTTCTATTTTTGAAACTCCAAGCAGTGCAGAGCAGTTTTTCACATGAACAGTCCTAGCAATAAAGGAAGCCAAATTTGTCAGAGTAATAAATACTCACTTGAGAGCTAATAACAGGAGACTTAAAGGTCAAGTGGAGGACTTGGAGCAGCAGTTGAAATTGACTCAGGATGAGTTAAAGAACAAAGGTGTTAAAATGACAATCATTAAAGAGTCAAAAGCTAAATTAAGTGAAAATGAAGAAAGGACCTCATGAAGGCTGAAATGACTGTGTCTTCAATTCATATGGCTTTTTGATATGATGGAATCAATTTATTTTGATGTTTTGGTACATTTTCAATTTTCATTTTGGAAAATTTTGAACAAAATTTCTCACTAAGTAGTTTCGTAGTGCAGACAGTGTAAAAAGGGAGAAAAGCGCTATGAAACTCCTGTAGCAGCTTTTCTTGCCCTTTTTCATCAAATTTTGAGGGGTAAAAACATGAATTAAGAACTAAAAATGCTAAGGAGGATGTATTTAAATATAATGAATTTTTTTTTTTGGAGGAAAGAGGTCAAGATTTTGAAGAAAAAGGGGCAAAAGAGCAGTGCTATGAAAGGGGCTACGAAATTGTGTTGTTTTCATAGCGCAGTCTATTACAGCCCATTTTAATAATTTGGATATGGTTTTGGATAGCTGGATCTTAAGGAGGAGATTTGGCATGTGTTAATTCAATTTCTAATAGCTAAGGAGCTCGAAATAGTCAATTCATGGTGGTCAGAATGTTCCAAGAGTGCAAAGGACCCTATGCCTAAAAACAGGGGATTGTTTCCTACTTTGATGGAGGTCAGCATTATGGTCATAAAGATTTGAAGCCTATCATCCAGATTCTACCATGTGTGAATACACTTGGAAAATTATGTAATTTAGTTTAGATAAGGTTGTTATGGATAGATATAAGGAGTTTGAATCCTATTTGTAATAGGACTGTTTAGTAGATTAGCTGTCTTTTTGTAATAAATACCATGTCATATGGTTATGCAAGGTGTCAAGAGTTAGGAATTCGATGTATCTAGCACAAGATAAGATTATCTCATGTTGTAAATGGTCTATAAAGGACCAAGAAGTCGAATGTACCAGGGTTGGACATTTTTAGCAAAAGACTGTGCTTATTGTAATTAACTAGTTTTCAGCTAATACAGAGATTTCTACTTAGCCAACTTGAGGTTGAGAAGGATTTCTAGTGTGTTCTTGTTCTAATTGCATATTTATATTATCCTATTGCAGTGGTGTTTTTCTATGTTACTCATAATTCATCTTTGATGCTCTGACTTCCTATATAGATAGACTGACTGTTTTTTTTACAATTTCACATGTGTATCTCTTGACTAAAACTCTAATATGCCTTAACTTCCATGTTAAGTAGATTTATTGGTTTGCTGAAACTATTTTGACTCCATAAGCCCAATGTGTATTTGCTGATGTGATTTTCAACCTACATTCATCAACTATCTGAATATTACCCCACATAGAGTTAGCCATCTATATTTTTATCAAAAATCATTAACCCTTTAAGAGAGCCATCTCAGGTTGAGGAGGCTAAGCCTCAATCAAAATATTGGTTTGAAATAGTTACATGAGATTGATTTTATTAGCAACCTATGAGGTCTAATTTTGTGATAACACAAACAACAAACCCTACACTTAAAAACTAGCCTAAAATCAAACCCTAAATAGAAAAAAGTTCACATCCTTTGCATACAAATAGAGAGAGCCCTCTCTAAGTCCAAGAAGGCTAGGTCCTAGGACTCTAAAGACTAGTTTCATTTTACCCTATGCATTTAGTCTACAAATCTGCTAAATCATGGGACCCTAACATTCTTGTGATCACGGTGGGACCTTCTAAGTATATAGTTGCATGAATACATCTTAAGACTCATTTGACCCTCAGCTAGACTTAGAAAATCCAGTGAATCTGCCACCTCATCGCCACACTAACATTCTGGCGATCACGGTGGGACCTTCTGAGTATATAGTTGTCTGAATACATCTTAAGACTCATTTGACCCTCAGTTAAACTTAGAAAATCTAGTGAATCTGCCACCTCATTGCCACACTAACTTTCTGGCGATCACGGTGGGACCTTCTAAGTAAATAAGAAGCTTATACCTCCTTAGAACTTTAGGATCCCTTGTCAAACTGTATCATGTGATTTGTAACCACCTCATCACTATCACTAACACAATGGTGATCATGATGGGACCTCTGAGTCAGTGACAATCTAAGTATCCCTTAGGACTTCAGAAACCCTTATCAAATCATATAGAGCTCAAGCTGTCAGCCATAGATTAGAATCTAGTTGTTTCACCATCCTAGCAAAATGATGACTCGGTTATAGGATACTCTCACAAACCCTAAGGCTATATAAAGGAAACTCAGAAAACCCAAAAACATCCCTAGATTGGTTTTTTGTCAGTTATTGGTGGTGGACCATAAACATACATTCTTAAAAAAGAAAAAAATATCCACCTGGCGACTCCACTAGCCTCCAGTAGGCCTATTACTTCAGTAGTACTCATTTGACTCCCTGGATTTGTGTCAAGAAAACCCTGAGAAGTTTATGAACCCAGTTATATACTGTGAGAGTTTACCAAGCACTAAGAGAGGTCAGCCTTTGGAAAAAAGTCCTAAAACTTTCAGCCTCTCTGAATTTTAATTTTGAAATCTGGCTTCACATAGGATCAGTACCATATCTCATCTAGACCCAAACCCTCCCAACATAGTTGATGACCCAGAAAAGATTTTGTGGAAAAATTCTAGATCTGGAAACTTAACCACTGTTAGGACCATTCACAGAGCAAGCTTTGTACCTGAACATCTTACATCTTTGCAAGATCCCCAGTTTGACTTGCACCATACAAATAACCTCTTTAGGACTAGGTCACAAACTTATATTGACCAAACTAACCTTGAGCCCATAGATTTGCAACAAAGTTCTAGTAGAGAAGCTTCTCGATCCACACCACCTGACTTTCAGCTTCTCCATCACTTCAACTCTTTCCACACCAAATCTATTCAAAATCAGTTTGTTGGTCCAAGTACTTACACCACACCCATCCATACCACCACTGTGCAAACCACTCCGCTTCATCATACATCTCCTTTCACTAACCCTCCTCTTGTAAACCCTCCATTAGCTTCCATCATGGAAGCTTGGTATGCCCCCTTGGCTTTACCTCAACCTCTAGTGCCTTTTCCAAATGAATACCAATCCAAGATCCCTCATTTCACAGGAGATGAGTCCATCACTTCCCAACAACATGTAGATAGGATAAATGATGCCTTTGATTACATGGAAATAGAAGAAGAAACCATTAAAATGAGGATCTTTGCACAAAGCTTAGGAGGAGAGGCCAAAAAAGTGTTCAAAGCATTAACTCCTAACACAATACATGATCTCACTTCCCCCTACCAAACTTTCATAAACAAGTGGGAAATCAAGAAAAATCCCCTCCAAATCCTTTCTGAATATAAAAATCTTAAGAGGAATATAGGGGAAAGTGTACAATATTATTGCACCAGGTTTAACAGTATCTACAATTCCCTCCCACCTCACATGAAACCCCCAAAAGGCCTAGTACTAGTGAAATTTATTGAAGGTTTTGATCCAGACATGACAGTCCAATTGAGAGAGAGAGATACCCCGCAACTTTAGAAGAAATGCAAAGGGAAACTATCAGTGCATAGGTCAACTTGATTGAAAAGAGAGCTAGGATGAGATCAGAAAATAGAGTGACCTACAAATATGAAACCATGCCCTCAACCTCCTCATCCAACACCAAAATGGACAACCTAATGAGAACCATGGAGACAATGATAGAAAGGATAAACTTGAATGAAAGAATGCCTCCTAGGGAAAACCAAGCTAATTCCCAAAACAAAAATAGAAATCCAAACTTCTGAAGAGAACCTCCCCAAAACAGGCCAAGAGATAATGATCAACAAATTAGGCCACCCTTCCAAGATAATTATGTAGATGAAGAGGGAAGAGAGGTTGAAGAACCTAAGGAAAGCAATGTAAATCTGATAGGTTCTGATAATGAAGATGAAGTTTTTTCTCACAAGAGAGGAACAAGGTCTCTTTTCCTTTGATCAAACTCAAAAAATTGTGAAGATTACCAATTGGGACTTGAAAATGCCATCATGGAAGTCCATAGGCAATATGACCTTAGGAGAAAAAGAATCCAAGAAGCCTCCAAGAAAAACCAAATTGACACTGTTGCTAGGAAAGCTCCAGAAAACAGTCCTAAAAGGACAACAGACACTGTCAACACTACGGCTAGGAAAAATGATCCGAACAAAGAAAAAATCAACCAGCAAAGTAGTGTCTCAAGCTGCCCTAGTACCTCTACTATTGGCCCTAAAAAAATTCTATTGTCTAAAACCCCTGATCAAAATCAGCAAATTAAACTTGTGGAAAAGGTTATGACTGAAAAAACTGATGTAAATATGTCTAAAACACAAATACCTTTCAACTTTGAGGGAGATATTTCCAAAATCAAGATAACCATACCTCTCACTGAACTGGTATCTCAAGGAGTGTATAGATCCCAAGTCTTGAAGGTCTTGAACTTAGGAAATGATACTGACACTCTGATTTTAACTGATGATGGGCCTGAATTGTTGTTTGGACCTAAGGTTGAGGGAAAGTATCAAGAAGGAGTTGTCCCTCCTTTCTATATCAACCTAAACATACATGACAAGATATTACAAAATACTATGCTAGACTGTGGGGCCTCACACAGCCTCATGCCTAAAGTTTTAATGGAGAGATTAGGCTTAGAAATAACTAAACCTTACACACACTTGTACTCATTTGATTTGAGTAAGGTCAAGTGTTTGGGCCTAATCAAGGATCTTTGTGTCAATCTGGCACAAATACCTGCTAGGGGTCTTGTCATGGACATAGTGGTAGCAGACATTCCCCCTAAGTATGGCATGCTTTTATCCAGATCTTGGGGAGCCAAACTTCAAGGAAACCTTCAACTAGATATTTCCTATGCTACTATCCATGTTTTTAACCATACAAGAATATTATACCGAGAGTCGCACATGAAGTATATGGTGAGTATCCTAGATAGGCCAAACAACACCCATGTCTATTCCATTCATTCATACTTAGATTCATTCATCTTGTATAATGAAAACAACATTGGTGAACAAGTGAATGAAAATGACAAAGATCTAGGCCCACCAGAACAACCAAACATATCCTCAACTGAAGAACATATCTTCCAAAACTCTAGCAGCCCTGAACAACAACATAATGGTGAGCATGAAATAGAAACGCTTTGGAACATAACCTTTGATGGCTCTTGTGGCAAGGTTGGGTTAGGGGCTGGTGTCTAGATACATAACACAAATGAAGGCCATTCTTACAAACTATACTTTTAGTGCACTAATAACATTACAGAGTATGAGGCTCTCCTCCTTGGCTTACACTTTCTCAAATACTTAGGAGCTAAAAAAATCTTTGCCCAAGGATATTCTGAGCTGATCATTAAACAAATCAGAGGTGAGTATTCAACAAAGAATCCAAGATTGAGAGAGTATAGAAATTCAGCCCTAGATCTCCTCAAAACCTTTGAGAAATATGATCTGGTTTACATTCCTAAAGCCCAAAATAGTCTTGCCAATGAGCTTGCCTTTGCTGCCAGTAATTGCCAAATACCACTTGCAAGTGAACAATACACTGTCAAAGTCAAACACCAGCCTACAGTACCTGACAACATTAATCATTGGCAAGTTTTTGAGGGTGATGAACAAATTGATGATTTTATGCAATCTAGGAATGAATTTACATTGACAAAACCAAGCTTAGGGAATGAGAAAGATGTTTTTGCTAAAGAAAAGGCCCAAGGAATAGAGTTGTCCCCTTTTGTTGATATAAATATGCTTGCACATCCATATGAGGCAGAAATATTTGAGGATCTAGACCAAAAGGACCTTGAGGTTTTAAAGTGTAAATATGATATATTACCAAGGGGCCTTGCACCATTAGAAGAGATGTTCGACTTTAATGATGTAGCTAAAAAACCCAAAATAGAATACACTGAGAATGATGTAGAGGAGTGTAATATTGGCAACCTAAAGGAACCTAAAATGATCAAACTCTCCAAAACTCTTCCTCCTCACATAAAATAGAGATATATTGAGATTTTTCAAGAGTTTAAAGATGTGTTTGCATGGGGGTATAAGGATTTAAAATCATATGACACAAGCATTATCCAACATAAAATTCCTCTTAAGGAAAATCAGAAACCTTTCAAAAAAAAACTGAGAATAAACCTTGTTCTACTACCTTTAGTTGAGAAATAGATAACAAAGATGTATGATGCCAAGATCATAGTTTCGCTTCGACACTCAAAGTGGGTTTCCAACCTTGTGCCTGTTAGGAAGAATACTAGGGAGATTAGGCTTTCCATTGATTTTAGAAATCTGAACAAGGCCTCCTTAACATACAACTACCCCTCGCCTAAGATGGATCACATACTTCAAAAGGTAGTTGGCTCTAAGAGAATCTCACTGCTTGATGGCTTTTATTGTTACAACCAAGTGCTAGTATTCCCAAGTGATCAACACAAAACTGCCTTCACCACACCTTGGGGTACATTCATGTACGTTAAAATGCCATTTGGGTTGATGAATGCGGTGGGCACTTTCCAAAGGGCCATGGACATATCTTTTTTCAGAAGACATAGGCTACTTCATATTCATTTACCTTGATGACATCATTGTTTACTCTAAGACCGATGAAGAGCACTTAGTTAACCTAAGAAAAGTTTATGAAAAATATAGGAAGTATGGCCTTTCCTTGAATCCTAAGAAAACACTGTTTGGTCTCCATGAAGGAAAAATCCTTGGCCACATCATCTCAAAAGAAGGAATCAAAATAGACCCCAAAAGGGTTGAAGGAATATTACAAATCAGACATCCTAGAAACATTAAGGAGTTACAATCTTTCATTGGTAAGATAAACTTCCTGAGGAGGTTCATCCCCAACCTTGCTGAACTCTTGAGGAATATTACAAACATGTTTAAAAAGGAGATAGGGGTTAAATAACCCCTGGAAGCTAAACAATCCTTTGAACTGGTCAAACTAACCCTCACTCAAACACCGGTTCTAATCAGTCCCGATTTTACCAAATACTTCTACATTTTCTCATTTTCCTCTGAACATACCATTGCTGCAGTATTACTGCAAAAGAACATGACAGGGCAAGAAAAACTCATAGCCTTCTTCAGCAAAGCCCTTAGAGATGCTCCTCTCAAGTATAACATCATGGAGAAGCAAGCCTATGCCTTGATTAAGGCATTGAAAGACTTTAGAGTTTATATCTTACATTCTCACACCATTGCTTTTGTCCCACACACAGTTTTCAAAGATATTTGGAATCAGGACCCTGATGGTAAAAGGGGAAGGTGGATTGCTATTATCTTAGGATATGACTTAGAAATCAGACCCACTAAACTGTTCAAAGGACAAGGGCTTGCAAAACTTATGGCTGAGTCAGATTTCCAAGCATTAGATATGAATATGGTTGATGTCTTAGAGGAACAAGAAGAGTGCACATCTCCCTATATTGAAGAAGCATTTCTCAATTCATTTTGGTATGATGATATCCTCTATGTTCTTTTTTATCTTAATCCTCCTCCTACATTATCAAAGACAAAATATAGATTCCTGAAACAAAAAGATTTGAATTTCTGCATTTTAGATGGAGTGTTATATTGGAAAAATTCCGTAGGCATATTACTTAAATGTTTGATTGAGGATGATGCAGGTAAGATCATGCATGAGTTGTGTTGGGTAGTGAAAAAGGTATGAAATCATTGTGTATTTTCTCATTCTTTTACTATATACATACTCCTTTTTACCTTATAAAGGTAATTTATTATAATAATTATGGTAGAATTGGAAAGGTTTATGTTTATTGTAAAAAGATGACTAAAGATTGCTTTTTGTTGATAAAACAAGAATTAGACGAAGTGAACAGTTGTACCAAAGGTGAGGCTGAGACTAATGCAACTTCTGCTCCATCAGCGTTAAACCACATCCAGCCAAAGACAAGGAAATCTGAACGCATTGCCAAGAAAAGGAAAGGGACAACTTGGCTTCGGTCAAAGTAAACCAAGATGATAACTAAATGAAGGGAAGTGAATCCCTCAGGATCCTTCAATTCTGAGGGATCGCTGTTCAAACTCATCTTACTCCTTGTCTTGTCTGTCAGGATCTGTTATATAAAGCAATGTTCTTTAGTGATCGGGGGGTCGAAAGTTCTCATATTCAAACATTTCCTTTGTAATATTGTGTTTATTGACTCTCGGCTTTAAGAGAGCAGTCTCTGTAATACTTTATGTTCGATTAATATCAAATACGCGTTTCATTTCATCCCTTAAGTTCTGAAGTAGCCCAGTATTATTTCATTGGTGCTAAGGGCCCGGCTCTGGTGGAATTACCTTGATGTTTTTATTTCTAATCTTTGCTTACTGTTGTGTGAAGTTATGTTTAAATTTTATTACGATTGTAGAGTTGATTGAATCCTGTTGGATTGAATACATATTCATTGTGATCATTAACGAAATGCATTGCTATTTTATCATTTGCAAGAAGTGCATTTGCTATTTATTTACCTTGCTATCGTTATAAAGCTTTGTTGTTCTATATTCAATTCTAGTTGTTGTTCTATTGGTTTGTGATTTGTTATAATTAATTGTTGTGTAGTATTGGCTGTCGACATGATTGAAGTATTGAGATTAGTTAAATTATAATTGATGCTCAACTCATGTTGTTGTTCCATTTCTGTTTATTGTTCATTTCAGATTCATAGCTTCAGATTAGCAGATAGATTGGTTACAGTTGCTGTAAATGCATAGGAATTATGAGTTGTTGTTCCTTTCTAGCCCTTGAAGTTCCTTTCAGTTGTTTTTCTCAGCAAGTAGTTTGAGTTTGATTTCATTTCTATTGCTTTAAGAACAAGACCACCAATTGTAGAGGACACTGGTTACTTCTTCCAAGTTCCCAGATTGGTTATCTTACCTCAGTGTGATTTCAGTTGCATCGATTTCTAAGGGAAGGAGTTACTGCTACTGTATCCCTTATCGATGGTTTGCAGATTGATGTAGTTAAGATTTCAGAGCATTTTCATCTATGTTACTGTAATTAGATTTATTTAAAAGCATCCATTTACTCTTGTATTTATGATTATATACTACATCTTCATAGCATTACTCTTAGTTAATTGCAGCCTCAGACAGAGTACACTCTTGAAATAAAAAGTCGCTCCCAGATTGATAATTAATGTAGGCTAATTAGGTGTTCAAAAGATACCTTTTTATGACTCAACATTTTGGCGTCGTTGCCGGGGAGAGTGTATGCCATTTCAAAGGAGTGATGCACAGTTGATTTTCTTCTACTTGAGAAGAATTGGGTATTAAAGATGGAAGGTAAGAACCTGCGCACTGGGCAAGAAACACACTTGCTCATAGCCCGCTTCATAGCAGAAGTAGGTAAGCTTATTTCTTTAGGTAGGAATGAAGGCTTTTTTTCTTGAATGAATAGACCAACTAAGAAAAATAAAATTCCTCCTAAAATTGAAAAACCTAAGGGACCAGTGACCCTTGGGTGGACAAATTTTATTGACGAAATCCTTAAAAGAACTGAATCTC
The DNA here is from genome assembly GCA_034641835.2 of Pinus albicaulis. Lineage (NCBI taxonomy): Eukaryota > Viridiplantae > Streptophyta > Pinopsida > Pinales > Pinaceae > Pinus > Pinus albicaulis. The sequence goes on along the minus strand of CM076578.1, from coordinate 1,851,334,152 downwards.
AGCCATCAGTAGGATTTAGAAAAGCTATCTCTAGACAACCTACTAGTTCCCTTCAGGCTACAGAGTCACCATCTGAAGCCTTTGCTGAGATACATAGTCAAACAGAGGGAATTGAGCAAGATTCCCAAGAAATTGAGAATCCTTGCATAATTTCCCCTCAAGAAGGGAACTCTAGTAATCTCCATGAAGGAGAAGGGGAAATAGGAGAAACAGGAGACTCAACATCTCCTATTGAAATAGCCCAACCAGTAAGCAGTCTAGATAAGGGAAGTGTTGTTAAACTTATTCAAAATCAAGGTCCTAAATCATCTCAAACAGTAGGTCAACAAGGAATACTCATTGTTCCAGATAAGGGAAGTGTTGTCAAAGCCATTCCTGCTCCTGCTAGTCACCCTAGAAATTCCTTGGAGATCCCAGAAGGATATTGGCACATCTTTGATCAAATGGCCCAGAACCAAAATTAGAATCAGTAGACACCCCAGCAAACCTCTACCCTGCAATATCCTATAGTAGATACTGCAGTCAACGCACCTATGAAGGCCATTCCCCTTCAACATATTCCCACATTTCATGGCTTAACATCAGAAGATCTAGATGCATTTTTGTTTGAATTTGATGTGTTATGCAGGGGATATGATTATACCACCAATCCCCAAAAACTAAAACTATTCCCTTCTACATTAAAAGGGGCAGCCTTACGATGGTTTATGGGATTAGGTGGGGGTGTCATAACTGATTGGGATCAGATGAAGGCTGTGTTTTTAAAAAAGTATCAAGATTATTGCAGGTCTCAGGAACTAAAAGATGAAATATTCCAAATGACATCAAAACGAAATGAAACCTTGGAGGAATATGTCGAATGGTTTCAATACAATCTTTATAGATCCCCTTATGCATCCTTACCCTTACCTGATAATGTGTTGAAAACTACATTAATTAGGGGAATGAAAGATCAATGGGTTGAAACATTGAATATTATGGAAAAAGGTGATATATATCAGGAAATTTATGCTAACATCATTGATTTGTGTATCAGGAGTTCGAGGGGCAATACAAGGCTAAAGTCAGCAGAACATGATATGATTACAAGAGATAACAAGACCTCTAATGAAGGTGTGACTCGTGCAGAGATTGGAAATCTACTAGAAGATTTTAAGACAGATATACTTGGGACTCTAACAAAGCAGTTCGACATCATGCAAGCCAAACAAAATCAAGTAGAAGCAGAGAAAAATTTGGCGATATTATTTCCTAGATGCAGGAAGAAACACAGCCACAAAGAATGCCTGTTGGATGTAATCAAATTTTACACCATTTGCACGAAAGATCACCCTACAGAAGGATTTCCTTCGCTTCCTGGCCTAAAAGTAGTTTTTAAGGAGGCAGAAGAAGAATCAGAAGTGGTATGTCTTCTTAATTAGCGCCGATAATGGTAGCCACAACAATCAGGTATGCCAACTGATCCATTTTCTTCTTTTCAGCCTCCTCAATATAATGCTCAGCAATATAGTGGAATATGGAAAAATCAACCACCTTTCCCCAATTGGTCACAACAGCCATTCCCTACATCATCATGGCCGAACCAAACAAATCAAACTAATTGGCCAAGTTTTCCTTTCTGCCCACCGTTTTGGAAAAATAATAACTATCCAACACAATGGTCCCCCTCTACTTCCCAGAGTCAGGCCTGGCAGTCAAACTGGTAAAGACCTACAAATCAGCCAGTTGGAACAATCCCTCTCTCTCAACCTACATTGCCAGCTCCCTATAAAAACCCCCAGACCAACTTAAGACCACAACTCCGAGCCCAGCCCAACCCAAACCCAAAAAATAGGGCAGTTCAGTCGATCCAAATAGTGGAACCCCCAGAATTAGAAACTGAACTAAGGGAGTGCAATGACCTTCAATTAGGGTATGGGTGCATAGTAGAAACAGAGAGAAATAATGATGTTTATATTGAAGATCTGTTACTTGTAGAACAAACATTACAAAAAGAGAAGGAGGTTCAACAACAAAATCAACAACAAGTAACAACTTCCTCTCCACCATTCCCAGAACGATTAATCATACCGCGCCCATTAGAATATCCTAATTTTGATCTTCTGGGAGAATCAAAAAATTTGTGTATAAAAATCCCTCTCCTCCAAGATATCCAAGATATTCCTATATATGCAAAAATCATTAAGGAATTATGCAAAAAATCCAAAGAGGAGAACAACCACCAATGCAACTGTCCAAATAGTCGGTACTTTATCTAACTTATTATCAGGAATGGAAACACCCGTAAAATATGAAGACCCAGGAAATCCTATAGTGACAGTGCAAATCCATGGGCAATTGTTTCCAAATGCCTTAGTTGATTTGGGAGCAGAAATCAATATCCTAACAAGCACAACCTGTCAAAAACTTGGCATTACATCACTAGAACCAACAACAACCTTATTGGAATTGGCTGACCGATCGGTAGTCAAACCAGAGGGTACACCACAAGATGTAATGGTATCTGTAGATTCTTAGGAATACCCTGGTGACTTCCTGGTTATCAATCCAAAGAATCGGCTAGAAGGACACCCGTTAATCTTAGGTAGACCTTGGTTGGCAACTGTCGATGCTTATATTGGATGCCGACAAGGCAACATGAAAATAACAAGGTGAAACTATGTCAAGAATTTAGCTTTATATCCCCCAACCCAGCCAAGTCTATCAATAATCAAAACAAGAAAACAACCTGTATCATATCTTATGGAAAATATGAGATCACCTCTAACTATAGAAAATGCTCTTGATTTCAAAGATCAAACAGAGGATTATATCATCAATAGTTTTATTAATAAACCACAAATCAGATCCCATATACAATGTCACATGATCAAGGCAACATTTGATAATAAAGAAGAAGAAGATCCTTTGAAAAACATTCCTTACCAAGTAATACCCACTACTTCTGTGTACAATAGCAAGATTGTAGAAATTGAGCCAAGAAAAACTTTAAACATTAACAAAAATCTGACTGTTGAACAAGAAGAGAAGTTTGTCCAATTATTGCGGAAATACAAGGCATCCTTTGCATGGTATTACCCCGATATGAAAGGAATTGACCCTCAATTGTGTACACACCACATCTATATTGAAAAAGATGCAAGACCCATCCGCCAACCCCAAAGAAGACTAAACCCTCACCTTAAATATATTGTGAAAGCTGAATTACAAAAACTATTGGATGTCAATTTCATCTACCCAATATCTGATAGAAAGTGGGTCTTTCCATTAGTAGTGGTACCAAAAAAGAATGGAAAGTGGATAATATGTGTAGATTACCGTGAACTTAACAAGGAAACATAAAAAGACCACTTTCCCCTTCCTTTCATTGACCAGATATTAGACACATTGGCAGGAAGAAATTCTTTTCTTTCCTCGATGGCTTCAGTGGGTACAATCAAATCCAGATTTCCCCTGAAGACCAAGACAAAACTACTTTTACCTGTCCATGGGGGACATTTGCCTACCCAGTCTTACCCTTTAGCCTATGCAATGCCCCTGCTACATTCCAAAGGGCCATTCTCAGCATCTTTGCATACTTAATAAATGAAGGTCTCAAAGTATATATGGTTGACTTCACACCTTATGGGGATGACTTTGAGCCAGCATTAGAAAATTTAGAAAAGGTGTTGCAAAGATGTATTGACACTAGGCTTTGTTTAAGCCATGAAAAGTGTCATATGATGATGACCGAAGGAGTTATCTTAGGGCATTATATTTCAGCAGCTGGAATTCAGGTGGACCCAGCTAAAATTCAAATAATCTTGTTAATACCCACACCCACCACACAAACAGAGGTACATAGCTTTCTTGTATTTTCTGGTTATTATAGGAGATTTATAGAACATTATTCTCGAATAGCTGAACCTTTATATGCACTAACTGGAAATGTTGATTTTATTTGGACAGATAAATGTGACAATGCGTTCAATGATCTGAAAAATATTGTTTCAACAGCCCCAGTGCTGAGGGGCCCAAATTGGAATTTTCCATTCCAAATTTCATCTAATGCCTCAGACACAACAATTGGAGCAGTACTTGGGCAAGAGGAAGACAAGAAGCCATATGCAATCTATTACATTAGCAAAAATATATCCCCTGCTGGATTAAATTATACTGTGACTGAGAAGGAATTTTTAGCTATAGTACATGCTATAAATAAGTTTAGACATTATATAATTGGGTATCCTGTATTACTATATACTGATCACTCTGCCATTAAATTTTTAGCAAATAAACCTGTTACAAATGGAAGAGTGACAAGATGGTTAATTTTATTGCAGGAATTTGACATTACAATCAAAGATCGACCTGGGAAAGAGAACCCTGTAGCTGACTTTCTATCAGGAATGCCAAAGCCAACATATATAGAAGCAGTTGAAGACCACTTCCCAGATGAACATTTGTTCATTGTTACTGTCAGAACCCCATGATATGCTGATATAGCAAATTATTTGTCAATAGGTAAATTAACTAAACATCTATCCCTTAATGAACGAAAACAGATAATACAGCATAGTACCCGATTCTCTTGGATTGGGGGCTACCTATTTCACACAAGGGCAGATATGCAAATAAGAAGATGTGTCCGGGAGGACGAGGTATTTGATATTTTGAAAGCATGCCATGATGGGCAGTGTCGTGGGCATTTTGTAGATCGTAGAACTGCCCATAAGGTTTTACGAACAGGCTATTATTGGACTACCATCTTTAAAGATGCCAAAAAATTTGTGCAGGCCTGTGATACCTGCCAAAGGGCAGGTCGCCCTGGGCAGTTTGATGAAATTCCTTTGAACCCTCAACTAGTGATTGAACCATTTGAACGCTGGGCCCTCAATTTTGTTGGCCCTATTAGCCCCCCATCAAACCAAAAAACATACATCCTAGTTGCAACCGAGTATGTCACTAAGTGGGTCGAAGCAGAGGCACTTTCAAAAGCTATAGAGGACTCTGTAATACAGTTTCTTTTCCAAATATTTGTGCGATATGGCCTCCCAAGGGACATAATCAAAATGGAGGACCACAGTTTGTAGGTAATAAACTAGCTGAAACACTACAAAACTAACACATTCAACACAAGATTACAACTCCATACCACCCACAGGCCGATGGCCAAGTAGAGAGCACGAACAAAGTGATTGAATCGATATTAAAAAAAATCGTTGCCTCACACAGACGAGATTGGGCGTACATATTTCCAGAAGCATTGTGGGCATATCGAACAACGTGGAGACCCACTACGGGATATTCACCATACTAATTGGTATTTGGAAAATAACCCATCTTTCCAATAGAATTTGAAATTCAGACATTAAGAACAACTCAAAAGGTGGGTCTAGATCTAAATGAATCCCAGGCCAAAAGACTGCAGAAAATTAATGAATTAGATGAAATTAGGCTCTCTTCTCTTCAGCACACAGTGTTAATCCAACAACAAAGAGAAAAATGGCATGACGCCCTTATCAAAGAAAATATATTCCACGAAGGAGACTGGGCACTCCTACATGATTCTAGGCTTCAGGATTTTCCAGGGAAACTCCAGACACGATGGTTCGGACCCTATGAAATACAAAAAGTGCATGATAATGGCACTATTACATTAGCCTCCATTGATGGATTAGGGCATTCCTTCAAATTAAACGGTCATCGAGTACGATTGTATCATAAATCACTTACCCGGGAATCCTTTTACCAACAATTACAGGAAGATTCTACCATGGAAATTCTGGCTGAAGGGGATAACTCCTCCTCGGCACCCATTTACTAAATCATTTCTCTCTTTTAAATTTTGTACATAAATATTGTTCATTTGTTTGGATTTTTTGTTTTAGGGAATTCATTTTTTCAAATCTCTATTTATTTCGTCTATTTTGAGTTTTTTTTTCTTGTTTCATGGAATTCTGTTTTTTTTCAAAAACTCTGTTTATTTCACTTGTTTTCAGTTTTTGATGTTCCTTTCTAAAGGAACAACACTTCTGATGTTCCTTTCGAAAGGAACAGCAATTTCGCAGATTGTTTTTGTTGTTCCTTTCGGAAGGAACAGTTGTTCCGCAGATTGTTTCTATTGTTCCTTTTAAAGGAACAACACCTTTTGAGTGGATTGTTTTTGTTTTAGATCAGCATTTTTGAGGATTTATGATGACTCTTCTAAAGGAAAACATATTATTCATATACAATCATAAAAATTAAAGCTTACTGTAATTATCAAATCAAAATAAGTCGTCATTTTTAAGAAAATTGTTTAGTAATGATAAGAAAAAGGAAAAAAGGGACATAATCAATAACATGATTTTGCTGTTTTACTACCACTGAATTAATCTGATCGATTATCCTTATCATGATTGGTTCTTTCCCATATGTTATAAATTTCTTTGATTTTTATTTATGGAGTAGGAATAAGGGCATATTCTTTTCTATTGAGATGTTTAGACTTCTTCCACCATTCCTACTCTTAAGGAGTGTTGAGCCATCCTTTATGAATAACTAGGAAAGTGCTATATGAAAAAGAAAAATATTTATATGTTTCATTAATAATTTTATGATTTGGCAGATGGAGGATAGGGGTTCTCATCAAGAGCCATCCTACCATGATCATAAGGAAGTCAGTGAAGTGGCATTCCCATCATGGCCACCAAACCAGGGATATGGTCCAATGGAATTGAAAAAATTAAAGAAGTCCTTGGAACATGAGGTATCATCACGAGCCGACCTACCCACTTTTCACTTCTTCCCGGTGAATGGCATTATGATTTATCTGGTCACCAAGCCAACACAATGGCCTTCATTATGACATTTAACAAGCACTTCCTCAGCATAAATAAAGGACAATGGTTCCAAGGGTGAGAAAGCAACTCTGTCAAGTTTATGGACACCTGTGGGCAACAGAGCTCTGCTGATGGTATTGGAGTCACATTTATACACATCAATAGTCATATTAAACCCTTTTTCCTATATCTCTATTTAAATATCAAATGAAAGTATGAATCCTTAACCTTTGATTTCGAACCTATTATACATGAAAATCATTATAAATCGATCATATTAGTTTGAAGTGGGTAATAAACGCATTTGTACTTATGTTTATCTTAAGCTGTCCCTTATCCTTATATTTGAATCATTACAAATGATTTTATATCTATCAACGATTTATCACACGCATTGATTTCAGTAATTGATATAATTTGATTTAATGTATCATAATTATGCCTGCTTTTTCCTGCTATACTATTGGTGTGCCACACTTGCCTCTCTCAATTGACGATCGAGGACGAGCTATCATCCATTAGGGGGAGCGCGAATGTTTTCATGCAGATCAAATCCCGATATTTATTTACCTGTATGCAAACCAAATCCCTGCATTCTAGGGAATAACAAAAATTTAACGACATTATTCCAATTTACCGTGCTGTGTTGTTCCATTGTGATCACTGTGTGTTTGGAAATAACTAACAGTGTGCAGAGACGATGGGAGGACAACCAATTTGCAGTGAGCCGTAGGTGCTAGTCGTTTATGATGCTGCACATGATATTTTGCAAAGATTAGGATGGATTACATATTTCACGAGGATGGAACAACCCCATGAAGTAGTGGCCACCGAATTTTTACAGAACTTGCAAGAAGGATTCTCCATGGTTAGGGGAAGACAGATAGTTGTATCCGATGAAATAATTGCAGAGGTGTCTGGCATACCAACACAAGGAACTATATGGACTCAAGAGAAGCTCGGGCTTCAAGAAGCCATGAAGATTTTTCAGGATGACGGACAGACATTGGTTTTCAAAGGCAAAGGAGTTCAGCCAGCATCATTGGGAGAACCATGGACGGAATTGGCCAAGATAGTGCAGGCCTATATAACGTGCGACGGAAGGAAAGAAGTGGTAAGACCTCGCCACCTTAATTTACTGGCTGTATTAAAACAAAAATGCACTATAAATTTGCCTGCATTTTTAAATTCCCTACTGCATGATACCGCCCATAGTATAAGAAAAGCTCAGCATGCAGACATGGTGGTCAGCCACCATTGCCTAATTCGATTAATAGTAAGTCGTAGCCTCACCCAGCAACAGACCAACTGGGAAGAGTTGATATTCTCCATTGATGGAGGGTTAGCCTTACCTGCCCCGAAACGGAAGAGAATGGTTGGCTCAATAGCTGAGCCATCAACTCACAGACAATCCCTCCATTCAAAATGAAGTAGGGGGATGATGGAAGGACTTCTAGGTAGCAGTAGCTAGCCCCTGGAATTGCACAGATCAGAGGATGAATAGCCTCAAAAATTGGAGGGAGGAATTCCTCTTACTGATGAAGAAGAGGAAATGGAAGGAGAAATTCGCTACTCAGATGAAGAAGAAATAAGTCACCACACCAGTGGTGAGAAACAATCCAGTGCAAAGGAAGGAAATACTGAGGAAGAGGAAATTGAAGGAGAAATTCGATATTTGAATGAGGAAGAAGGAAGCTATCATACCTATGAGGAGGATGAATATAATCATAGCAGCGACAAAAAAGGAACAGAGCCTCCCGAAAATGCTACTATAAGCCCTTTACAGGAAGACCAATTGGCCCAAATTCTGGCCAATATGAGTGACTATGTGTAGCCTCATAGCCCTTTGGACCTTAACATTGATATTAATCAGTTGTAGGAGCACTTTGTAGTCAAAAAATAAACATTTGAAGAAATGCTGGATGAAACAGCAAACCGTAGCGAAGCTAGGGTTGCTTCCCCTAAAAGGCATGAACAAGAAAAAGAGAACACCGAAGCAATATCTCAACCTGAAAACCCTCAAGGGATTGCAGAGTCAACCGAGGGTATGATTCCTGAAGAATTTAGCCAAGGGAATATGAATGTTGAAGAAGAACCCCAAGCAGAAGACCAAGAAGAGAACCTAACTGAAGGCACAGCTGATATGGACCAAAACCCTGTTGAGCAAACGGGTTCAGATAAAGGAACAACTGTTTCATTAAAAAAGAGGAGGAAAGTAACTGAGATTGAAAAGCTTCGAAGGGAATGAATGAAGCTTCACAGACTCGTGGAACATCTCAGGCAAACCATTAGGGTTCTGAGAATGAAACAAATGCCTAAGCGTGCCCCCAAGAGAAGAAGCATAGCTACCAAGCGAATTTCGAAAAAGAGAAAAGTGACCGCTAAGAGGAACCCCCAAGTTGCAGAATCCATGCCTGAGCCTAATTATGGAGATATGGAACAGCAAACATCTGTTCCAACACAAGTTGTTCCATAGGGACCCGCTTCAAGTGAAAACATGCAAGCTAGTAGTCAGCATACTTTTAGTGACCCGACACTAGCCAGACTCCAAGAGGAGTTGGCATAGGCACGAATAGAAAGGAAAATTTTGGAAGAAGACATTGTCCCTAGGAAGAGATATTAGGAGTTGCAGCAACAGATGAATATTATCCACGAAGCAGAAGCTGAAGCTCACGAAAAGTGTCGAAAAGCAGAGGAAAAGGCTGACAAGGTAATGAACCAATTAAAACTAGCCTATAATCGAATGGACACTCTCTGGTTATTGTACACTGATGTCTTAGCTTGTAGATGCCCTGCCAAAAACTATGCTTTATTTTTACTAGAAAGATATTTACAGCTAAAGATTAAGGAAGTTAGGGCAGGGAAATCCATAGAGCTAAAAACTATATATGACTTTGTATCATGCTGCAAACTTTATGGGATCAAAGTACAGCGCCTTTTGTGTGAATTTTATTTACATAATCTAATACTTGAAAACAATTGTGAATCAAATCCTAGCCCTTTTGTGGGATATTTCCAACATTGGGCATTTATTTCCTTTACTGTAAATCAATTAAAATGGCTTAAAGCCTATAATGCTTTTCAAAGGCAGGAAAATGAATTAGATTTGTGGGTTAGGAGTGAACCTCAGAACCCATTTCAATTTTGGGCTAGGCAGAAAAGTTTGATGACAAAGAAAGGTGTTATCCAGGCATTGGGGCCTGTCCACAAATCGATTATCTTAAACGGGACAGATTATTTCTTATCCATTAGAAACCAGGCTTATATAGCAGCTAAGGTCTAGTGGAGAATTTCCAATCAGAATGTGCAAAATAGAGAACCATTTAATTATAAAAACTTTGGGCTAGCTGCAGACCACTTTATTTCCTATAGTAATCTCATTTTAAAATAAGGACCATTCTAGATAGGGTGTAGGTTCCGAAGCCCCATTGCATGGTATCCTGCTTCAAACTACAAAGCCATTTACGAACTCCCCAAAGGACAGACAGAGCATGTTTTTGAGGAATTAGCTGCACTGCATGGTTTTAGGCCTTTTGATGACAAACCTTATCCGGCTTATTCTTTAACTACTCTCCATGTGAACTATAGTTTTCATGAGGACATGAAAAAGATTAAGCAGGGGGGTATGTTGGGCAGTGAAAAAGGTATGAAATCATTGTGTATCTTCTCATTCTTTTACTATAGACATACTCCTTTTTACCTTAGAAAGGTAATTTATTATAAGAATTATGGTAGAATTGGAAGGTTTTATGTTTATTGTAAAAATATGACTAAAGATTTATTTTTGTTGATAAAATAGGAATTAGATGAAGTGAACAGTTGTACCAAAGGCGAGGCTGAGACTAATGCAGCTGTTGCTCCATCAACGTTAAACCACATCCAGCCAAAGACAAGGAAATCTGAACGCATTTCCAAGAAAAGGCAAGGGACAGCTCGGCTTCAGTCAAAGTAAACCAAGATGATAACTAAATGAAGGGAAGTGAATCCCTCAGGATCCTTCAATCCTAAGGGATCGTTGTTCAAACTCATCTTATTCCTTGTCTTGTCCGTCAGGGTCTGTTATATAAAGAAACGTCCTTTAGTGATCTGGGGGTCGAAAGTTCTCATATTCAAACATTTCCTCTGTAATATTGTGTTTATTGACTCTCGGCTTTAAGAGAGCAGTCTCTGTAATAATTTATGTTCAATTAATATCAAAGACACGTTTCGTTTCATCTCTTAAGTTCTGAAGTAGCCCAACAGTATTTCACTGGCGCTAAGGGCTCGGCTCTGGTGGAATTACCTTTTTGTTTGTATTTCTAATCTTTGCTTACTGTTGTGTGAATTTATGTTTAAATTTTATTACGATTGCAGAGTTGATTGACTGATGTTGGATTGAATACAGATTCATTGTGATCTTTAACGAATTGCATTTCTATTTTATCATTTGCAAGAAGTGCATTCGCTATTTATTTACCTTGCTATATTTATAAAGCTTTGTTGTTCTATATTCAATTCTATTTGTTGTTCTATTGGTTTGTGATTTGTTATAATTAACTGTTGTGTAGTCTTGGTTGTCGACAGGATTGAAGTATTAATATTAGTTAAATTATAATTGATGTTCAATTCATGTTGTTGTTCCATTTATGTTTATTGTTCATTTCAAATTCATAGCTTCAGATTAGCAGATAGATTGGTTACAGTTGTTGTAAATGCATAGGAATTACGAGTTTCTGTTCCTTTCTAGCCTTTGAAGTTCATTTTAGTTGTTTTTCTCAGCAAGTATTTTGAGTTTGATTTCATTTCTATTGCTTTAAGAACAATACCACCAACTGTAGAGGACATTGGTTACTGCTTCCAAGTTCCCAGATTGGTTATCTTACCTCAGTGTGATTTTAGTTGCATCGATTTCTAAGGGAAGGAGTTACTGCTACTGTATCCCTGATCGATGGTTTGCAGATTGATGTAGTTAAGTTTTCAGAGCATTTTCATCTATGTTACCGTAATTAGATTTCTTTACAAGCATCTGTCTACTCTTGTATTTAAGATTTTGTACTACATCTTCATAGCATTACTCTTAGTTAATTGCAGCCTCAGATAGAGTACACTCTTGAAATAAAAATTCGCTCTCGGATTGATAATTAATGTAGGCTAATTAGGTGTTAAAAAGCTACCTTTTTATGACTTAACAAGTTGCATGAGGGAGAATGTGGAGGCCATATCTACTGTAAAACCATAGCTAACAAGATCCTTAGAGCTGGATACTATTGGCATAACCTTTTCCCTGACACCCACAAACCAGTCATGACTTGCCATAAGTGCCAAATTTTTTATGGCAAGAGAAAGCTCTTACCTTTGCCTTTGCATCACATTAATGTTGAGACCCCTTTTCAACAATGGGGTTTGGACTTCATTGGGGAGATCCACCCCACCTCATCTGTCCAACACAAGTGGATCCATGCTTCCACTGATTACTTCACCAAGTGGATAGAAGCCATCCCCTCTAGAAATTCCACCGACTCAGTCATTATCAAATTTCTTGAGACCAAAATCCTTTCTAAATTTGGTTGCTACAGAAAGATCATCATAAATAATGTTGCTACCTTTACATCCAAAAGAATGGTTAAATTTTGTTATAAATATCACATCACATTAGGACATTCCACTGCTTATTACCCTCAAGGTAATGGTTTAACCAAGTCCTCTAACAAAATCTTGGTCAATATTATCATGAAGCTTCTGGAACATTATCAAAAACCTTGGCATGGAAAGCTAGTACATGCACTATGGGCTGATAGACTAACCACCAGGAAATCAATTGGTATGTCTCCCTATCAACCAATATATGGCATGGATGCCATTTTCCCAACATCCTTTGGATTCCCAGTGATGAAGCTTCTCCAAGAAGCACAATCAGAATAAAATGACATGCAAAGGAGGCTGAACCAAACCATTCATTCACAGCAGAAAAGAGAGGAGGTTTACAAAAGGACACAAGCAGTACAAGAAAATATAAAGAAAATATTTGACAGGAGGACCAAAGCTAATGATTTCCAAGTTCGACTCAAGGAGGGAAAACAAAGGTAAACATGGTAAATTTGAAAATTTGTGGAAAGGACCATACATCATCAGTTCAGCTAGAGAAAATAATGCTTTATTTTTACAAGAAATGAATGGAGGAGAGATTTTTGGAGGTCCTGTCAATGGCAGGACACTCAAGCACTATTTTTGTCAAAAATCCTTAGTTTAAAAGTCTTCATTCATTGTACATAAATAATTGCATGAGAAAATCACGAAAAATACGAAAAACATAAGAAATGAAAAAGAATGAAGATTTGAAAAGAGGTAAAGCCCCATACCCAAAAATAGTACTACTAAAAGTGAGCAACCTTAAATGCCACTGCTGGTTCAAAAAGAATGTCTTGTTTCAATCATGTATCCTAATCATGGCTGAAACATGTTTTCAATTTATTGTCGATAAGTTAGTGAAAGATAGTTGGTAAAATCATTCAAACTTGACTGGCCAAAAGAATATAGATTAGGAAGGAAAGATACTGGTTCCACATGCTTAAAACAAAACCAAGGAGAAAAATGGGGATGAATAGCAAATGATATATCACAACCCTTATTTTTCTAGTGTTATTTGTACAAAAATAATGTTTGTGTGTAGTTTGTTCTAATGCCACAACTCATGGTAAGTCAAATTGCCTAATCCTGATTTAACCATGCTTTCAATTTCATGTTTATAGCTTAGAGAATGAAATCTGCCATATAGCCTAATCTTAACAGTCAATTAGTCTAGGTAGAAAATAAAAAGAGTTCACTAGTATAATCTGAATGCGTATAAGAAATAAGATATAAGTAAATAGTTTGTTTTACTTTCAAGATAAAAATAATGACAAGGGTTTTCCAGTTCAAGTGCACCTAAGGAAGAAAAAATGTTAGGAAAATAGCATGGATAGGTAGAGATGATGTTGATGCTAATCATGTCTTTTCAGATTATTAAGATCACAACTTCAAGAAAGCATCAGCACATGAAAAAAGGTAAAAATATGCCAAATAGATGAGGCTCTGGTCTCCATTAAGCCAAATATCTAAAGTTCTAGAAACCTCCTGAAAAGGAGTTTCCCTCCCCAAGTGGAGCAACTGTTAGCCATCAGTACTTTTTTCCTTTATAGATGACTAAATGTTTATCCTAGATTTCTAGAAACAAAATTCATGAATATTGTGAGTTCTAGAAATCTCACTGCCTTCATTATCCTTAGGATAAATTTTCACTATCTTATCATCCCTTTAGGTCATGCTCGGCTCACCAATCCCAAAAGACCCATCATGGGCTCATGTCACTCATTTTGATTATGTTTTGTCACCTTTGACCTCAGTACTCTGTTTTTGGCTTGCTTACTTACCTCCACCTAACACTTATAATCACTAACCAACCTGCTTACTTTTATATTTCGTGGATACACTGAGCATTGAATGGTCTCAAAACTATCTCTGTAGGCTCTTTAGATAAATCAAGTACATTGGATTTTGGATCTTCAATACATCAGTCTATCAAAAACTCTGTTTTACACTTGATGACCTCAAAGCCCAGTTTTTCAGTCAAAGGCCAAGTCCAAAGAGCCTTCCACTAAGTCACCTAGGGTTTCATAGGTCATAGGGTTGATTTCCTATTCTAAAAATCTATGTTTTCCTATGTAAAGAGGATGCATTAAAAGAATAATAAATTCAATTAACTTTTTTCAAAACTGATCAAAAACCCTTCAAGGAAGGCCCCCTTGTCCAAAGCACAAATTTCGCAAGGGACAGATGCCCTTGCTCACATTTTTTCAAAGAATGATTGAAGATGGCCATTAGCATAAGAAGAGGTAAGGTAATAGGGTGAATCATCATAAGAAGACATCCACATCAAGGAAAAGGAAGTAGGCCTATGTACAATGAGATTCAAGGTTTTCTGGATTGGTTTACAAAACAATGTTTCCAAGCAAGGGACCATCACAAAGACCACCAAGATAGAAGGCAAAGAAACACAACCAAGGACACATTGAAGATTTTCAAAAATCATGAATGAATAAGGGAAAAAGGTGAGGTGAACTGAACAGAAATGAATGAACTTGAAAGGGCTATAGAGAACTTAGAAGACAACACTTCTTATTCTTCTCTAACAGCCCTAAAACCTAAGAGTTTGGAAAGATAGACAAACAGGTCAAATGAAGATGATAAGTCCTCCTTAATAACAGCAGAAGGCATTCAAAGGATGTCCAAGGTGTTCTCTAGGGTTTTCAAAGCAACACTGCTTCACCTACACCAAAGGGAGAAATGGTAAAGAATATTAGTGTGATGGATCCTAGGCTTCCCGATGCAGTCAAATGTCTTAAAAATGATCAAAGGAAGGCAAGCATGAGGCAAAGTGCCAAAGGAGAAAATCGTGTTGAGCATAAGTTCGTTGTTGAGAAAATGAGATGTCAAACTCCAAAAGGGACTAAGAGGACCAAAGGAAAATGTGTTGAGGGCACCTACAGAAAATCAGAAGTGGCCAAGGGAACACATGGCATGGTATGGTTTCCTTAAACTGTTTGTCAAAATAAATATGTTACTGCCTAAAAAATCAGAAAACAGGTAAAAAGACATGTTTCGGGTCACCTACAATCAAAAATGCCAAAAAGGATAAGAATAGTGTTTTTAGTTTGTCAAATATATGCTAAAAATAGTTTGACCAGTGCCCGGGATTTCAAAAATAAAGAAGGATGAAGAGGACATCTACATCCCCTCAGCCAACCATCACCACAAAAAGAAGAAAATATGCCTTGAGAAAGCTTTCAAAACCCTTGCAAAAGATATAAAGGGTATCAGTCAAATGAAAAAAAGGTTGAAAACATAGTGCAGTGGGTTTATAAGTTTGATTTACTTTTCTCAAGAGGTATAAAGGTGTTTCGGTTTCATTTCAAACTCATTAAGCACTTGGTGAAGAGAAAAAAGGCTTCAAGAGAGAAAATAGATTTTTCTGACCGTTTCTAGGGAAGTCTTTCCTGGCACTGTGCAAATCAGTGGCGCTACGCAAAAAAGGGTTGGCATTACACTAATCCATCCTCTGCTTGTTCAAAACAACACGGCACTGCTCAAATTTGGCCTAACGTTGCGCTAATCCTGGGCATTGTGCAAACGTGGGCTTGACTCACTCGGAGACTGACCACTGCTGCGCACGCCCGACGTTGCGCTAACCCACGGGCAAGCCTGCTACCGCTGCGCTAATAGGCCAACCCAACAATATGAGCAAAGCGCTACGCTAACACAGAAAACCTCCAAAAAATCAATTTCTCTGCCCTAACTCTCAAATTCCCTTTCTAAACTTCCTCCAAAGGTCTACAGAGAGCCAAAATTGGTAAGTGGCATCCTCTCCTTGTCCCCAAGCAATTTTCAAATTGATTATTAGTCTCTTTAAGGCTTTGAAGTTCAAACCCTAGGTGGGTAAACCCTAGGACCTTCATACAAAACAAGCCTTTGTTTTTTAAATCTCCTTGAAATCATTTTGATATCATGTGAGGATAAGTAAGTTAGGGTGGCTGCAAATACACTTTTGAGAAAAGCCTCCTTAAACTCCAAGGCAACTTAATCCTGAAAACCCTAACCTCCACATAACTCTGTTAGGACCCTATATTACTAGTATAGTCCCTTATTGTTGTTAGTGTAACCTCCTTATTGTTATTATTGTACCCTTGTAACCCCCATATTGTTATTATTGTGCCCTTAAATTATTATTGTTAGGTCGACTAGGATTACATTGTGGCCTCACTAGGATTACATTGTGGCCCCATGGACTCCTATATATAGAAAGAATGTTTTGTAATTTGAATCATCCAAGAATTTTTCATTCATGTAATGTATTGGAGGTTTCCCCCTCGAAGTGGCTTATTTCTAAGGTGTTGATATCTCTTTTCTTCTCTTTTTGGAGCTGGTTTCACAACATTTGGTATCAGAGCTTTGAGATTCTAGGGTTTTGCTGCTCTAAACAGGTCATTGTGGAATTTTCGCTATAACGTTTTTTCTACGAAGGTTCAGAATCTAAAATTTTTAGAGTGCGAAGAAAAAATCCTGAGGAACAACGTCACAAATTTTCAGAGCTTGGTTCGCAATATTTTCGGAGATATGATCTGTACAATTTAGGTCATTTTGCAGGCTCCTGAATTTAACCTAAACATGTCATCGTGGTATTTTCGTAATAAATTTTATTCTACGAAGTTTTAGAAGCTGAAATGTTTTGAGTGCGAAGCCACAATCTTGAGGAACATCTTCAAAAAATTTCAAATATTGGTTCGCAATATTTTCGGAGATATGATATGTGGAAGTTAGGGCTTTTTGAGACTTCTGAATTTCATCTCAAAGAGGTGATCGTGGGAAAATATTCATAGCTCTCTCTCTGAGAATCGGATTGGAATTTTGTAAAAAGTGGTTGCAAGTACACGGACTCTATGTTTTGGTCTATCAATTTCATAGCCAAAGGAGGAAACAGTGACACGTGGCAATCCATACAAGTTCGCTCAACTGAACCAGTCCATAATTAGGTCATTGTGGGAGATTTGAAATAACTTTAACTTGAAGAATCCAAATCAAGTCAGACCTGTGGAATTTGAAAGAAGATTTAGAGGACTACTACAGGGAAAAATTTCAAATATTGAGGATCAGCAATTATATATATAATTCAATTTCAATATCGAGCTCCTCAAAAGCAAGAAAAAGGTGTGTATTTTTTTTTTCCGAATTACATAAGTCTTGTTTGAAGAATCAAGTTGAATTGATTCCAAGGGCATATTGTAGAATAGATATCAGTATTGGATTTGAAAATGGCCCCTAAAAATAATTCAACACCCATTAATACTTTAGAAATCTCTACTATGACTCATGAAGACGAAGAATGGCAACATGACATATCAAAATTACAAGAGCAAGTGCAACAAATTTCGCTCTCGCAAAGAGCAACAAAAAATGACATGGAAGTTTTGAAGAAAGGCGTGGAAACTAAGATGGATGGTTTGAGGAAAGGCATGGAAGCTACAATGGATGGTTTGAAGAATGGTATTGAAGAAAAAATGGAAGGTTTGAAGGAAGGATTGTCAAAGTTGATACAAGAAATGATTCCTAATGGTGAAAAGATAGTAGAGGAAACTCATGATGAGAAAAAAATAAATGTTAATCGTGATTTCATAAACTCTAATGTTGGCGGGAAGAACCACCATATTCCAAAAATGGATATGAGGAAGTTTGATGGAAAGGATCCTGTAACATGGATACTACAGATGGAGCAATATTTTGATCTCAATAATGTGAAAAACACACAAAAGGTACACATTGAAACTTTACATTTAGAAAAAAATACATTTGTATGGTATCGATGGCTTTGCTCCCGTAAAAAAATTGTCACTTGGTCAATTTTTACGGAGGAAATGATAGCACATTATGAGGATACAAAAATAAACACCTTCTTTAACCAATTGATAAATCTAAAACAAAAGGGTTTAATGGGGGAGCACATTGAGGACTTCCAAAAATTGAATATAAGGGTAACTGATATTCCAGAGTAACACAGGATTTATTTCTTCATAGGTACTTTAAAGGATAACATCCAACATGAAGTTCACGTTTTGGAACCTGATTCATTGGAGAAGGCATTCTGGTTGGCAAGAAAAATTTAATGTAAAATTATGGCGACAAGGAAGCCTACCACTCACTTCTATAAAGAAGGAAGTGTTACTACTCCTAGATCTCCACAACCTACAAGGTTGACACCACAAAAATTGGAAGAAAAAAGAGAAAAAGGGATTTTCTACAGTTGTGATAGAAAATATACTAAAGGTCATAAGTGTGCGGAGAAGAAATTATTTTACATATATTGTGAAGAGGAAGAATAAAATGAACAAGAAACTTCAAAAGAAGAGGATATACACCAGGAACCAACCCTAGAAGAAGAAGAAATGAGTCTGACCATATCGTGTAATGAATTGGTAGGAATTACCATTCCTCAAACTCTCAAGATAGAAGGACATATCAAGAAGAAAAAGGTAATAGTGTTGATTGATTCGGGTAGTACCCATAATTTTATTCATTGTAAGGTAGCCAAGGAATTGAATTGTTTCCTATACCCAACACTAGAATGTCAAGTGATGGTTGGAAATGGAGGAACTATAAATTGCTCTAGAAATGCCATAATATCAAGCTAACCATGGGGGAATATGTATTGAATAGTAACATTGCTTTCCATTCCTATGGAGAATATGTTGTACTAGAGTACAATGGTTACAATCAGATGAGTTTCTTTAATTCTCAAGAAATTTTCTTGAAATTTTTTTCAGAAGGAAAGGAAGTCGAATTACGGGGTATTGCAGGGAAGCCGGGAAAGATAATAAGATCTATTGTCACGACAAAGCTTCTAATGAAATAACAACGAGGCATAATTGCACAATTATGCTCACTAGAAATTCCAACATCAAAATCATCTATTTCTGCAGATCTCGAAAAAGTCTTGGACAATCATTCCAAGGTGTTTGAAACTCCCAAAGGACTCCCACCTATTCATGATCATGATCATGCTATTAATTTGATTCCAAGAAGTGTTCCTCCAAACATCAGGCCTTATAGATATCCTTATGAGAAAAGAGTGAACAACGTACATCAAAATGTTAGAGGCTGGTATAATTCAACCTAGTCAAAGTTCTTTCTCTTCTCCTATAGTATTGGTACACAAGAAGGATGGATCATGGTGCACATGTCCAGATTATAGGGAGCTAAATAAGCTTACCATTAAAGATAAATTTCCCATTCCTGTGATTGATGAATTATTGGATGAATTACATGAAGCAATTTATTTTACCAAGTTGGATCTTCATTCAGGATATCATCAAATTAGAATGAAGACCGAAGATATTCCGAAAACAACATTTTGAACTCTTGAGGGTCATTATGAATTTTTGGTCATGCCTTTTGGCCTTACCAATCCACCTTCTACATTTCAAGGATTGATGAATTCCATTTTCAAACCCTTCCTTAGAAAATTTGTGCTAGTATTTTTTTTAGCATACTAATCTATAGTAGGTCTTGGAAGGTTCAAGTGTCAAATATGTTGACAGTAGGCTTCAAAACTAGCTATGAGGAGAAACAATTATACGCAAAAACATCCAAATGTTTCTTTGGAGTACAAGAAGTGGAATATCTGGGTCATATTGTATCTCACGAGGGTGTTAAGGTAGACCCTAATAAAAATTAAATCCAATAAGGAATGGAAAGTCCCCACAACCATAAAGCAGTTGCGAGGATTTCTCTGGTTAACAAGGTATTATCGCAAGTTTTTTAAGAATTATGGGAGAACAGCAGCACCTCTAACAACATTATTGAAGAAAGATGCATTTTCATGGAATCCTAAAGCAACTAAGGCCTTTGAACATCTAAAAGAGGCAATGTGCCTAGCACCAGTCTTAGCTATGCCAGACTTCACAA
Source organism: Pinus albicaulis (assembly GCA_034641835.2). NCBI lineage: Eukaryota > Viridiplantae > Streptophyta > Pinopsida > Pinales > Pinaceae > Pinus > Pinus albicaulis. Next base: position 1,851,313,879 of record CM076578.1, on the reverse strand, counting down.
AAACCTTTATTGTGGAATGTGATGCCTCAAGAAATGGAACTTGCATATTTTAATGCAAGAAGGAAGACCCATTTCCTCTGAAATTGTCCACTAAAGGAAAGTATTTACGTAAACCTATTTATGAGAAGGAAATGTTGGGCATTACTACATGCACTAAAGAAATGGTGAACTTACCTAAATGGGAAGACACTTCAAGATAAAACTCGACCATGATTGTCTCAAACACTTTTTGGAACAACATCTTCACTATCTTCATAAGAGCAGAAAAAATGGGTCACAAAGATGTTGGGTTATGACTTTGAAATAATCTACAAAAAAGGGAAGCTAAATGTTGTTGCATATGCACTCTCAAGAAAGAATGAAGAGGTGGAAGCATTTCTTTGTGCCATTTATATTATCCAACCCGATTGGATAACCGAAGCAAGAGATGAATGGAAGAAGGACGAAGAAGCGTGGACACTCATTCAAAAGTTGCAGCAAGATCCTAGTACATCTGATACATTTAGTTGGAAAATTGATTCCTTATGGTACAAAGATTGCTTATATCTTTGTAAGAATTCCCAACTAAAACAAAATATTATTTTGGAATTGCACACTTCTCCTTTAGGAGGACACTCGGGATTTTTAAAAACTTACCACAGGGTGAAGAAAGAATTTTTTTGGGATGGACTTAAATCTGATATTCAAAAGTTTGTGGAAGAATGTTTGGTTTTCCAGTAGAATAAATTTGAGACAATTAAGACCTCGAGTCTTCTACAACCTTTATCCATTCCAAGACAACGTTGGGAGGAGATTTCAATGGATTTTATCACAGGTTTACCTAAGTCCGAAGGAAAGAGTGTCATCATGGTGGTAGTTGATGGACTTACCAAGTATGCACACTTTTGTGCATTATCTCATCCATTTAAAGAAAGTACAGTTGCTACTACATTTATGGACACAATTCAAAAGCTACATGGAAACCCAAGGGTTATTCTGAGCGACAGAGATCCCATTTTTACTGGAAATTTTTGGACGGAGTTATTTTCTTGTTTGGGTACTTAATTAGCTCATAGCTCATCTTATCATCCTCAATCTGATGGTCAAACAGAGATAGTAAATAAATGTTTGGAAGGATATCTTCGTTGTTTTGTATCTGATAAACAAACACAATGGGTCAAGTGGTTACCTCTTGCCGAATGGTGGTATAACACTTCCTTCCATACTGCAGCAAAAATGACCCCATTTATGGCACTTTATGGATATCATCCACCATCCATCGCATCATCTTTAAGGTAAAATTCGAAGGTTCAAGCAGTGGAAGATCACATCGAGCATCAGCAAGAAGTTCTCCAACTCTTAAAGGATAACCTGAATTTGGCACAAAATCGAATGAAACAACAGGCAGATCAACATCGCAGCGAGAGAAGTTTTTATGTAGGAGATTGGGTATTTTTACGGCTACAACCATACAAAAAAATGTCCCTCAAGCAAGCTAAGAAGGATAATAAATTATCGCCAAAGTACTATGGTCCTTACAAGGTGTTGCAAAAGATTGGTACTATGGCATACAAATTGGAGCTTCCTCCTTCTTCGCGAGTACATCCAGTTTTCCATGTTTCATGCTTAAAGAAGGTTATAGGTGAAAATCTTCCAGTTCAAACAATATTTCCAGAACTTGATGAGGAAGGAAAAATCATATTGAAACCTGAAGCGGTCATGGAAACAAGAACTCGACAACTACGGAATCGATCAATTTCAGAGTATCTCATCAAGTGGAAGAACTTACCCACTGAAGATTCTACATGGGAGGATGAGAATTTTACACAGAAGCACCCAGAGCTACTCAAGCGTTGAGGACAACACTTTTTTGAAGGAGAGGGGCATGTTAGGTCCCTATATTACTAGTATAGTCCCTTATTGTTGTTAGTGTAACCCCCTTATTGTTATTATTGTACCCTTGTAACCCCCATATTGTTATTATTCTACCCTTAAATTATTATTGTTAGTTCGGCTAGGATTACATTGTGGCCCCATGGACTCCTATATATAGAAAGGTTGATATCTCTTTTCTTCTCTTTTTGGAGCTAGTTTCACAACATTTTCACCCTGCTTCACCAAATCTTAGGTGGTCAACCAACATCTCCTATCATTATGTCAGGAGCTTAAAATAGCAGTAGCAGTGAAAGTGGTCAAAGGCCTTTAAGACCAAAACATAAGGGAGGGAAATTCAATAGATTGGAACCTCAAAGCACAGTGGCCAACACCTCCTCTCCTAGGATTCTGTCATGTTTTCAGAATGCAAGATGTTTTCAATTTTGTGAGAAGGTCAAACAAGTGAAGAGCCACCCTGAGCTTACAAGGCTCCTCATTCTCAACTTACACAACAAGTACTCAAGCCTTGCAGGAGTAGATTTTGAGATCCCAACAGGTGCCATCTCTACAGCCACAGGTATCTTTGTTGTGGGTGAAAAATGGTTTAAGAAGGGAAAATTGGACAAATACTTTTTAGAGCCCTTTATCAAAACAAGGCATAGAGGAGGTAGTAAGGCATTTTTCCCTTTCTCACACCTCAAACACAAATTTCCATCATTAATGATGGTTATCATGAAGTATTTCACCTCTGAGGGGAGATACTCCAGGCTCTACTCCTACAATGTCAGACTCCTCATGCATTTCACACAGGTCAAGATGCTCAACTTGCCCTACTATCTCTATAGAAGTATGGAGAAGATGTCTTTTGTTGTCTAGAGGAGGAATCACTCCCAACAAATACATAGCTTGTTCAACCATTCCTTGATCAAGATGGTGGTATTACATCAGTTGGAGAAGCAAGGTATATCTTGGGAGGTATTCATAGCACATGAAGTCTTCACAAACCCCCAGCCTCCTCATCAACCAAATCTACCCTCCTCATCTGCACAAGTACCCTCACCACAGGCAAACCTCCCTTCCTCTCCTTCTCTTGATGCATCAGGGGAAGCAGGAAGTGGCATTGAAGAATCACATGAAGATCAGGATGAAGGTGATGATAAATTAGTCCACAATGAAGATGATTTTGATGATAATGTTGGAAACCAAGAGGATCATGTTGAGGCAGAGTACATGGAAACCAGTTATGAACATGAGGATGAGCCAGAAAATGATGAACATAGTGCTGACAATAAAGAAGATGAAACCAATGAGGTAGAGACAGAAATCATTGCGGAAGCACAAGAGGGAAATGATGGTGGAGAAGAGGGCAGTGAACATGGTAGTGATCAAGATGAGGAGGTAGACAGTCAAAGGTTCAGTGAACATGACAGTCAAGGGGAAAATGTGCAAACCATGAAAACAGTGAGCAAAGTCATGAGGATAACAGTGATTATATGGAAGAGGGAAATGATGAGGTAGAAATAGAATTTGAAGAAGGGGACAGTAATAAAGAGGATGACACTGATGGGACAGGCATTGAGAAACAAGACAGCAAAGGAGATATTCATGACAGTCATGACAACTGTCATGATAGTCATGACAACTGTCATGATAGTCATGACACCAATTATCCTCCTAGTGATAATGAAAATGATAACAGTGCAAGAGATGATGAAGAAAAAGACCCTAGTGATGAACAAAACCAAGATGAAGCAAGTGTAGGGGCTGATAGTCCAAATGAATACCACAGCTATAGTGCAGAAGACAGTAAAGAAGGTAATGATGATGATGGTGTTGAAGGTCAAGAAGGCAGTGATCAAACAGAGCATGTGATCACTAAAGAGGATCATAGTAAAGATGAAGATGTTTATGACAACACCAAGGGTCACAGCCATAAGGAAGGCACTACCGAAACCACCATCACTCCTCTTGCATACACCTACAGAAGAGGTTCAAGGCATGTGTTTACTTCCTCCAAATGGCAAGGGACCATGCCATCCACCTCAACTCAACAAATTGAAAAAGCTAAGCAACAAGTAAAGGTAGAAGAGGAAGACCCTGAAATAGAAAGGGAGTTTTAACTTATCCATATAGACAATGATGAAGAAAATGAAACAAGAATTTCAAACTCCATCCTCCAAGACAAGAATGCACAAATAAAAGACCTAGAAGCTGATTTGGAGAGGGAAAAGGATGCCATCCACTTCTATCAGATGGAAAACAAGAAAATGAGTGCCCAGCAAGCCATCTATGAGGCTAGAGCACACAAATCCAGGAAATAAGCCCAAATAACGCAAGTGAAACTAGAAGAATACATAGGCCCATATGAAGAAAGTGAAGGTGAAGAGGAACAACCTAGGAACAGGCAAAAAACCATAGGGTTAAGGAAATAATTGGCAAAACAGAAGGAAGAGGAATCAGCCCTAGCAGAGCAACTTTCCCTCAATGAACTCCTTGCCATATAAATTGAGCATGATCGGGAATCATGGCTTGAGAGGGAAAACAAATACCTCGAGGCCAAATTGAAGAAGGAAAATGAAGGCTTAGAGCTGCAAAGAAAGATGACCAAGCATTATGCAAAGAAAAAAACTTGTTTGTGCCAAACTAAAGGAAGCCTGTTGAGATTGTAACAAGATGATGAGCTTAGTGAAAAGAGTCGCCTTCACTAAGTGGGCCCGCAGGCTATTTTTGGCGCAAGTCTATTTTTAGACTATGTCTATTTTTAGACATGTCAATCATATTTTATGAGTTGCAGGATGTTATTTGTGGATGGTTGGTCAAGTTGGAAAAATAGATGGACTTCTATTTTTATACACATTGGGTGGAATCTATTTTTAGATTGCCAGTCTAAAAATAGATATGTCGAATATTATTAGCTCTTAATAATATTTGGACTATAAACATTATCTTATTCTCTTGGAGCACTTCAGTTAAGTGCACAGATGTGGCACAGGAGCTGACGGAAGGAATTACGCTATTCCTAAGGGTTAAGTGGAGATATTTCATGGATACTTCAATTGGAACTCATGTGACAAAGTTTTGTGGAGTTATTGAAGTAGTTGGTGGAGTTGTGTTCAGTTTAACTGAGTTAAACATAGTTGAGCTAGTTGTATCTAGTCTAACTGATTGATACACTAGTGAGAGTGGTGTGAATTGATTATTAATTAATTCACTAATTATTAACTCATTAATCAACTAAATAATACATCAGTTAACTACAGTGCATGGACAGTTTCAGTGGAGACCAGTGAAGAGGTAGGTGAAAGAGAAGTGTGACTATCAGTTGTGACTATATTGTTGCATGATTTGCAACACTCAATGGTTGGAGATGCCAATGAGGATTGTGTGAGCAAGGCTGGACCAATTCGAGTTCAATCAGAGCCATTCTTTAGCAGTGATTGCATAGTAGAGGCAGGCTATCATGTGGCAGAGATTGGAGCATGTTTTTTGCTAGATCGGACCTGTTTAGTGTGTAGCAATTGGAGATTATACTGAGAGCTTGTGAGGAGCTTTGTATAATGATTGTTACATGATCTCTATGACATATAATATACAGATAGTTGGGGGTTTTCAGCTTTAATCTTTCCCATTAAATACAGTGTTCATATGTGTGAATGTTTATGTTTTTAATGTGTGCATGCGATTGTTTTTTTATTTTCGCAATTAATGATCAATGGTAGAAGAGATTTTGTATTGTGCATGAAGTCAAATAGTGTGTGATCAGGAGAATCTCGGATATAACATATCAGTTATACAAATTTCTACAAAGCCCTCCTTGAAGTCCAAACCCTAAAGGAGGCAAAAGAGCATGATAACCTTGGAGTTCTAGCTTCAGCTTCTCAATAGTTCTCCCAAACCCCTTGAAGAAGATCTCCACCAACTTTGAGAAAATTTGGAACCCTTTTTGTTTTTTATGATTTTCAAGGCCCATTAGCGCAGTGCCACTAGTGCTACGCTAATCCATGCATCATTCTCAGGAGAAAAACTCAGAATTTTTGGGTTTCTCATCACTATTACACTTTTCTCACCAAGTTTCAGATGATTTGGAGTAGGTTTGACCCCTCAAAAGGTCAAACAAAACCCTCTTTTTTCACCATTCTGCCACTATTTCAGACCTGGAACTGCCCTAATGGCAGTCTTGGTATTTCGAAATTTTGAATAGGATAAAAGAGCGCGATCATGAAAATAAAAGAATTTTTTTAAATTAGACTCATCTATATTTCCAATGAGCCATCACGGAGCCAAATCTGACATCGTGAAGGGGTCCAAAACTTGGTTGCAAAAGAGCCTATTTTCTGCAAAAAGTGGTGCTGCGCAAATGGACTGTTTAGTGTGTTTTGAACCAAAAGTCATCAAAACACACTCATTTATTGCAAAGTCATATTTTAGTGTTTTTTGAGGCAAATCAATCTAGAATTAGGTGTAAGAAGTTATTTTATCATTTATTTCACGAGATATTTTGTGCATTGGGCCTTGCATGGTCTCTTAGGCATAAATGACATTTATGGGTGATTTTGACTTTTTCCAACCCTATATAGGGTTTTTTCCCTCCTTTTCTGAGTTAAATAGAGCATGAGGGCTTCATTTTAAATTCTTCCATTTGATGAGATTTGAGAGCAATAGATGGCTTTTATGAGCTTGGAGAAGAAAATGGTGTTGTGGAGTTTATGAATGGCTTGCTTGGATTGATGATGGAGAAGCTTGTTTGCAGGATCCCTGAGCTCGGTTAATGGTGATGTATTCTTAATTTGTTCATTTTTTCTTGTTATCATTATGTTTCATCCTTCTATGTTGCAGTAGAATAGAAAAGTATAGGTTGAGAAATTCTCTTTGAAGCACCTTAGTCCTCCTGCCTTCTATTGCCTTGATGTTTTCCTCTGTTGGGTCAGCTTAAGGAATTCTTAACTGCTCCTTAGTCCCACCTAAACTTGTTTGTTTCATTAATGGATTAGTATGGTAGTTTAAAAATATGTTTCATGGTAAGCGCTGCTTATTTGATGCTATCTAAACTCTGTCTTGAAACCTCTCTTTGAAGTACTACTTGCTAGGTTAAGTCAAAGAGGTATTGTTTTGATCTTGCCCTTTGTCCATGCCTATCAGTTTGCCTCAAAGTTCTTTATAGCTTGATTTATGATTTTTATGAGTTCCCTATTCATGGATTAAATTTATTTGTGATCTTAAATGTTTTTTAAAGCTTGAAGATGAAATCACTAGAAGTTAAATGAGTTTCTCACCTTCTATATTTCATTGAAATTGTTTGTCTTGAATGGTTATTGGTTTAAGTATTTTCATTGAGCTTAATGGTTTTCCCGACCTCATGAGTTATATATTTTTCTTATCAGTGTTTAAGACCTTCTTGTTATAGGTATTTGACAAAATATTCTTGATTTCCCTTTGCCCTACCTTATTCACCAACTTGATGTCCATCCCACTTCACACCTAACCTTAAGGATCCATTAACCTTGCTAGATTGGCCCTGTAATGCACTCTGATTTATTACTGAGATTTCCATGAATTTCATTGAATCCATAGCCCAATGATTTAAATACCTCTCACTCCACCTATTCTACCTGTTCATGTTTCCCAACCAAACAAACAACAAACCCTACCCTTAACAACTAGCCTAAAATCACACCCTAAATAGAAAAAAGTTCACATCCTTTGCATACAAATAGAGAGAGCCCTTTCTGAGTCCAGGAAGGCTAGGTCCTAGGACTCCAAAGACTGGTTTCATGTTACCCTGTGCATTTGGTCTACCAATCTGCTAAATCATGGGACCCTAACTAACTGCAAAATCTTCATTAGCATCTCCAATGTGTGTCAGATGCATTGAATGCATCACTATAGTCACAACAGATAGTCCATCTCACCCTTTCACCTATCTCTCCACTGGGTCTCCACTGGAACTGCAATGAAAGTATTTAACAGGGCTTGTTTGAGATCCAAGAAGGCTTGTTGAGCTTATTCTATCCAAAAGAATTCATTTTTTTATAAGATTCATCAGGGATCTAGAAATGCATCCATAATTTCTGAAAAAATTGTGATAGTATCCCGTGAGACACAAAAATCCCCTCAAACTTTTCAAATTTTTAGGTTGTGGCCAATCTTGCATTGCCTGAATATTTTTTGGATCCACCCATACTCCTTCGCGACCCACATTGTGTCCCAAGTACTCCACCTTCTCCATTCCAAAATAAAACTTGGACAACTTGAAAAATATTTTTTTATCCTTCAAAAGTTGCAAAAGTTGGTCAAAATGTTGAAGATGTATTTCCCACGTTTTGTTGTAGATGAGTATATCATCAAAAAATATTGGGACAAACTTTCTGAGGTAAGGCTTCAAAATATTATTCATGAGACTTTGAAAGGTGGAAGATGCATTACAAAGACCAAGGGGAATAACCAAAAACTCATGGTGACCTTCATCAGTTCTGAAATTTATTTTGGGAATGTATGGCATATTCATTTTGATTTGGTGATAGCCTAAATGGATATCCAACTTGATAAAAAATCGAGCACCATGGAGTTCATCATGGAGATCATCTACTACTGGAATCAAAAATTTATCCTTGACGATGAGCTTGTTGAGGGCCCTTAAGTTGGGACACATGTGCCACTCCCCATCCTTATTTAAGACTGTGACTATTGGGGATGAATAAGGGTTGGTGCTGGGATGAATTACTCCTACTTCTAGTAGCTGCTTAATAATATTTTCAATATGTTTATTTTATATGAATGGATACCTATAGGGGAAGAAATTATGTGGTTGGCTACCTGGAATCAAAGGGATGCTATGATTATTCTCACCTCAAGAAGGAGGTAGTTCCTTGGGTTTTTCAAATATTTGTTGATGGTGGCTCAACACTTTTAGCAAATCTGGATGAATGTTGGCAAGGCTTGATTCAATGCCCGAATTGCATTGAATTGAACAAGTACCCCATGGTGTCCCTTTTTTTGAATATTTTTATGTGAGATAATGACAGTAGGATCACCTACCTAGAGCCCATGGAGCGTATGACTGTGTCCATTCTGTTTGAAGCTCATATATATCTCTTGGAATTCCATGGTAATGGGGCTTAGTGTTCAAAGCTATCCAACTACGAGGATGATGTATGTTAGGTTCCCGTGATTTCTTAGATTGGTGAGATCAAATGCACAGGGTAACATCAGACCAGTCTTTGGATTCCAAGGACCTAACCTTCCTGGACTCAGAGAGGGCTCTCTCTATTTTGTGCAAATGATGAACTTGTTTGCTTTTAGGGTTTGATTTTAGGCTATTTGTTAAGTGTAGGGTTTGTTTGTTTGTTTTGGTTGGGTAAATGATCAAGTAGAATAGATAGAGTGAGGAATATTCAAGTCATTGGGCTATGGAGTCAATGAAAGTCATGGAAAGTTTTAATAATAAATTAGGGTGGATCATAGGGCAAATCTAGCATAGTCAAATGGATTTTCAAGGTTTTTGTGAAATGAAATGAACATCAAGTTTGTGAAAAAAGTAGGGCAAAGGGAAATTAAGGATCCTTTGTCATATACTTAAACAAGAAGGGACTTCAACACTATTTAGCATAAAGAAGTAATCAATAGAAATGGCACACCAATAACTCTTTGATTCAACTTAAGTAAGTAAGAATTTCAGAAAAACAATCCAATGAAATATAGAAGGCGAGAAACTCATTTAACTTCTAGTGATTTCACCTTCAAGGTTAGAAAACATTTAAGATAAACATATAACTTTAATAAAAGAAGAGGGAACACCTAAACATCATGATCATAGCCATAAAGATCTCCAAAAAAACTATTCAAGCATGTACAAAGGGTATGATCAAAACATAGCCTCTTTGGCAAACCTAATAATGGTACTTTAGAGAGAGACCTCAAGAACAATGTTTTAGTGATATCAAACAAGCAGGGCTAACCATAAAACATATTAGATACCTACTATATTAAACCATTCATGAAATAAACAAGCTTAGGTGGTCTAGAGAGCAATTAAGAATGCTCTAAAATGTCCTAGCAGAGGAAAACATAGAGGCAGTGAAGAACAAACAGAGCTAAGGTGCCTTTGAAAACATTTCTTAGTCTAAAACATTTGTCCTACTGTAATTTAGAAGGATGAAACACAATGATACATAAGAAAACAATAACTAAACAGAATCACATCACCATTAACCAAGCTCAGGGATCCTGCAAGTAGCCTTCTCCATCATCATCAAGACAAGGCATTCACAAACTCAACAACACCAATTTCTTCTCCAATCTCCAAAAAAAACTATGTATTTCTCCAAAGAGTCATCAAATTCCAACCTTTTACAATGAGGCCCTCATGCTCTATTTATCTACCAAAGGAGGGAAAAAACCCTAAATAGGGTTTGAAAATGTCAAAACTAGTCATAAATGTCATTTATGCCTATGAGACCATGCAAGGCCCAAGGCACAAAATACCTCATGAAATAAATGAAAAAATAACTCCTAGAATCTAACTTTGGACTGATTTGCCTTGGAAAACATTAAAAAATCATTTTTCCATCAATGAGAGTCTTTTGTTGAATTTTTGGCCAAAAACGCACAGTGAGGTCTAAAAGCGTAGCACCATGCATGGGAAAAACTGGGTCCACTTGCAACTAAGTTTTGATGACCTTCCCAATGTCGGAATTGGCTCCATAATCGCCCTTTGGAAAGCCTGCTAAGTCTAATTTCCAAATATACCCTTGGGTTTTTTATTGAAATCCACTAACCTGTCCAAAAGGAAAATTTCCCAAAACTTCTCTAGGCGGAGCGCCAGGTCTGTAAATGAGGCGGAAAGGTGAAAAATGAGGTCTTTTTTGGCCTTTTGAGGGGTCAAAAATGCTCCAAATGCTCTGAAATTTGGTGAGAATATTGTACTTGAGCCAAGGATTCCAAAAATGCTAATTTTTCCTCCTGAGGATGCCTAATATGAAAGTGTAGCGCCGGGGGTGTTGCGCTTAGAGGCCTCAAAATTTGTAAAAAACCAAAAATTGTCAAAATTCTCCCACATTTGGTGGATGTGTTCCTCATGGAGTTTGAGATACCTGTAGAGAAGCTTGTGCCAATATTCCAAGATTATCTTGGCATTTTTCCTCTTTGAGTGCTTGGATCTTGTTTTGGGCCTTTTTGAGTTTAGCCCTTGCAACTTGGTTCCTTTGAGCATAATGCTTGGTCATCTTTCTTTGGAGATCAAGATCCTGATTTGCTTTCTTCAATTTAGCCTCCAAGTGTATGTTGGCTCTTTCCAACCAAGGCTCCCGCTCATGTGCTATCTCCATGGCCAACAACCCATCTAGAGGGATTTTCTCTTCTAAGGTTGATTCTTCTTCTCTTTGTTTCGCCAATGCCTTCTTCAACCCCATGGTTCTAGGTCTCCTCCTAGACTGCCCTTCTTCATCCTCACTCTCCTCATAGGTGCCCATGAACTCTTCTAGCTTTACCTGTGCCCTTTGGACTTCTTTCCGGGCCCTGATGGCTCTAGTCTCATAAATGGAAATTTTTGCTCCTAGCTGCTTGTTATCCATCTCAAGGGCATCATTCAAACTCTTGGCACTATTCAGATTTTCTTGGAGGTCTTCAATGAGGGAATTTTTGTTCTAGATGAGCAAGTTTGAGATCCTTGCTTCAATCTCCTCATCACTATCAATCTAAATGATTTCAAACTCCCTCTCAACCTCATGATCTGCTTCTTCTTCCTTTACCTTTTTCTTGCCTTTTTCAATCTTCTAAGTTGAGTTGGATGGCATGGTCCCTTGCCTTTTAGAGGCAGCAAACACATGCCTTACCCCTCTCTGATATGTCAATGGAAAAGGTTTACCTATGATCCTGTTGATGTCTTCCTCATGGTTTTGATCCTTTCCGCTATCATCAAACTCTTCATTTTCATCATTAGCATCATTAGTCCTCATGTTTTCTGCTTCATCATTGTTCTCTTTGTTCTCCACATCATCACTGCCCCTATTATCACTAGAAACCTCATTGTTTTTATTGTTATTGAGGCTCTGAGTTTTACTGTTGTCCCTAGTATCATCATTATCACTGTGGGGCTCACTATTGTCAAGAATGTCATGACTGTTGTCGTGACTATCATGACTGTCTTCTTCCTTGCTGTCCTATTCATCACTAATTATTGCTTCATTGGTGTCACTACTGCCTTTAGCCTCTGCATTTTCCCCACTGTTTTCACCTTCATCTTGGCTGCTCTCTTCATCTTTACCCTCATCTCTGTCATGACTAAGAGCCTCATTATTTTGACTGTCATTTGGGCTCTTAGTCTCACTACTACCCTTAGGATCATATTTTGTTTCTTTGTCACTTGCTTCATCTTCATCATTGTCATCCTCTTCCATATCTTCTGCTTCATTTTTTACCTCTTCTTCATCACTGCCTACTTCATTTCTACTATCAGCTTCCTCATTTTCTTCATTGTTATCCTCTTCCTCTATTTCTATGTTTCCTACCTCCTGTTGGCTCAACTCATCATCATCCTCATCATCACATTGGTTTGATTCATTGTCACCTTCACCCTCATTGTCACTAGCTTGTTCACTGCCACTTCCTTCTTGTTCTGATGCATCAGGAGAAGGTGAGGAAGGGAGTTTTTCTTGAGTAGAGGATACATGTGTAGTTGATGATTCATGGTCTATGGGACATTATGGAGGAGTGGAGGGAGGAGGATGAGATAATGAGGGAAAATTAGGCAGATGATGAGGCTATGGGCTGGTGAATATTTCATGACAAATGAACACCTCCTAAGGTATGCCTTTTTTCTCCAATTGATGTAATACCACCATCTTGATCGAGGAGTGGTGGAACAAACTGTGAATATTTTTGGAATAACTCCTCCTTCAGACAACAGAAGACATCTTGTCGATACTTCTATACAAGTAATAGGGAAAATGAAGCATCTTGACCCTACTGAAATGCATGAGTAATCTGATATGGTAAGATTAGAGCCTGGAGTATCTCCCCTCACATGTAAAGTATTTCATGATGACCTTCATTAGGGGTTCATACCTCTCTAGCAAGTGTAAGAAAGGGAAAATAGTCTTGCAGCATTATTTGTACCTAGGCTTGAGGAAAGGCTCATAGCAACTCATGTCCAGTTTTTCTCTCTTGAACCACTTTTCACCAACATCAGGAAGTCCAGCAGCTTGAGCAATGGTATCTGATGAGAGTTCAAAGGTCACCCCTGCCAAGCTTGATTGTTTGTTATGCAGGTTAAGAATGAATAACCTTGTAAGCTCTGGGTTATTTTGTATTTGTTTGACCCTTTCACATAACTGAAAACACCCTACATTCTGAAAGCATGTGAGAATCATGGGAGAGGCAGTAATCTCCACAGTGTCTTGGGGTTCAAATCTATTAACCTTCCCACCTTTGTGTTTTGGCCTCATATGCACTTGGCCTCCTTCACTGCTCACACTCCCTTCTTCTCCTGAAATGGTGATTAATTCTGCCTCTAAACAACCTTGGGTCTTCTTATGAAACTTGATAGGAGAGGTGAAAAATGATAAATTCTTGCTTGGAGGTCAAAACATGGCTTTGGCCATGAGGGCTTAGGGTTTCTATTATTTAGTTTTGTGACCAATTTCTTTAACCATTAAATCAACAAAACCACTTGGAGGATAAGGAAAAGCAGCCACCTACCAACCTTTGACTTCTTTGCAGGTCCTTGGATGCAGCTTTGGAGGTGCTCCCTTGGGATTTTAGGCAATTTTACAAGTGAAAAATGCTTTCTGCCCTAAGCATAGCGTCGGGCAAAATCTGGGCCTATTGAGTCCTCCTAGGTGCAACGCTGCCCGGGTCCAAGCTTTCCGGCCTCTTAAGTGCAGCGTTGCATGCGCTTTGGGCCTGTCGGGCCTCTCTGAATGTAGCGTTGCCCATGTGTAGGCTTGTCGAGCCTCCTACGCGCAACGTCGGGCAAAATCTGGGCCTGTCGGGTCATCCTCCTGGGCAAACGGGTAGCGCCTAGCTATAAGCGCAGCGTAGTATAAAATTACACTGTGAAATTTACCCTAAGCGTAGTGCCAAGTGCCCTAAGCACAGAAACTACTTCAAAGTGTAGCACCAGGTAACCTTGCTCGAATTCTCACCAAAACTCAAAAAAATTCTCCTTGAATGCTATGTCTGTCTTTTCAAATGCAAAGTGAGATGAGAGGAGAGAAAAATGATCCTTATATCTTTAGGGAAATAAATTTAAATCAAAAAACCCACTTTGCTAATGTTTTCAGTCCTCTTTTTCATTTTACTGATATTCTTTTTGACCTTTTTGTGGTAGGTGACTTAAAAACATAAAAATGGTCCCTTTTCCTTCTGACATTTTTCTTTGTTGTTCTTCAATTTGTTGAAAGGGTGAACTCTGACTCCCTTTGGCCTATTGATGCCTTTATCATTCTGTTTTGCAGATGTCTTGTTTGAGTTACATGATTTGCTGTGTTTTGGGCCTGTTTTATCTCTTTTAATTATTTTCACAACTTCAGGTACTGGCATGGTGGCAACATCTTTTAAAACCTCTATGTTCTTACCTTGGAGATTAAATTGTCTCCTGCTTGATGGGTGACTAAGGAACTTGTTTTCATTTCTCTCACTAACTCTCTAGGCATGATAAATCCATCTTGTACAGTCACCACAGTCTTTACAATCACGTTTTTCATTATCTCCTCTTGGCCACTTCTGATTTAGAGGTGCCATGACATAATGATTTTTCTCTGTCTGATGTTCTTGGTGTTTGACATTTTTAGTTATACAACAGCAGCAGCCTTATGATCAGCTTGACTTCTCATCTTAAAACTAAACCATATGCTTTTATTCCTTTGATCATTGAGTGCAAATGACTGAAAATGAAGGCTTGACCTTCCTTATACTGATACTCTTTGCATTCTTTCCCTTTGAGGTAGTGAAACACTTTACCTTGGAAAACCCTAGAAGTCACCTTCAAGAGCTTCTTCAAACTTTCTTTCTGTTGTCATTATGGAGGCTCATTTTCCTCATTTCACCCTCTTGCGTATCTTTCCAAAACCTTAGGTTTCTGGGCTGTTTAAGAAGAATCATTAGTGTTGTCTTCTAAGTTCTCTATAGCCCTTTCAAGTTCACTCATTTCTGTTCAGTTCACCTCACCTTTTCCCCTTTTTCATCCATGATTTCTAAAAATCTTCAATTCATGCTTGGTTGTACTGGTGTGCCTTTGTCCATGTAATTTGTTTCATTGGATCTTGCTTGGCATGCTGCTGGCCAATCTGTCTTAGGAACCTTGATTTTTCTCAAACATAGGCTGCTTCCTTCTTCTTTGTTGTGGATGTTCTTTAATGAGGAGTAGGCCTCTTACCTTACCTATTCTTTGCTAATAGTTATTTCAACACTCCTACAGAAATTTCAAAATGCATAGTTTCCTTTTGCACAATTTGAACTTGATAAGGAGGTCTTCCTTGGAGATTTCTCTAATTTATCTTGGAAAAACAGGTGTTGACCTTCTTTCACATTTGATTCAGCTTCTAGCACATGAAAAATAGTGATTTGGAACACCAAAGAGAACCCTACAACCTATGAAACCCTAGTGACCTAGTGGAAAGGCTCTTTGACTTGGTCTTTGACTGAAATCTTGGCTTTAGGGTCTTCAAGTATGAAAAACAGAGTTTTTGACAAATTGATGTATTGAAGATCCAAAATCCAATGTACTTGATTTATCTAAAGAGCCTACAGAGATAGTTTTGAGACCATCAATTCTATGAGACATCTAGTGAACATGGGAAAGGGTAGGTTGCTTGGCAATCTTAGATGGAAGGTGGAGGGTTTAGGCAAAGGCAAAAAAAATTTCTCAGGTTATGGGTGAAAAATAGGACAAAGATGAGTGTCATGAGCCCATGAGGGGTCTTTTAGGAGTGGTGAGTTGACCATGACATGATATAATAATGAAATAGTGAAAATTTTAACTTAAGGATAATGAAAGCAGTGAGATTTCTAAAACTCACAATATTCATGAATCTTGTTTTTAGAAATCTAGGACAAGTATTTAGTCATCTGCAAAATAGAAAAAATTACCGATGACTAACAGTGGCTCCACTTGGGGAGGGCAGCTCCTATTCAGGAGGTGTCCAGAACTTCAGATATCAAATCTCTGAGTTTATGAAGACCAGTGCCTCATCCATTAGGCATATTTTTCTTCTTTCATTTGCTGATGTTTCTTTTCAAGCTATGATCTCAAATTCTGAAAGACATGTTTACTTCAAACTCATCTCTACCTACCCATCATACCTTTTCCTTTCATTTTTTCTTCTTGTGGGTGCACTTGGACTGGAAAACCCTTGACATTATTTTTCTTTTGAAAGCAAAGAAAACTATCTACTTGTACCCTTATTACTTCCAAGAGTTTAGATTATGCTAGTGAAATCCTTTATTCTCTACATAGACTATTCATCTGTCAAGATTAAGATGTTTGACAGACTTCTTTCTCTAATCTACTAACATGAAATTGAAAACATGATTTGAACCAGGATTAAGCTATCTGATTTACCATGGGTTGTGGCATTAGGACAAGCTGCACACAAACATTATTTTTTTACAAAAAAATAGAAAGTATGAGGGGTGTGTTTCATCATTTGTTAAGCATTCCTATATTTCTCTTTGGTTCAGATTTAAGCAGTAAGAACCAGCATCTTTTCTTCCTAATCTATTCCTACATGACAAGTCAAGCTTAAATGATTTGAAAAGGCTTCTTTCACTAACCTATCAGCGGAAATTAAAAACATGTTCAGCCATGATTAGGCTAGATGACTGAACAAGACTCTTTTTTCTCAAGTAGTGGAATTTAGACTTGCACACTTTCAGAAGTACTCTTTTTTGGTATGGGGTTGTACCTATTCTTTAAAACTGCCCTCTTTTCTTCTTTTCTATGTTTTTGTGTTTTCATTTTTTTTTTTTTGACAAAACAATCTGAAACCAAAACTAGATGCTCAAAATGCTGAGCTTATTTGCATGCGTATATATCCTAATCTAAACTATACATGATATACATTCAGTTGGTGAAATATATTTTCCAATACAACCAATCAAGAAGATGATTCCATGAGGGATCTTGGTTCATCTCTTTGAGTGTTTTGAAAAAATAAAAAGGTCATTCCCACCTCACTTGTGTTTGAATAGTACTTCCTAAAATTTTCTTTAAACCTTGCATCAAACTGCTCTTGACATATTTTGCTCCCTCTTCAACTGTCTCTAAGAAAATAGAAAAGGGATATTGAAATAATACATGACCTAGAGGATTTAGGAGATAAGCTTGATCCAAGACTGTTTTTTTCTCCACTTTGCTGAACTTGGGACTCTTTTGGGAAAGACACCCACCTCTTCCTCATGATCATCTGCACTATCAGACTCATCATATATAGCAATGTTGTCCTCTAACAAACCTGATGTGCTTTGATAGAGTGGGTTGAATTATGTGTGAAGGTCATCATATTGATGAGCGGGAGCACTCTTTGACAATAAATCTTCCTGAGAAGGAAGTGTAACAACTCTCATGTGATTATCAATTTCTAAGCCTTCATCTACAATTTGTAATTCAATGGAACTTGGTGGCTGCAGATCTGGAGCTAAGGAGGACTCCATGTTCCAAATGATTTTCTCAACCATTTCAGGAGAAGGCTTCTCATTGACAACTTTTTCAAGAAGTTCATCATCCTCCTCAACCTCAACATCAAAACTGAAAGACTGTTGATTTCGAATTACAAGAAATTTATTTCTGATGGACTGAAATGAAGTAGAGCAAAGATTCATAGATCCCTCACTTACTTCTAAACTTTCAAGGCTTTCCTCATGAGTGTCATAGGTGACCTGTATTGGCTGATTACTATTTTCAAGTTGATGAAGTAGATCTTCCTCCCACAAACCAATTGTTGATATTTCTGCAAGGTTAGCTTTATTCAGAGAACATCATCATCAGATTGATCAAACTTTGGAAAATAATCAATATAAATAATGTCACCAATCAAACATATTGTATTATTATATTGTTTCTTTTTGAATTGATCTACAAGTCCATTTTCTGATCTGTGGTGGCTAGGATTAGTATGAGAAAAAATAGAAATATTCTGCTCACATGAAGTTTTAGAGGTTGGCTGCATGCTTATAATTTGATCTATTTCCTCTTTAGTTAAAAGAGGAGGCATATTTCTCTTTATTTGGATAGAATTACAACAATTCCCTTTCTCTTATGAAGGTTGATTTTGAGGCTGAATGTTTTCTTGAGCCTCACCTAGAAGAGATGGTGAATCATCACTTGTGCCTCCAGAGAGATCCTGTGGGTTTTCTTCTATTTCTTGGTTGGGTTCTTCCTCAACTAACTACTCCAGGTTGTCATGATATCTACCTTGAGAATGAAATTTATGAATGGTTGCTAAGAGGCCTTCAGGATGAAAATTTTCCAAATCTTCATCGTTATCTATAAGATATTGTATGATATCCTGAGATTGATCACAACAATTTTCAGCCAAGGATAAGGATGGAGAATTTTCTTTATAATGCCATCACAAAATACCTTGTGGAGATCTTTTAAGGAAAACAAGCTACCAGGTTTTAGCCATTCATATCATTCTCTTGCCTTACCCTCTAATGTTGCCATAAACATTTTCATGAGGAAGTCCTCATGCCATTCAACCTTTAACCTCCATACATGTATATGAAATTTGATGAGATGTAACAAGGGGTCATCACATTTTTCATCTTGAAATATAGGCAGGTTTTTTATCCAAATTATCTGATGAATTTTATGTGGAAATCCAGAGATATGATCTCTGTTCATCGGAGAATATCTCCTTTGTATCCTTAGATCCATGTTTGTAAATCAGAAAGGGTCACTGTATCTTTTCAACCAGTCTAGAGTTCTCTACCAATGGAGTCTTTAGGTCTATTGAGGGTTGTGGAGTCACCAGGTGGAAAATTTCAATTTTGTTGTCCACCATCGGCATGATTTGGATTGCTTAATGCATTCCCAAGGGATTTTATGGGAACTAGTGGGGTCAACAAGGCTATTGAAGACCAGTGGAGTTGCCAGGTGGATGATGTTTACTGTTTAAGGATGTATTTGTTGTCCACCATCAACAACTAAATGCCAATCTAAGGAAGTTTGTGGTTTTCTGAGGTCTTAAGGATGTCTAAGATATCATTTATTCAGAAGGTCCCACCGTGATCGCCATTATGTTAGGTTCCCGTGATTTGTTAGATTGGTGAGATCAAATGGATAGGGTATCATCAAACTAGTCTTTGGAGTCCTAGGACCTAGCCTTCCTGGACTGAGAGAGGGCTCTCTCTATTTTTTGTAAAGGATGTGAAATTGTTTGCTTTTAGGGTTTTATTTTAGGCTAGTTGTTAAGTGTAGGGTTTTTTTGCTTGTTTTGGTCAGGTAGATGATCAAGTAGAATATATAGTGAGGAATATTCAAGTCATTGGGCTATGGAGTCAATGAAAGTCATGGAAAGTTTCAACAATAAATCAGGGTGGATCACAGGGAAAATCTAGCATGGTCAGATGGTTTATAAGTTTGATTTACTTTTCTCAAGAGGTATAAAGGTTTTTTGGTTTCATTTCAAACTCATTTAGCACTTGGTGAAGAGAAAAAAAGCTTCAAGAGAGAAAACAGAGTTTTCTGACCGTTTTTGGGCAAGTTTTTTCTGGCACTGCGCAAGTCAGTGGCGCTACGTAAAAAAGGGTTGGCGTTGCACTAATCCATCCTCTGCTCATTCAAAACAACACGGCGTTGCGCAAATGTGGCCCGGCATTGCACTAATCATGGGCGTTGCGCAAACGCAGGCCTGACTCGCCCGGAGACTGACCACTGTTGTGCGCGCCCGGCGCTGCGCTAACCCATGGGCAAGCCTGCTACCATTGCACTAATATGCCAACCCGAAAATATGAGCAAAGCGCTGCACTAACGCAGAAAACCTCCAAAAAATCAATTTCTCTTCCCTAACTCTCAAATTCCCTTTCTAAACTTCCTCCAAAGGTCTACAGAGAGCCAAAATTGGTAAGTGGCATTCTCTCCTTGTCCCCAAGAAGTTTTCAAATTTATTATTAGTCTCTTTAAGGCTTTGAAGTTCAAACCCTAGGTGGGTAAATCCTAGGACCTTCATACAAAACAAGCCTTTGTTTTTTAAATCTCCTTGAAATCAGTTTGATATCATGTGAGGATAAGTAAGTTAGGGTGGCTGCAAATACACTTTTGAGAAAAGTCTCCTTAAACTCCAAGGAAACTTAATCCTAAAAACCCTAACCTCCACATAACTCTATTAGGTCCCTATATTACTAGTATAGTCCCTTATTATTGTTAGTGTAACCCCCTTATTGTTATTATTGTACCCTTGTAACCCCCATATTTTTATTATTGTGCCCTTAAATTATTATTGTTAGGTCGGCTAGGATTACATTGTGGCCCCATGGACTCCTATATATAGAAAGGAGTTTTTTTAATTTGAATCATCTAAGAATTTTTCATTCATGTAATGTATTGAAGGTTTCCCCCTCGAAGTGGCTTATTTCTAAGGCGTTGATATCTCTTTTCTTCTCTTTTTGGAGCTGGTTTCACAACATTTAGTATCAGAGCTTTGAGATTCTAGGGTTTTGCTGCTCCAAACAGGTCATCGTGAAATTTTCGCTATAACGTTATTTCTACGAATGTTCAAAATCTGAAATTTTTAGAGTACGAAGCCAAAATCCTGAGGAACAACGTCACAAATGTTCAAAGCTTGGTTCGCAATATTTTCGGATATATGATCTGTACAATTTAGGTCATTTTGCAGGCTTCTGAATTTAACCTAAACAGGTCATCGTGGTATTTTCGTAATAACTTTTATTCTACGAAGGTTCAGAAGCTGAACTTTTTATGGTGTGAAGCCACAATCCTGAGGAACATCTTTGAAAAATTTCAGATATTGTTTCGCAATATTTTCGGAGATATGATCTGTGGAAGTTAGGGCTTTTTGAGGCTTCTGAATTTCATCTCAAAGAGGTGATCGTGGGAAAATATTCATAGCTCTCTCTGTGAGTATCGGATTGGAATGCTGTAAAAAGTGGTTGCAAGTACACGGAATCTAGTTTTGGGTCTATAAATTTCATAGCCAAAGGAGGAAACAGTGACATGTGGCAATCCGTACAAGTTCACTCAACTGAACCAATCCATAATTAGGTCATTGTGGGAGATTTGAAATAACTTTATCTTGAAGAATCAAAATCAAGTCAGACCTGTGGAATTTGAAAGAAGCTTCAGAGGAATACTATAGGGAAAAATTTCAGATATTGAGGATCAGAAATTATAAAGATACTTCAATTTCAATATAGAGTTCCTCAAAAGCAAGTAAAAGGTGTGTATTTTTTTTCCGAATTACATAAGTCTTGTTTGAAGAATCAAGTTGAATTGATTCCAAGGGCATATTGTAGAATAGATATCAGTATTGGATTCGAAAATTTCCCCTAACAAGAATTCAACACCCATTAAGCCTTTGGAAAGCTCTACTATGAATCATGAAGATGAAGAATGGCAACATGAAATATCAAAATTACAAGAGCAAGTGCAACAAATTTCGCTCTTGCAAAGAGCAACAAAAAATGACATGGAAGTTTTGAAGAAAGGCGTGGAAACTAAGATGGATGGTTTGAAGAAAGGCATGGAAGCTACGATGGATGGTTTGAATAATGGTATGGAAGAAAAAATGGAAGGTTTGAAGGAAGACATGGAAGGTTTGAAGGAAGGTTTGTCAAAGTTGATACAAGAAATGTTTCCTAATGGTGAAAATATGGTAGAGGAAACTCATGATGAGAACAAAATAAATTTTAATCGTGATTTCATAAACTCTAATGTTGGCGGGAAGAACCACCATATTCCAAAAATGGATATGAGGAAGCTTGATGGAAAGGATCCTATAACATGGATACTACAGATGGAGCAATATTTTGATCTCCATAATGTGCAAAACACACAAAAGGTATGTATTGCAACTTTACATTTAGAACAAAATACATTTGTATGGTAGCGATGGCTTTGCTCTCGTAAAAAAATTGTCACTTGGTCAATTTTTACGGAGGAAATGATAGCACATTATGAGGATACAAAGAGCAACACCTTCTTTAGCCAATTGATAAATCTCAAACAAAAGGGTTTAATGGGGGAGCACATTGAGAACTTCCAAAAATTGAATAAAAGGGTAACTGATATTCCAGAGGAACACAGGATTGATCTCTTCATAGGTAATTTAAAGGATAACATCCAACATGAAGTTCATGTTTTGGAACCTGATTCATTGGAGAAGGCATTCAGGTTGGCAAGAAAAATTGAATGTAAAATTATGGTGACAAGGAAGCCTACCACTCACTTCTATAAAGAAGGAAGTGTTGCTAAGCCTATATTTCCACAACCTACAAGGTTGACACCACAACAATTGGAAGAAAAAAGAGAAAAGGGCTTTGCTACAGTTGTGATATAAAATACACTAAAGGTCATAAGTGTGCAGAGAAGAAATTATTTTACATAGATTGTGAAGAGGAAGAAAATGAACAAGAAGAGGATATACACCAAGAACCAACCCAAGAAGAGGAAGAAATGAGTCTGACCATATCGTGTAATGCATTGGCAGGAATTACCACTCCTCAAACTCTCAAGATAGAAGGACATATCAAGAAGAAAAAGGTAATAGTGTTGATTGATTCATGTAGTACCCATAATTTTATTCATTGTAAGGTAGCCAAGGAATTGAATTGTTTCCTATACCCAGCACCAGAATGTCAAGTGATGGTTGCAAATGGAGGAACTATAAATTGCTCCGGAAAATGCCATAATATCAAGCTAACCATGGGGGAATATGTATTGAATAGTCCATTTCTTTCCATTCCTATGGGAGGTGATGTTGTTGTACTACGAGTACAATGGTTACAATCTTTGGGGGCAGTAGCTTTTAATTTTCAAGAAATTTTCTTGAAATTTTTTTTAGAAGTAAAGGAAATCGAATTACGGGGTATTGTAGGGAAGCCGGGAAAGATAATAAGCTCTAATTGCATGACAAATCTTCGAATGAAATAACAACGAGGCATAATTGCACAATTATGCTCACTAGAAATTCCAACATCAAAATCATCTATTTTACAGATCTCGAAAAAGTCTTGGACAATCATTCCAACGTGTTTGAAACTCCCAAAGGACTCCCACCTATTTTTTATCATGATCATGCTATTCATTTGATTCCAGGAATTGTTCCTCCAAACATCAGGCCTTATAGATATCCTTATGTCCAAAAGAGTGAAATTGAATGTATGATTGCAGAAATGTTAGAGGCGGGTATAATTCAACCTAGTCAAAGTTCTTTCTCTGCTCTTGTAGTATTGGTACACAAGAAGGATGGATAATGGCGCATGTGTCTGGATTATAGGGAGCTCAATAAGCTCACCATTAAAGATAAATTTCCCATTCCTGTGATTGATGAATTATTGGATGAATTACATGGAGCAATTTTTTTTACCAAGTTGGATCTTTGTTCAGGATATCATCAAATTAGAATGAAGACTGAAGATATTCCGAAAACAACATTTCGAACTCATGAGGGTCATTATGAATTTTTGGTCATGCCTTTTGGCCTTACCAATGCACCTTCTACATTTCAAGGGTTGATTAATTCCATTTTCAAACCCTTCCTTAGAAAATTTGTGCTAGTATTTTTTGGTGATATACTAATCTACAGCAGGTCTTGGAAGGATCATGTTCAACATGTTAACAGGGTGCTCAAACTATTGCAGGAGAAACAACTATATGCAAAAACATCCAAATGTTTCTTTGGAGTACAAGAGGTGGAATATCTGGGTCGTATTGTATCTCACGAGGGTGTTAAGGTAGACCCTAAAAAAATTAAAGCCATCAAGGAATGGAAGGTCCCCACAACCATAAATCAGTGGCGAGGATTTCTCGGGTTAACAGGGTATTATCGAAAGTATGCACACTTTTGTGCATTATCTCATCCATTTAAAGCAAGTACAATTGCTACTACATTTATGGACACAATTCAAAAGCTACATGGAAACCCAAGGGTTATTGTGAGCGACAAAGATCCCATTTTTACTAGAAACTTTTGGACAGAGTTATTTTCTTTTTTGGGTACTCAATTAGCTCATAGCTCATCTTATCATCCTCAATCCGATGGTCAAACTGAGATAGTAAATAAATGTTTGGAAGGATATCTTCATTTTTCTGTATCTGATAAACAAACATAATGGGTCAAGTGGTTACCTCTTGCTAAATGGTGGTATAACACTTCCTTCCATACTGCAGCAAAAATGACCCCATTTATGGCACTTTATGGATATCATCCACCATCCATCACATCATCTTTAAGGGAAAATTCGAAGGTTCAAGCAGTGGAAGATCACATCGAGCATCAACAAGAAGTTCTCCAACTCTTAAAGGACAACCTAAATTTGGCACAAAATCGAATGAAACAACAGGCAGATCAACATCGCAGCGAGAGAAGTTTTGATGTAGGAGACTGGGTATTTTTACGGCTACAACCATACAAACAAATGTCCCTCAAGCAAGCTAAGAAGGATAATAAATTATCGCCAAAGTACTATGGTCCTTACAAGGTGTTGCAAAATATTGGCACTATGGCATACAAATTGGAGCTTCCTGCTTCTTCGCGAGTACATCCAGTTTTCCATGTTTCATGCTTAAAGAAGGTTATAGGTGAAAATCTTCCAGTTCAAACAATATTTCTAGAACTTGATGAGGAAGGAAAAATCATATTGGAACCGGAAGCGGTCACGGAAACAAGAACTCGACAACTACGGAATCGATCAATTTCAGAGTATCTCATCAAGTGGAAGAACTTACCCACCGAAGATTCTACATGGGAGGATGAGAATTTTATACAGAAGCACCCAGAGCTACTCAAGCGTTGAGGACAACACTTTTTTGAAGGAGAGGGGCATGTTAGGTCCCTATATTACTAGTATAGTCCCTTATTGCTGTTAGTGTAACCCCCTTATTGTTATTATTGTACCCTTGTAACCCCCATATTGTTATTATTGTGCCCTTAAATTATTATTGTTAGGCCGGCTAGGATTACATTGTGGCCCCACTAGGATTACATTGTGGCCCCATGGACTCCTATATATAGAAAGGAGGTTTTGTAATTTGAATCATCCAAGAATTGTTCATTCATGTAATGTATTGGAGGTTTCCCCCTCGAAGTGGCTTATTTCTAAGGCGTTGATATCTCCTTTCTTCTCTTTTTGGAGCTAGTTTCATAACATTTTCCCCTTGCTTCAACAAACCCTAGGTGGTCAACCAACATCTCCTATCATTATGTCTAGAGCTAAAAACAGTAGTAGCAGTGAAAGTGGTCAAAGGCCTTTAAGACCAAAACATAAGGGAGGTAAATTCAATAGATTGGAACCTCAAAGCACAGTGGCCAACACCTCCTCTCTTAGGATTCTGTCATGTTTTCAGAATGCAATATGTTTTAAATTTTGTGAGAAGGTCAAACAAGTGAAGAACCACCCTGAGCTTACAAGGCTCCTCATTCTCAACTTACACAACAAGCACTCAAGCCTTGCAGGAGTAGATTTTGAGATCTCAGCAGGTGCCATCTCTAAGGCCACAGGTATCCCTATTGTGGGTGAAAAATGGTTTAAGAAGGGTAAATTGGACAAAGACTTTTTAGAGCCCTTTATCAAAACAAGGCATAGAGGAGGCAGTAAGGCATTTTTCCCTTTCTCACACCTCAAACACAATTTCCATCCTTAATGATGGTTATCATGAAGTATTTCACCTTTGAGGGGAGATACTCCAGGCTCTACTCCTACAATGTCAGACTCCTCATGCATTTCACACAGGTCAAGATGCTCAACTTGCCCTACTATCTCTATAGAATTATGGAGAATATGTCTTCTCTTGTCTGGAGGAGGAATCACTCCCAACAAATACATAGCTTGTTCCACCATTCCTTGATCAAGATGGTGCTATTACATCAGTTGGAGCAGCAGGGTATACCTTGGGAGGAATTCATAGCACATGAAGACTTCACAAACCCCCAGCCTCCTCATCAACCAAATCTACCCTCCTCATCTTCACAAGTACCCTCACCACAGGCAAACCTCCCTTCCTCTCATTCTCTTGATGCATCAGGGGAAGCAGGAAGTGGCATTGAAGAATCACATGAAGATTAGGATGAAGGTGATGATAAATTAGTCCACAATGAAGATGAGTTTGATGATAATGTTTGAAACCAAGAGGATCATGTTGAGGCAGAGTACATATAAACCAGTGATGAACATGAGGATGAGCCAGAAAATGATGAACATAGTGCTGACAATAAAGAAGATGAAACCAGTGAGGTAGAGACAAAAATAAATGTGGAAGCGCAAGAGGGAAATGATGGTGAAGAAGAGGGCAGTGAACATGGTAGTGATCAAGATGAGGAGGTAGACAGTCAAAGGGACAGTGAACATGACAGTCAAGGGGAAAATGTGCAAACCATGAAAACAGTGAGAAAATTCATGAGGATAACAGTGATTATATGGAAGAGGGAAATGATGAGGTAGAAATATAATGTGAAGAAGGGGACGGTAATAAAGAGGATGACACTGATGGGATAGGCATTGAGAAACAAGACAGCAAAGGAGATAGTCATGACGGTCATGACAAATGTCATGATATTCATGACACCAATTAGCCTCCTAGTGATAATGAAAATGATAACAGTGCAGGAGATGATGAAGAAAAAGACCCTAGTGATGAACAAAACCAAGATGAAGCAAGTGCAGGGGCTGATAGTCCAAATGAATACCAAAGATACAGTGCAAAAGGCAGTAAAGAAGGTAATGATGATGATGGTGTTGAAGGTCAAGAAGGCAGTGATCAAACAGAGCATGTGATCACTAAAGAGGATCATAGTAAAGATGAAGATGTTTATGACAACACCATCACAGCCATAAGGAAGACACTATCGAAACCACCATCACTCCTCTTGCATAAACCTACAGAAGAGGTTCAAGGCATGTGTTTACTTCCTCCAAAGGGCAAGGGACCATGCCATCCACCTCAACTCAGAAAATTGAAAAAGCTAAGCAACAAGTAAAGGTAGAAGAGGAAGACCCTGAAATAGAAAGGGAGTTTGAACTTATCCATATAGATAGTGATAAAGAAAATGAAACAAGAATTTGAAACTCCATCCTCCAAGACAAGAATGCACAAATAAAAGACCTAGAAGCTGAGTTGGAGAGGGAAAAGGATGCCATCCACTTCTATCAGATGGAAAACAAGAAAATGAGTGCCCAGCAAGCCATCTATGAGGCTAGAGCACACAAATCCAGGAAATAAGCCCAAAGAGCACAAGTGAAACTAGAAGAATACATAGGCCCATATGAAGAAAGTAAAGGTGAAGAGGAACAACCTAGGAACAGGAAAAAAACCATAGGGTTAAGGAAAGCATTGGCAAAACAGAAGGAAGAGGAATCAGCCCTAGCAGAGCAACTTTCCCTCAATGAACTCCTTTCCATAGAAATTGAACATGATCGGGAATCATGGCTTGAGAGTGAAAACAAATACCTCGAGGCCAAATTGAAGAAGGAAAATGAAGGCTTAGAGCTGCAAAGAAAGATGACCAAGCATTATGCAAAGAAAAAAAACTTGTTAGTGCCAAACTGAAGGAAGCCCTCCTTGAAGTCCAAACCCTAAAGGAGGCAAAAGAGCATGATAACCTTGGATTTCTGGCTTTACCTTCTCAACAGTTCTCCCAAACCCCTTGAAGAAGATCTCCACCAAATTTGAGAAAAATTGGAACCCTTTTTGTTTTTTATGATTTTCAAGGCCCATTAGCGCAGTGCCACTGGTGCTACGCTAATCCATGGAGAATTCTTAGGAGGAAAACTCACAATTTTTGGGTTTCTCATCACTATTACACTTTTCTCACCAAGTTTCAGATGATTTGGAGCAGGTTTGACCCCTCAAAAGGTCAAAAAAACCCTCTTTTTTCACCATTCTGCCACCAATTCAGACCTGGCTCTACCCTAATGGAATTCTTGGTATTTCGAAATTTTGAATAGGATAAAATAGAATGATCAGGAAAATACAAGAATTTTTTGAAATTAGACTCATCAATCTTTCCAACGAGCCATCACGGAGCCAAATCCGACATCGGGAAGGGGTCCAAAACTTGGTTGCAAAAGAGCTTATTTTCTACTAAAAGTGGCGCTGCGCAAATGGACTGTTTAGTGTGTTTTGAACCAAAAGTCAACAAAACACACTCATTTATTGAAAAATCATATTTTAGTGTTTTTTTAGGCAAATCACTCTATAATTAGGTGTAAGAAGTTATTTTATCATTTATTTCACGATATATTTTGTGCCTTGGGCCTTGCATGGTCTCTTAGGCATAAATGACATTTATGGGTGATTTTGAATTTTTCCAACCCTATATAGGGTTTTTTCCCTCCTTTGCTGAGTTAAATAGAGCATGAGGGCTTCATTGTGAATGCTAGCATTTGATGAGATTTGAGAGAAATAGATGGTTTTTATGAGCTTGGAGAAGAAATTGGTGTTGTGGAGTTTATGAATGGCTTGCTTGGATTGATGATGGAGAAGCTTGTTTGTAGGATCCCTGATCTTGGTTAATGGTGATGTATTCTTAATTTGTTCATTTTTTCTTTTTATCATTATGTTTCATCCTTCTTTGTTGCAGTAGAATAGAAAAGTATAGGTTGAGAAATTCTCTTTGAAGCACCTTAGTCCTCCTGCCTTCTATTGCCTTGATGTTTTCCTTTGTTGGGTCAACTTAAGGAATTCTTAATTGCTCCTTAGGCCCACCTAAACTTGCTTGTTTCATTAATGTATTAGCATGCTATTTTACAAATATGTTTCATGGTAAGCGCTGCTTATTTGATGCTATCTAAACTCTGTCTTGAAACCTCTCTTTGAAGTACTACTTGCTAGGTTAAGTCAAAGAGGTATTGTTTTGATCTTGCCCTTTGTCCATGCCTATCAGTTTGCCTCAAATTTCTTTATAGCTTGATTTATGATGTTTATGAGTTCCCTATTCATGGATTAAATTTATTTTTGATCTTAAATGTTTTCTAAAGCTTGAAGGTGAAATCACTAAAAGTTAAATGAGTTTCTCACCTTCTATATTTCATTGAAATTGTTTGTCTTGAATGGTTATTGGTTTAAGCATTTTCATTGAGCTTAATGGTTTGCCCTACCTCATGAGTTATATATTTTTCTTATCAATGTTTAAGACCTCCTTGTTATAGGTATTTGACAAAATATTCTTGATTTCCCTTTGCCCTACCTTATTCACCAACTTGATGTCCATCCCACTTCACACATAACCTTAAGGATCCGTTAACCTTGCTAGATTGGCCCTGTAATGCACTCTGATTTATTACTGAGATATCCATGACTTTCATTGACTCCATAGCCTAATGATTTAAAGACCTCTCACTCCACCTATTCTACATGTTCATATTTCCCAACCAAACAAAAAACAAACCCTACACTTAACAACTAGCCTAAAATCAAACCCTAAATAGAAAAAAGTTCACATCCTTTGCATACAAATAGAGAGAGCCCTCTCTGAGTCCAGGAAGGCTAGGTCCTAGGACTCCAAAGACCGGTTTCATGTTACCCTGTGCATTTGGTCTACCAATCTGCTAAATCATGGGACCCTAACAGACTGCAGAACCTTCATTGGCATCTCCAATGTGTGTCAGATGCATTGAATGCATCACTATAGTCACAACAGATAGTCCATCTCACCCTTTCACCTATGTCTCCACTGGGTCTCCACTAGAACTGCAATGCAAGTATTTAACTGTTGTATTTGTTCAGTTGCAAGTGAGTTATTAGTGTGAATTAATTAACTAGTTAATTCACTAAACTCTCACTAGTGTATCTTCATTTAGAACTAGATACAACTAGCACAACGAGTTTAGCTCACTTAACTGAGTTAAACTAAATAACAACTCCCATAACTAATCTTCCAACTCTGCCACTTCAGTTCTAACTGAGTCCTCCATGCATGAGTCACCAACAAGCCTAGGAAATGTGTAATTCCTTCAGCCCACTGATTTGCCAAATTTGTTCACTTAAATAAAGTGCTCCAAGAGAATAAGCTGATATTTATTGTCAGATTATTATAAGGGCTAATAATAATCAACATGCATCTATTTTTATATTAGCGATCTATAAATATACTTCGCCCAATCTTCCAAAAACAGAATTTCATCTATTTTCCATTTTGATCAACCATCTACAAATAGCATCTTGCAACTTATAGAATATGCTCACCATGTCTAAAAATAGACATACATCTAAAAATAGCCTGCGGGCCCCACTTAGTGAAGGTGCTTAATTTTCACTAAGCTCATCATCTTGTTGAATCTCAACACTAGTTTGTAGGCGACAAAGCTAATATGTTGAATTTTCTAATAAGGCCCATATAATTTTAAGGATAATTTTTGTAAGCCATTATCTTCGAGATATGTTTTCTTATAAGGATGGAGTCTAAGAAACACTTGGTCACCCACTTGAAAAAACCTTTATGAGTGATGTTGGTTAACTTTTTGCTTCATCTATTTTTTCTCTTGATGGATATTATCCATCAAAAGAGCAAGAGTGGTTTATCAGTTCTGAAGTAGCTTATCAACGACCTACACTTTGGAAGATTCTAGAAGATAAGAAGTTGGTGAAGGGGGAATTTGGCCATACACCACCTCATATGGTATTATCTTGGTTACTTCATGATATTTAGTATTATACCACCATTTCACTAAAGGTAACTATCACACCTATTTATGTTGTTTGTTTGAAGCAAAGCACCACAAATAGTTCTCCAAACATTTGTTTACTAGTTCGGTTTAACCATTCGTCCGGGAGTGATATGTTGTATTCATTTGGATTTGTGTGTCATGTAGCTTGAACAAATCTTGCCAAAAAATTCTAGTGAAGGTGGGATTGTGATGATACACAATAGATGTAGGCATTCCATGCAGTTTGAAAATTTGATCCATGAAGGCTTGAGCCACCAAAGAAAACAATTTGTGTAAAGCACAAAAATGGGTGTATTTGGAGAATCGATCCACTACCACCATGATGATTGACATGTTGCTTGATTTAGGGAGACTTCTAATGAAATCCATGGAGACATATGTCCATATAGAAGAAGGTAGTGAAAAGGGTTATAAGTTTCTTGTTGTCTTCATTATTTCCCCTTTGTTACGCTGACAGACATCACATTTAGTGAAAAATGTAAGAATGTATTGTTTCGTCCCTTCCAAAAAGGAGCGGTGTGCTCGAGAATAAGTCTTCTAAAAGCCCGCATTTCCTATGATGGGTGAGGAGTGTGGCTCTGCTAGGATGTGTGGTTTGAGAGTGGATTTAGGAGAGATCACCGTACAATCCTTATATCGAAGAATATATTCTTGCCAATTGTAACCCGTTGGGTGGTTAGGATCTGCTTGTAACCTTTGGATTACCTGGAAATGCATGGATGGGAAAACCATTCTTTGTGTGTCTCCTCAATCCAAGATGGTATGGGCAAGGATAAGGATAAGACTATTTATTCCTCCACAAATTTTAATGAGAAGGAATCAGCCACAGCATTTTCTCGACCCTTCTATAGACTATATCGTAATCATAGCCCAACATTTCGATAAGCCATTTATTTTGTTGAGGAGAGGATAAATGCCACTCCAAAAAATACTTCAAACTATGATGGTCATTTCAGATATGGAAATATCGTTCAAGCAAGTATGGTTTCCAAGTGTCTACTACATGTAGGAGGGCCACCATTTCTTTCTCATAAGTATATTGATCCAAATTCATGCAACTTAATTGTTAGATTTTGAAAGTTATCGGTTGACCTTCTTGTGTTCATACTGCTCCAATGTCATTCCCTGATGCATCACATTCGATCACGAAGGGTTTTGTAAAATCTAGGAGGGCCAAAACTGGGGGTGGAACACAGGACTTGTTTGAGATCCAAGAAGGCTTGTTGAGCTTCTTCTATCCAAAAGAATTCATTTTTTTATAAGATTCATCAGGGATCTGGAAAATCCATCCATAATTTCTGAAAAAATTGTGATAGTATCCCGTGAGACACAAAAATCCCCTCAAACTTTTCAAAGTTTGAGGTTGTGGCCAATCTTGCATTGCCTAAATATTTTTTGGATCCATCCATACTCATTCGCGACCCACATTGTGTCCCAAGTACTCCACCTTCTCCATTCCAAAATAAAACTTGGAAAATTTGACAAATAATTTTTTATCCTTCAAAAGTTGCAAAAGTTGGTCAAAATGTTGAAGATGTATTTCCCATGTTTTGTTGTAGATGAGTATATCATCAAAAAATACCGGGACAAACTTTCTGAGGTAAGGCTTCAAAATATTATTCATGAGACTTTGAAAGGTGGAAGATGCATTACAAAGACCAAGGGGAATAACCAAAAACTCATGGTGACCTTCATCAGTTCTGAAATTTATTTTGGGAATGTATGGCATATTCATTTTGATTTGGTGATAGCCTAAATGGATATCCAACTTGATAAAAAATCGAGCACCATGGAGTTCATCATGGAGATCATCTACTACTGGAATCAAAAATTTATCCTTGACGATGAGCTTGTTGAGGGCCCTTAAGTTGGGACACATGTGCCACTCCCCATCCTTATTTAAGACTGTGACTATTGGGGATGAATAAGGGTTGGTGCTGGGATGAATTACTCCTACTTCTAGTAGCTGCTTAATAATATTTTCAATATGTTTATTTTATATGAATGGATACCTATAGGGGAAGAAATTATGTGGTTGGCTACCTGGAATCAAAGGGATGCTATGATTATTCTCACCTCAAGAAGGAGGTAGTTCCTTGGGTTTTTCAAAGATTTTTTGATGGTGGCTCAACACCTTTAGAAAATCTGGATGAATGTTGGCAAGGCTTGATTCAATGCCCGAATTGCATTGAATTGAACAAGTACCCCATGGTGTCCATTTTTTTAAATATTCTCCATTTTATGTGAGATAATGACAGTAGGAGCACCTACCTAGAGCGCATGGAGCGTATGACTGTGTCCATTCTATTTGAAGCTCATATATATCTCTTGGAAGTCCATGGTAATGGGGCTTAGTGTTCAAAGCTATCCAACTATGAGGATGATGTATGTTAGGTTCCCGTGATTTCTTAGATTGGTGAGATCAAATGCACAGGGTAACATCAAACCAGTCTTTGGATTCCTAGGACCTAGCCTTCCTGGACTCAGAGAGGGCTCTCTCTATTTTGTGCAAATGATGAGCTTGTTTGCTTTTAGGGTTTGATTTTAGGCTAGTTGTTAAGTGTAGGGTTTGTTTGTTTGTTTTGGTTGGGTAAATGATCAAGTAGAATAGATAGAGTGAGGAATATTCAATTCATTGGGCTATGGAGTCAATGAAAGTCATGGAAAGTTTCAATAATAAATTAGGGTGGAACATAGGGAAAATCTAGCATGGTCAGATGGATTTTCAAGGTTTTTGTGAAATGAAATGAACATCAAGTTTGTGAAAAAATTAGGGAAAAGGGAAATTAAGGATCCTTTGTCATATACTTAAACAAGAAGGGACTTCAACACTATTTAGCATAAAGAAGTAATCAATAGAAATGGAACACTAATAACTCTTTGATTCAACTTAAGTAAGTAAGCATTTCAGAAAAGAAATCTAATGAAATATAGAAGGCGAGAAACTGATTTAACTTCTAGTGATTTCACCTTCAAGGTTAGAAAACATTTAAGATAAACATATAAATTTAATCAAAGAAGAGGGAATACCTAAACATCATTGATCATAGCCATAAACATCTCCAAAAAAACCATTCAAGCATGTACAAAGGATATGATCAAAACATAGCCTCTTTGGCAAACCTAATTAGTGGCACTTTAGAGAGAGACCTCAAGAAAAATGTTTTAGTGATATCAAACAAGCAGGGCTAACCATAAAACATCTTAGATACCTACTATATTAAACCATTCATGAAATAAACAAGCTTAGGTGGTCTAGAGAGAAATTAAGAATTCTCTAAAATGTCCTAGCAGAGGAAAACATAGAGGCAGTGAAGAACAAACAGAGCTAAGGTGCCTTTGAAAACATTTCTTAGTCTAAAACATTTGTCCTGCTATAATTTAGAAGGATGAAACACAATGATACATAAGAAAAAAATAACTGAACATAAGCACATCACCATTAACCAAGCTCAGGGATCCTGCAAGTAGCCTTCTCCATCATCAATCAAGAAAAGGCATTCACAAACTCAACAACACCAATTTCTTCTCCAATCTCCAAAAAAAACTATGTATTGCTCCAAAGAGTCATCAAATTCCAACCTTTTACAATGAGGCCCTCATGCTCTATTTATCTACCAAAGGAGGGCAAAAACACTAACTAAGGTTTGAAAACGTCAAAACTAGTCATAAATGTCATTTATGCCTATGAGACCATGCAAGGCCCAAGGCACAAAATATCTCATGAAATAAACGAAAAAATAACTCCTAGAACCTAACTTTGGAGTGATTTTCCTTGGAAAACATTAAAAAATCATTTTTCCATCAATGAGTGTCTTTTGTTGAATTTTTGGCCAAAAACGCACAGTGAGGTCTAAAAGCGTAGCGCCATGCATGGGAAAAACTGGGTCCACTTGCAGCCAAGTTTTGATAACCTTCCCAATGTCGGAATTGGATCCGTAATGGCCCTTTGGAAAGCCTGCTGAGTCTACTTTCCAAATCTACCCTTGGGATTCTGATTGAAATCCACTAACCTTTCCAAAAGTAAAATTTCCCAAAACTTGATGGGTGCAGCGCCAAGTCTGTAAATGAGGCAGAAAGGTGAAAAATGAGGTCTTTTTTGGCTTTTTGAGGGGTAAAAAATGCTCCAAATGCTCTGAAATTTGGTGAGAATATTGTACTTGAGCCAAGGATTCCAAAAATGCTAATTTTTCCTCCTGAGGATGCTTGAGATGAAAGTGTAGCGCCAGGGGTGTTGCGCTTAGAGGCCTCAAAATTTGTAAAAAACCAAAAATTGTCGAAATTCTCCCACATTTGGTGGATGTGTTCCTCATGGAAGTTGAGATACCTGAAGAGAAGCTTGTGCCAAGATTATAATATTAGCTTGGCCTTTGCCTCTTTGAGTGCTTAGATCTTGGTTTGGGCCTTTTTGAGTTTAGCCCTTGCAACTTGGTTCCTTTGAGCATAATGCTTGGTCATCTTCCTTTGGAGATCAAGATCCTGATTTGCTTTCTTCAATTTAGCCTCCAAGTGTATGTTGGCTCTTTCCAACCAAGGCTCCCGATCATGTGCTATCTCCATGGCCAACAACTCATCTAGAGGGATCTGCTCTGCTAAGGCTAATTCTTGTTCTCTTTGTTTTGCCAATGCCTTCTTCAACCCCATGGCTCTAGGTCTCCTCCTAGACTGCCCTTCTTCATCCTCACTCTCCTCATAGGTGCCCATGAACTCTTATAGCTTTCCCTATGCCTTATGGGCTTCTTTCCGGGCCCTGATGGCTCTAGTCTCATAAATGGAAATTTGTGCTCCTAGCTGCTTGTTATCCATCTCAAGGGTATCATTCACACTCTTGGCCCTATTTAGATTTTCTTGGAGGTCTTCAATGAGCGAATTTTTGTTCTAGATGAGAAAGTTTGAGATCCTTGCTTCATTCTCCTCATCATTATCAATCTGAATGATTTTAAACTCCCTCTCAACCCCATGATCTGCTTCTTCTTCATTTACCTTTTTCTTGCCTTTGTCAAGCTTCTGAGTTGAGTTGGATGGCATGGTCCCTTGCCTTTTAGAGGTAGAAAACACATGCCTTACCCCTCTCTGATATGTCAATGGAAAAGGTTTACCTATGATCCTGTCACTAGAAAATTTGGCGGAATTTCCGACGGCCAATGCGTCGCTCTTCCGACACATAGTCGTCGCAAGAGCGACAGTTCGAGGACGGGAAAAAAGTGGTTTTCCATCCTGTCGTAATTTTGACGCACTTAAAAAGTGTCACACTACCGACACTTTTTCCGTCGCTTCCAAACAGGAGTCGCTCTTCCGATGTTTCCCAAACCGTCGCTCTTCCGACGTTTGTAAACTGTCGCAATTCCAACGAAATGTGGTCCGACGTTTTGAACGTCGCTCTTCTGACGTTTGTAAATTGTCGCAATTCCGCTGAAATGTGGTCCGAAGTTTTGAGCGTCGCTCTTCTGACGTTTGTAAACTGTCGCAATTCCGACGCAATGTGGTCTAACGTTTTGGACGTCGCTCTTCCGACATTTGTAAACTGTCGCAATTCCGACGAAATGTGGTCCGACGTTTGTAAATTGTCACAATTTCGATGAAATGTGGTCCGACGTTTGTAAACTGTCACAATTCCGATGAAATGTGGTCTGACGTTTTTATACTGTCGCTCTTCCGACGTTTTTAAGTTGTCGCAATTCCGACGCTTACAAGGCGTCGGTATACCGACGGCGGGTCCAATTTAAAAAAAAAAATGAAACTTTAAAACAGGACAGTAAATCTCCAATATTTGTTATGAATTGTGGGAGTTCCAATGACCGTGAAATATTAATATAATAAACCACCCCGCAGCGCTTCGACTATAAACAATCATTTTTTTTTTCACAAGAGAAAAAACGTTGTTTTGAATATAGTATATGAAGTAAAACTGTCCATGAAGTCATTACATTTTCACATCTGAAGATTGGAACCCAAATATCCATCCAGAAAATTGGAAGTCCCACCCTAGATAATGATAGAAAAATACCCCATGTCACATACAGGGACATGATATAAAACCCAATAACGGTCCACATGGAGATTATCGACAATCTGAGAAAGCATCCAAATATGCCCGAGGCATCTATAAGAAAGTGAAATAGCAGTATGTAGAATAGTAAAGCAATAGATAGAGTACCGACGTCCATTGTTCCAAATACAAATTAATGTACCCAAAATCCTTGAACAGAGAAAAATGCTAATCATGGGAGGAGTGTGATATGTCCAAAATGTAAAAAGACCATCAGTCCATATCAATAAACCAGCATCGCTAGTTTTGAAGGGAGAGTGATAAACATTAATCATTTTTTTTTTCACAAGATAAAAAACGTTGTTTTGAATATATTATATGAAGTAAAACAGTCCATGAAGTCATTACATTTTCACATCTGAAGATTGGAACCCAAATATCCATCCAGAAAAGTGGAAGTCCCACCCGAGACAGTGATAGAAAAATACCCCATGTCACATACAGGGACTTGATATAAAACCCAGTAACAGTCCACATGGAGATTATCGACAATCTGAGAAAGCATCCAAATATGCCCGAGGCATCTATAAGAAAGTGAAATAGCAATATGTAGAATAGTAAAGCAACAGATACAGTACGACGTCCATTGTTCCAAATACAAATTAAAGTACCCAAAATCCTTGAACAGAGAAAAACGCTAATCATGTGAGGAGTGTGATATGTCCAAAATATTAAAAGACCATCAGACCATATCAATAAACCAGCATCGCTAGTTTTGAAGGCAGAGTGATAAAAAGTAATCATTTTTTTTTCACAAGAGAAAAAACGTTGTTTTGAATATATTATATGAAGTAAAACAGTCCATGAAGTCATTACATTTTCACATCTGAAGATTGGAACCCAAATATCCATCCAGAAAAGTGGAAGTCCCACCCCAGACAATGATAGAAAAATACCCCATGTCACATACGGGGACATGATATAAAACCCAGTAACGGTCCACATGGAGATTATCGACAATCTGAGAAAGCATCCAAATATGCCCGAGGCATCTATAAGAAAGTGAAATAGCAATATGTAGAATAGTAAAGCAACAGATAGAGTACCGGCGTCCATTGTTCCAAATACAAATTAAAGTACCCAAAATCCTTGAACAGAGAAAAACGCTAATCATGTGAGGAGTGTGATATGTCCAAAATATAAAAAGACCATCAGACCATATCAATAAACCAGCATCGCTAGTTTTGAAGGTAGAGTGATAACTTGTCAACACATAAAATAGTATCATAAAGCGGATACAGGAAATGTGCAGAGACATGTACTGTTGATATACACCTCACACAAAAAGCATCCATGATAGAGCAAAAATATGTATAAACCCAGGGTTGATTGTATGTTCTGGCTCGCTTGTTCCCGGAAATAAAAACCATCTGCAGAAACCCAGGCTCGCTTGTAAGATCAAGCTCGCTTGATTCCAAAATTGGTAACCATCTGTTGCATCCGTGATCAGGAGATCAAGTCCCTTGTAGAATAATGCTCAAAAATGAAGTTGCTCAGAATTGTTCTGAACCAGATCGACAGGAAAGAGCTCGTCAATATGATCCCAACTCCGCAAACGGCGCTCAAATCCGTTACCGTATGGAGGAGATATTGCATTTTGAAATCCTCCAATAACCTCTAATGTTGAATGGGTTCATCATTTAAATGTGGAGAAATATTTTTAATATATTAAAAATTAATTAATATTTTATATATATTAAAAATTTTAATATTTTATTTGATTTAAAAAAAATCATATATTATATTAATTTATTTTTTATATATTAAATATTAATTAAAAAATATATATATTAATTATATTAATTCAAAATTCATATTCATTAAAACCCAAAGTATTTTGTTAAAAGTTTGTAATACGTGGCAAAAACACGTGTTTTAATACGTTGCTTGGAGCGGAGTTTATAAACTTTTGAATGGGCAATTTAAAATTTTGTTTTGCACACAACAGGATTTGAAACCGGGTCAGGGCCGTGCCAATGGAATGGTCCAACCAACTGGCTACGGCGGTGGTTGTTGTTATCATTGGCGGGTAACTTTATTATAAATTTTGTTTTTAATATGGGCGAGGCCGTAAAGGGGCCAGCCCTTACGGACCAGCCCCCTCCTACATAAAACCAGATGCTTGGAACCCACGGCTATGTTAATCGGCGCGCATTTTCGGTTGGGTTGTGGTCCCGTGGACCAGTGCCAAGTGCGGAACACGTTTAATATTGCGGTTTCAAACTTTGTATTATGCCGATTAAAACTCAAGTTTAATCATTACCTTCCGACGGTTATGGACGCATGGGCTTATCCCTTAGACCCTCCATTTCAGCGGTCGATTTGGCAGACCCATTCCCTATTGTGGCGGAGTTATCTGGCAGTTAGCCAGAGTTAGCTGGAGTTATTCTAGGCCAAACTGGCAGTTGGAGTAAAAGAGCCATAACTTTGGCTAGGAAAGTCCTTTTGGGACGAATGTTTTTTTGATTCTATGGTATTGGATCATTCTGAAGCTGTTGGGTGTGTTTTCAGAGCCATCAAGGTGCTCTATCAGAGAATTTACCAGCGTTTTTGGTCGTGGAGCCACGAGGGCCTAAGGAAAGAAGAGCTGTTTTGGACTATCTTCATCCAATGGAGGTGTTTGTTTAGTCATTTTATACTGATTTCAGCCTTCTGAATCTTAATTTGCAGTGTATTTTTCCATTTGAGGCTTCTATACAGTTGTATTCACATTTTTAGCATTTAATCAAAGAGGAAAAAGCCTAATTAGAGGCTTTTGGACCCAGCGGAGGTAGCCCAAGAGAGGGGTGAACCGCTTAAAAAATTATTTGTTCTCATACTGTATAATTTTGCAGCATATTTTCAGATTCTTCTTCTTTAAACAGTAAATTTTTATAAGCAAACTTTTCCCAAGCAGGTTTAAACAGTGAACAAAACTTATTAGTTCATCTTCAAACCATTATACTTCATTTTCAGAATATGTATACTTGCCTATTCACACATTAAAGCTGGATCAATGAATACTTTGCACATAAAACAAATACTTTCATTGATCAGATCTCAGTGATTACATTTTATTTCTTTAGGCAGAGTCTGTAGAAGGGCTAGGTAGCCTCCAGATTCATCCTTTCTTTGAAAGGTGAAATATCTGGTAAATGCCCCTACAGTCAATCTCTGTATGAGAAATACTTTGTTCTCACAATTTCAGATCAATCCGAGATGTAAGGTTCAGGCTCGCTTGTTTCCATTAGTAGCCCACTACAGCATCCACCCTGTTCATAGCAAAAAGGTTCTTGTAGATATACAGAGAAAGAATATAATACGTAGACCACATAAACATGGCTCTGTATTTCAAAAAACAGGTTTAAAATAGAAACAGGGCAACATTTTTTTTCCAATTGTTATGAACATAATTCGACCGTGAAATATTAATATAATAAACCACTCCGCAGCGCTTCGACTATAAAAAATCATATAAACATGGCTCTGTATTTCAAAAAACAAGTTTAAAATAGAAACAGGGCAACATTTTTTTTTCTAAGTAAAGTTAATCTAATAACAGTGGGAATAAAATTACATCGAAGTCAAAAACATTACCCAGACTCATGGAAAATTTGTCATCAAAAAATCAAAAAATTAAGAAGACTGCCTCATATGGGGAAACCAGTCTTGAACGTTTACAGAATTGAAAAATATTACAGAGGTCCAGCACAATAAAATAATCTAAAAGCAGCCCAATTAAGTGGGCCGCGAAGCAAGAAAAACAAATTAACCAAACTACTACTCTGGCTCCTCGACGATTCAGCACCATCCTTCGGAACGTCCAAGATCACCAGGTGCTACCTCCACAGTCATGCCACCGCTCCCCTCCTAAAGACCCAAATGTTGTTCGGCTTTTTCTGAGCTCAGACCCGCCAGATGGGTGCATTGTTCTTCCATTTGGGCCTCCTCACGGAAAACCCCAGTAATTGAAGCTGTGATTCGTGGGAGGTTCAGAGAAAAATTAAAGGAAAAAAGCGCAGTGTGCGTCGTGGGAGAAGGTGAAGCGGTGGGGAAATGAGAAGCAGGGGAGCCCATACGGTGGCTAGATCCTAGAACCCGACCCCACCCACTTCTAGTATCTAGATAGCAACCTGCGTGATAATCACTGGATTGGGAAGTCGACTCGGTTGCGGGGCTGGAGGGAGCGTGCAGGGGTTGACCTATAGTGCTCCCCCTGCGGCAATGCATCCTTTGACGCAGGCGAGGCATGGGTGCAGTCTCAATAATAGGCACAAGAGGAGACGGAGAAGCAGAATTCCAAGAAACAGAGGAAGACCGACAAGGACCAGACCGAGAGAAATGCAGATAAGCAGTAAGGTCTAAGCAGCAGTTCAGCTGGCC